>CM068314.1:44560286-44615286 GCA_034766995.1 Acanthacorydalis orientalis
CGAAATTCTCAAGGCCTTTCTTATATGTATATACGTTCATCAACATTCTACAAATATTTACACGCTTCAAAAAGCAAATTCTTAAATTACGTGCGTAACACGCGATCGGTGATGTATTAAGATATTCGTTATATGCAATTTAAACAAAATATAAAGATCCATCCAACAATAAAAGTATTGTAACGCATTGAAAACAATAACGTTGTTAATATGTAAATGCTATTATCCAAAAATTTCATACCCATCTAGAAAACGAAATTTTTGTGGCTCCTAAATAAATTCCGACACTTTATGATATTAGCATATTATTGTAGGCGAGTTTCGATTTGTTCTTTAGTTGCCATGCATTGGTGGCGCAACGATCTTTGTCAGTAAAATTGCCGGTTCGTTTGATTAATGGGAAATGTGCGTGGTCGAGGATATGTTAATTACATGCAAAACGCAAAACTAGTTTGTAAGTTGCACTAGCGACTATGGACATTTTCATAGGAATCAGTGGCGTATAATGGTTCTCGTATTGCAGTTGTCAAATTTTATTCCTATGTTTCCTTCTTTCCGGTTTACAAAACCATACAACATGTTTATTTATGTTTTAACTACTATATAGCAGTATACATTATCTAGTTTTATAGAAATCAATGTATATATATATATATACAACGGGATTCAAAAAGCATAATCATCTTTTAATTTATCTTGTTCTTTAAATATTTACATTTAGTTGACAGGTTACTAATTTTAAATTTCATTATTTCTTAATCATTGATAATTTTACGTTTTATTTGTCAATATGTAGGAAAGTGGTGTGAGAAGAATAGTGTTTAATTAAAACAGAGGTGTTATTTAATTTTATGAACAATCTTCAGTTTTTATTACATATATATATATATATATATATATATATATATATATATATATATATAACCTATTTTAACAAGTCAAGTTCAATTTTATAGATTTAATTTACGGTTATTTTATTGGAAATAAAAATACATTTTATGTTATACTTAGTTATTACGAAAAATAGTGTTTAAATTTATCACATGATTATTTTCAATTATTATAAAAAAAGGAAACAGAATAAATAAATCTTCATATTCAATTTTGATAGAAATAAAAAAACAGAAAATATTATTAACCTCTAGAATAATCAATTTAAAATTTAATTATAATTCAGAACATAGTACTTTCATCGAGTTATAATAACATTTTAATAATACATATTTTTATGTATCAATTATTTACTTTTTGATTATAATTATACATATATTTTTTAAAAATTCCACACCTTTAACTCTTAGTAATAAATGTAATATAGTAATACAAACTCCTCTAGTAAGCCTCAACTTATATAAACCATATAAAGAAGATAAAAATTCTGTTTATACAAACCTTACACAAACTATATATGGTTCGTATGAGATGAAGGCGAGGTTCACTTTCATCCATATATGGTCGTTAAGCCTATAAAATGTGACCTTCTTTACGATATAAGGATCGTTGGTTAGTTATTGGGGTTTTAGGAGACTTCGACAGCTAATATTATTAGAACCCAAGGTCCATATAAGATATATATATATATATATATATATATATATATATATATAAGGTTCTCATATAAGGAGTATGATCCTTATATTGTATAAGGAATATCTAAATCCTTGTACGGAAGATATAAGGTTGAGAATTACAAGGGTCATAATAAAAAATATACTGTTTTAACCATTTTTGGACGTTAATGTTATTTTATTTTTTTTTAAATATATAATATATTTCTTATTATTAATTTTTATGAAATTTATGGGTAATATAAAAATAAATATATTACAAGAATAAAAATTAAACTGTATTTATGGTTACAATAAAAATTGAGAAGGAATAAAACATTTTACGAAATAATGTAACAATTCTTTTTTTAATATAACTTAAGAAGATAACTGCTAATTATAAATATATCAACGCAATTAAAAAATATATGTTAGGCGATTTTTATCATCATTTTTACATGCACTTACAACCCTTACTAATTTTAAAATCTTGTTGAATAGTCATCCAATTAGATAATGATTAATTAATTTAATAACTTTATAAATAGTATAGTATTAATATATATATATATATATATATATATGCGAGTATATATATATATATATACACTGGCGCACAAAAAACCGGCCATTTAAAAAAAATAATTTAAACGTGATCTATCAAAGAAATTGTATTTTGCAACATTATTCGAAATAATTTATTCTTGATCGTACATTAACCACAGAAATGAAAAATTTGAATTGCTACATGAAATAATAATACGCTTATTTAAGGTATGTCAGTTTTGTGATAAATGTTTCTATCGAAATAAAACTAAAATCATATGTCACAATTGTCATGCTGTCGTCTTCTGTTGAAGGCGAGTACAGAACAGGAATATAACACCAGAATACAAGTTGTATCCAAAATCTTGCATCTTTTTTGAAATCAATTGTTTATTTTCATCGTTTCAACGCATTTTTTCCAAGAAACATTTTTGGAGTGTGAGCCTTGTTATCGTGTACTATTGTGGTATGTGTGTGGTTGTACCTCGGGGTGTATCACCCCAAAACTTACCAGTTTCGTGTTATCATATATTACCCTGTCTTGTGTCAAATGTGGATCTGGATGTGGAAAAACATCGTCTCTACGCTTTTAGATTTTAATTTTATACTTGTGATCATTTTTATTTAAAAAAGATAGAGAGATTAATTTAATAAAATTCTATTCCCTATATACTGAATATTCGATAAATAATTTTAAACTACGAAGGTGATATTACAAGTTTTCTGAATTTATCTTAAATTAATCTACCTCAGTTATTTCCACATTTTACTTAGGCTATCAATCATATAATGACTATATAAAAGAAAATAAGCAAATTTTATGTTTATTTACTGGATATGATGATTTAAGTAATTTGATTGCTATTGGTAATCAATTCAAACATTCATTATACATTTATTAATTATTTAATTGTAAATTTATAGGTCGATAAAATTTTAGAAGATGTTTGCTTAGAAAAATAAGTATATAATTAAGAAACTAATATATTAGCTGTTACCATTACATGCGTTAAAATTTTCAAATTTAAACAAAAAAATCAAACATCTTTCTATTAACATTTTCAAAAGTTACTAATTAAATTTCTGTACATTAAAAAATAAAATCGTATACTCATGTTGATGCATTTGTTATACTTCAAAAAAGTAGTTAAAGACAGATTAATTATAAAACTTGGTAATCACATCACGTAGTATTGATTAGCATGTGATTCACTTTCTCTCAACTAAGTATACACTTATAATTATATTGAAATTTCTGTAATGGAACTGATTTTTATTGCATTAACTTTTTATAATCAATTTTTTTTCTTAAGATAATGTATTTATAAATAAAAATGTTATTTTTTATGAAATAATTTTCATAAAAAATAAAGGATGTCCAGGAGGAATTTAATTCGAAACCTTGAACAAATAATATTTTTATTAGTAATTCAATGCGTGTACCAGTATGCTATATTATTCATTAGTAAGTGACTTCTAATGCGAGGATGTTCGGTTTAATTTTGTACAATGGAATAGAGATTTATATTTATTGTTAATTTTTGAATTAATTTATCAATTTTCTCTAAAATTATTACAGACAAATATGTATTCAAGATGAATACATATTTAAAATATTGTCCTATCGGTACATTTCTTTAAAACCTCAGTACAAATATACAAACAGAAGATGCGTGCTAAGTTAAATAGTAACACTACGCATGCTCATCAATTAACCAAATTATAGTACTACATGACTTTCGTAATATAACAAATTTTTTTGTAGGTTTATATACTGATACAATAAAATGATATAATAAATGTTATCACAATATAATAAGTTCTAATAATGAAGTTAAATTAAATTAATAAAATATTTATTTAATTAACGTATGAATGAATTTTTATCTTTATATCAACTAATGAATACATAAGTAATAAAATATTTTATAACCTATTACATTCAATGAATTAAAGAAAGGAAATATAAAAATCAATTCGTTAAAAACCATAAAATCTGAACATTATAAACAGAAAAAAAATTGTATTATATACTGGTAACACTATTCACACAATATATATATATATATATATATATATATATATATATATATATACATACACGCACACCACTGAATTATTGGCCCCACCTCATGATTCTTTAATTTGATACAATGTTCGTTTATACTTTCCGCCTTCTCGCCATTTCATGTGATAGGAAATTAGATCGACAGGTATGAGAGTGACTATAAAATAATTTTGAATTAATTTAGTTTAAATCGCGTCCATGAACTTGTCTACTTATCGAACATAATTGTGTGCCGACCTATGTTTTAATACAATAAAATACAATCCGTTATACGTACACGCTAACATAAAATATTACGAGGTATATTTCTCTCATATAATTACATCTTTTACTATAATTATTTTGGCTTTCAAGTGGTTTCGGAAGTAAATAATCTGCAAAATGATGTATTATATCATACACATTATGGCTCGTCTATAATTTACTCGAATACGGATAATGTTCGAATTCTTTGATGCAGTAGATTTGTCACTGACGGACTATCAAAAAATAGATATAATCTTGTTGCAGGTATATTAATTTAAAACTTGGTTTTGTTTTTTAGTTTTTTTCGGTTGTAATAACACGTGAAGAATAATAAGTAAATATAATATACTACAGAAAATATATAGCATCTTTATTGACCTGTATATTTAAGTTAGTGTATATATATATATATATATATATACATACATATATGCACATATATATATATATATATGTATATATATATATATATATATATATATATATAATACTGTGTATATATACATAATTAGTATAAAAACAAATATTAACTTTTTTTAATTTATTTTGAATAGTTTTTGAGCCGATTCAAATTGGACGAATATATAACATCATGTAAAATCAATTTTTAACTCTTTAATAGTGTAGAACTTAATAGAAGTATTATAATTTTTCTAAATATATTTTGAAATGATGTATCGATTTTTTAAAAAATCATAATGATTACACGAAAAAAATGAGAGATTTATGTAATTAGAAAATGTTAAAAAAATGTTTAAAATGTTATAAAGATAGAAATAGAAATGTAAATTGGAGAATGCTTTTCTCAAATGTTATTTAAATGTGTATGTTTATCTAACTATATATTTAATTTATTTTGGTATTTTTGAACGATTTTATGAATTAGTTGTGGATATTAAGAGCTGTAAGGAATATATTTTAACCTCGACATCAATGTTAGGTTTAGAACCAGTATTCTAATCCCCAGGGATCTTGGTAGATACTCCTACTGAGAATCGGGTACAGTATCGGGTACTCTGGATAGTTTTGGACTTATGTATTAAGTCAAATTACTTAACTGTGAAGTTCTAGAAGTGATAATGCATCTGTATTATATAATAGTTAAACCTTATGTTAAAATTTAGGTTATAGTGAAATTAGGTTATAAATTATTTAGTTCATTTCGATATTTTTACATTTCCATTAATACTTCTTAAAAGATCCCATATTTATACGCTCCCTTTCGGAAATTATACTTTTATGTTTTAATAACTGTGATTCTACTGATGTGTTTTGATTGCTTCCGTTTCTTTGGATTACGTGAGTTTTTGTTATTTAGTACGAATACGATTTTAGAGAATATCAAAAACTATTTAAAAATTGCTCACATGCCAAAACTAGTAGTGAGAATCAAAAATTCTGGATAAGACCATCATAACAGATTTTATTTTATCTGGCATGAAATTTATTAATTTTGAAATATTTTCTGTATAAATTCTTTCATACATTTAGTCCAATACTGGTTAAATTTGATTTATAATTAACTTTCATCGCGTTTTAAATCCAATGTATTTTCGAATAATATATAAGCCTTGATTTTTTCATAAAACTGAACTTTAATTTAAAAAATCATTTTTTTATCAATTGTTCGTTAGAGAAGAAATCTCTTGCACTAAGAAATATTCCTTTGGGTAAATTTAATTACACGTGTTTGAATTTTTATTATTTTTCATCCTATCCATAAAATGTAGCTATCTATTTTATGATCAAAAAGTAATTTTTATCAAAATTTCAATCACCTTTCTATTTATTTAATATAGTGATTTATTTATTTTCTCCTATTTCCTAATTTTGTAGCATGCATATAGAACTAAAATAATATTAAAAAAAAATATTTCATTAAAAAAATATTATTTTCCTAATAATTGTTATAACTTTTTGATTATGTTTAGCTTATTGTACAATTGAATTAGATCTTATAATCGTATTCATTAAAATAGTGTTTCTCATTAGTTTTTGTTCAAATAACTTATTTTTTGTTGAAATCTTCGCACGGTTTTATTTCTTAGATTGGTTTAAATTTTATTTAAGTAATCCTTTTACAAACTCGTATGGTTATAAATTGTTAACTTTAAAGAATTTGTGTCTGAGAATAATCTTGTCTTATAATTATTTAACTTTTAGGACCACAATTTTTTTACTAGTAGTAGCACATTGTTAAGATGTTTGAAAGTTTTAATCGTAGAAGTAGATTTATTACTCAAGTATCTTCTGAAGATTAATTTGAATTTGTCATTTTTATAATTTTTTGTTTATTTTCTGATTATTAGATAATTTTAGTATACGAATAATTATGAGAACAAATTTCAAAACTTTTAGGTTGGTAAGGAAATAATTACGGTTTCTCTTCTCTCAATTCTAACCTTATTTTTTCAATGGAAGTGTCATTTCGTCGTGTTCATGTTAATATCATTTTAAAGTGCATTTTTTGGCCTATATTTTGATAACATCGACTTTGGTTTTATAATTAATTTTACTTTGAGGTATTGAGCTGTTGAATTAAAGATGTAAAGAAAACAAATACGACTAAAATATTTGAATGAATTCAAAACGGGTGATAAAGCAGCAGAAATTGCTCGTAAAATAGACGATATTTTTGGTGTGGGTACTATTAAGAAACACATTCGATACAATGGTGGTTCTAAAAATTTCGTACTTGGGACGAGAGCCGTACAGATGAATAGGTTGTGGGCACTCTTCTTCAGTTCATAACGAACAACTTAATCAATAGTTGAATCAGAACCATGCATAATAATTCGAGAGTTTGCAAAAAAGTTAGGCATTAGTCATACAACAGATTAGGACCACTTAAAACTAATTAAATTTAAAAAATATATACGAATGTGAAGGTCAGAAAGCGCAATTATTTTTGTACGAACCTAGTATTATTAAAATTTAAAATAAAATAAATATTGATTTAATATATATATATATATATATACATACTTATATAATACATTTATATAAAGCATTTCCTATTTTTCACTCATGTTTGTAATTTCATAATAATTTAAAACAATTTTATAATCGGACTATATACATTCGAAATTTTTATTATTTATTAATTCTTAAAAACTGAATAAAAATGTGTTTACATTACTTTTCACGTTGAAATTATGAATAGAATAAAAAAGCCGATTGTCCACTGATAAATAATGTACGTTCATAAATTTTAACAGAAACTTAACGAGTATCCACAGGCATTGAATATCCCTTACACTACACGTCATTAGTAGTACATAATAATCAGCTATATCTATTTGATTTATAACTGAATACAAGTAATCATCGATAGTAGAAACTAGAAAGAAGGGAAATGTATAATTTAAAACTTCTGTATACTGATTGAAGCATCCACGGAGATTTCTTTTGACGATAATACTTTTAAAATAGACACTAAGAATGCGATCTAAACACTGATGTCGGCTCTTTAAGGAATGCGTCATACGACTTCTCATCTTTGTCTACATACAAGAACTGCGTATATATTTTATTTCAACCCTAGTCATTAATCTGTGTTACTTTATCTGATTTATTTAACTCTCGCAGACAATGAAATTAATTCTTCTCAGACTTTCAGACTTGTCTGCTATGTAGACAATGTTTTTATTTTTATTTAATTAAGTGCGAGAATGTCCAGGATTAATTTTTATTGTTAGTTCATAAAGATGACAAACCATTTTTGATTTATTAGAGAAATTAATTACTAAATTATATATATATATATATATATATATATATATATATATATATATATATATATGTAAATATATTCATAATTTAGTAATGAAATATTTATATTTCTTCATTTCGAAGACTAGTATGTTCTATTTCTCAATGATCTTTTATTTATATATTATTATACAACTTGATATAATTCAGACATTTTTCTTCTCATGCGTTGACAATTCATACATTTTAAATTTAAATCATTTGGTGTCGGATAGTCTACTTGAAACAAGTTTTAAATTAGCTGACAAGCCCGCCAGTCCCTATCTGAGAATCAATTGCGTTCACTGACAGCAACATTAATAAATTTTGAATGAATTAAGAAAACAACTGTGGCTGTTCACAGTTTCGAAGAACATATGCATAATTATATATATATATATATACTATTTGTATGTATACTAAAGTAGTTGTTAAAAGCTGAATTAATTTATTTGAAATATTATACTGTATTCAAATGCGGTTTCTTTTTGAAATATTATATGGAGGTTATAATCCATCGTAACCCTATGGTTATCAAAGTTAAAATCAATGAATAATAGACCTTTGCTTCAATGCACTTATTTACATCATTTATCATTTAATTATAATATAAAAGAATACACCTTTGACGAATTAGTGATTAAATGTAATTGGATACTTTTTTCAGAAATAACTGAATTATTTTAATATTTATTATAGAATGAAAATTAATAATTAAATTTATATTTGATATCAACTTGTTAAATTTTACAGGCTATAACACATTGAATAATGATTTATATTTTAAATAAGTAATTACGTTTCCTTTTTAACATAATTTATTTTTTAAATATAATTTACTGCTGTATTATGATAATTATATACTTTCAATAGATCGATACTACTCAATTTTAAAAATATGAAATATTTTAATAAATTTTATTACTATTTAATATTTTATATAGGGTTATTTAATTTAGGGTTCCACATGGAAGTATTAAAATGGGGCACAGAAGTTGAGAAAAGTTATGTTATTTTTTATTTAGTATTTTAGTTCAACTCAATACTAAAATAAAATTGAACTAATATAAAAAATAACGACTTTTAAAATACTAAACGAGAGACAACAGTTTTTTTTTAATTTTCACGTTTTTTTTAATACTTTCTTGTGGAATCTTAAGTTGAATCACCCTGTACAAATACTTTCAAGTGGTACATGGATTTTTACAATTTTTTTAAAAAATAAAAAATTTACCACTTAAACTATATTTTTTTGGTATCAATAATAAAAAAATTACATAATATACAGTGATTGGTTTTTATGTAATTTTAATATACAGTATATATTCATATATATATATATATTCTGTATATTCACTTCTAAATATTTTATAAAATAATATAACGACATATAAGATTTAACAAATGAATTGTTTTTAAAATTAATTGTTTACCTATTGTATAATTCAATTTTTGTTAGGGATTATCTAGAGTTGTTTCATCCCGTGTAGAATTCTAGCAAACGTGATTCTAATTCAATAACAAGCGTGTCAGATTGATAGCCAATAACATTGTTCATTGTGTTGTATCAATTTTCTTTCAGAGCTTAAACATGTTTAAGAAAGAAAGTTCTTTTTTTAGTAAAATAATTGAACACATAATTAAAGAATAAAAAAATTAGTATAAATACTAAATGTATTTTAGTAAATTTATTTATATTGATATATTTGTATTTTTTTGATTAGTTTTTGAACGCTGTCAAAATCAAACTTTATTACTGTAAAAAGAGAAATGTTATTAAAAGTTAATTATAAGTTAATATTGAAAGTTATAGATTAAGTATAATATTTTTATGATATTAGTTATTATTGTTTGAATTAATTTTCCTGAAAAAATTGAAGTAAATTAATAATAATTTTATTTAAATAGTACGAAACATTTTATTAAATAATATTTTATATTACTTTTTTTCTTTAATGTCCCAATTTCGGATCAATATTATTTATTATGACGGTCAAAACTGAAATAATATAATACTAAAAAGAAAAAACTTAAATAAGTCAAAAAAATCTTTCAATTTCAACATAAATAACTTAATGAAAATAGTAATGTTTAGAACATCTTTCATATAATTTTACTCTTCATTCCTGCAAAATGTGTACAAAAGATTACATTTTTCTTAGTATAACAATACGCTGCAATCTTTTTGTAATACCGCTAGCTGTCAACTGATAACATTTGCAGTACATGTAGTTAATGTATAATGGAGTGGAACAAAAATAAACATATATAACATTGAAGTACCGGGAGAAATGAGTTAATTACAAGTTTTAATAACAAATTTGCTCGAACCTTAATAATAGTCTATTAAAATAGTTACTAGATTAAGATTAAATAATAAATATTAATAGTGTGTGAAATATTAAGAAGTTAGTAAGTCAACCTTCTAATCATTGTTCCTCGGGTGTATTTGCCATGTAATATAAGGTTTACAAATCAATGCAGTGCTTTTTTTATAGAAATTAATGTCTACAAAAAAATGAAATACATTTCAATCCTTAAAATATCTCATTATTTTATGTAACTTTGTTCTATCTATTAACTAACTAACGTGTCACTTGTTGAAAAAAGACTGCGGTTTTGATTTGATGAAGTCGTAGTGCGTTTTTGGACCCTTTCCACTGTTTTAGCATTTTTTGCATGTTTTATGTGTAAGACAATCTTCTCCCATAAACATACATTACGGAACAAATTATTCTCCTGACTTCGGCAGAATTTGTTCCACTGAAATGCTGAAAGTAAGCAATGGCTAATATTATGCTTTTCGGATGCCATCGTGTTCAATACTATTTTGTGAGGTTATGCCAACTGCTTGGCCAAGATATGTACTGTTTTTAAATATTAAGGTTAGTATTTCAAAATCCTAAAACGACGAAAAAATATTTTAATTTAAAACAGAGTGATGATTGATTCAATTTAAAGGAAAAGAATTCGTTTTTATACTTAATATTTTTCCATAATAAAGATATTGTCTCAAATAAGTATATCATTTTGAACGTAATACGATTGTAAAATAATTTAAATATTGATTAATAAATAGTTTAACACTTACTATTTTCACATATAACTGAGATATATAGATAAATGATGATCTAAGTCGTTAAGTTCCCATATATATATATATATATATATATATATATATATATATATATATATATATATGTATGATTTATAATATGAAAGAAATATCATAAAAATAAAACAATTATCTAATCTGATTTTATTTCATATTTATAGATCCATTCAATAAAAAATAAATGAAAAAACTGATATGTGAACGCAAATGTTAATGCTCTGACAAAAATATCCGGTTAGACAGCAACAAAAAAATGAACTGCATTTCCTTTCAAACAGGTCTATGTGTTAATGCTAATTGAAGAAATAACTCACTTGTATGTTCAAGAAAAAAACTATGCAGTTGTTGAATGAATTTAATATAGTAGTGTACATAAATTTTAACGTATTCCTATATAGCAAAGTCATAAAAATCATTTCGATCTTGTTCTAATTTTTTTTAGTAATTAATTAATATGTTATAAAATTTCATGCAAGATATATCTAAAAAATATATTTCTTAAACTTTGATTTTGTTCAGACACATATCTGTGTGTTTTGTGTAAATACAATAAAGAAGGTGGAAAGTGTCACTTTTTTATATGAGACACCTGCTGTTATATTATGACGGTTAGTTACTTTTTACTATTGTGTGAACAAAAGGTTGTACTAGAAAAAAAGCAACAACAAACTTTTCTTAGGTACATAAATAAGAGAAAATACAATTGTATTGTCAGAATTTACGAAAACATTTCCAATGATTTTTTGAATGCAGTCTTTTTAAATTGAATTAAAAATGTCATTTCTTTATTAATAAATGTAGATATTTTTTAACAATACTTTATACTTTTCTTAGATTATATTGTGTATAAAACACTCACTGGCTGAGAAAATTAACTTTTACTTTTTAAAACGTATAATACTTAAGATAATAAGGTAATTAAATTAAACATTCTTTTTAATGTTCAACTTAATATTAATTTATAATATTTCACATCTGTTTAAGATAATTACAACTATATATTATTATTTTCTAAATCAAAACAGTTCAAATTACATCAATGAACTAATTGAAGTTATTCATTTCAAAAATTTATAAATAAATAACTCAAATCAGCTTAAACTTTTGTAGAAATTATAACATTGTGACTCACATTTCACTAACATCCTAAGTATTTTATTCTTAATATGATCAAAACATTGTTTTTTTAAAAAAAGTCCAGTGATGCATTTTTAGTTCATTGTCATAGAATATCAAGGAAATTCATTTTCATTTTTTAACTTTTTTTAAAGGATATTTCATTTGGTACTACTGCATTTGATTTGAATAAGATAATCCGATGGCAGAATTTTTTTTAGAAAGAAAATTAAATCACTTGTCGGATTTTTTTTAATATCTTATACAAGACATTTACAGAATAAAAAAAATAGTTCCCAAAGTGTAATATTGCGATTCATTTAAGGCTCATACCTCTATTGGAAACTAATAATTTGTCTATATCTACTCTATAATTTTTATTGTAATCTTTTTAGTCGAGAAAGATGGAACATCTTATTATAAACGAAGTTTATATTTCTAGTAAAATTTACGTCAAAGATGATATATTGATATTTGTTCATTTTTTTGTGATTTGTTAATATAGTTATATCACTGACCTCCTTGTATATAATTTCAGCTGAATTTTTGTTGTCTCTTTTTTTTAACAAAGTAATAATGTTAAATTGAAACTCATACAGCTTGTATTGAGGGAATACTTATCTTTTATGAAATATTTACTTTTTGAAAACTCCCTTTTTAGAGAAGATAACTGTAGTAATTTGTCATGGATTCAAAATTGTATTCCTAATTGGAGTAGTTATATGGTTAATAAACATACTGTACGTCGTAAATTTTTAAAATTAGTTTTTTTGTTATTCATATTCAGTTCAATTTTATTTTTAAATTGAATATTATTATTATTAAAGAAAATTACTCTTCCTTCAAGTTATCCTGTTTAAAAATTCGAATACTACCAATACTTACAATGTTTTAGAATAATACTAATCTTTAATCATTTTAATTAATTTTTAATTACAAATAATTAACTTTTAATATAAACGTATTTTTAAAGGAGAATAGGTAAACGCGTTCTAAATGAAATATTTCATATTGGGAGCCTAGTTTTACTGTTATTATAGTGAGTTCTGATTTATTGAAATAAGTCTAAACATATATAAATATATTATTTTTTTTAAAAAAAAAGGAAATAATATAGGTGCTAAGAGCATCTTTTAAGCAATCAATACCGAAAAAATCAACTGTTTGTGACTAAAGTTTTAAAGTTTCCAGAGGAACCACGCATAGATTTATAAAGAAAATTACAAATAATCCCAAATTCATTATATACGAGTATGATGTCATAAATGTATTTCTGAGTAGAAAAGCATCGTTTACTGTAGAGTTTGAAAAACGATTGAATTAATACTGTAAGGAAATGAAGAGGAGGTACTTTGATTGATTGAAGAGGAGATATTTTAATTGAATAAATAGGAGGCATTTGAACAAAGTCCACCTTAGGCGTTTTGAATATCATTTATTATTGCAAAATTCTCAACGTGAATAACAAACAATATTGTTAATCTATTCAATAATGAAAATAAAATAGCAAGTAGAAAATGATTCACGTTGTAAAAAATATTTCACAAGATATATCACTATCTAAAATAAAATATTTTAATCGTGTAGTTGTAAATAAACCCTAAGATATATTAAAAGACGAATTTGCCAAGATTAAAGTTTGTTTGAACAACACATTTTTTTTTAATCTAGAAAAGGTTTGAATTAGATGCGTATATATTAGGTTGCAAGTTTAAATCATTTCGATTGCGTAAGTTAGAATTTACATTACTTGCCTTAGAGTTACAATTGAAAGTATAATTCTCGTCTAGTTCTTTATCTACAGCGAATTATCGATTCACAAAAATTCCATTCTTTTAGTTCTGTCTACTTGAATGTTAAAATTATAAATACGAGGGAGTAAATAAATTTAGTTTAATTTCAAATTGTATACAAATAAGCTTGTAATTATTTAGTTAATTTGATTTTTAATATGAATTTACTTTAGAAGCTTATTTGGAACAATAGATAAAATGTCAATGTTGGAGGCAAATGGTCTTATAGATAAGTTAAATATTCAAAGAAATAATTTGTGTGTATTTTGTATTAAAAATATTTTTAATATTCCTATTAAGACGTTCAATATATCTGGTCTGATATATTTATGTTTTTATTTGTCTGTTTTTAATACAAGATATATTATAAAATAGTTTATTATTGTTTAAATTTTATATTCTCGTTTTATAATGAAGTCACTTATTATTTTATAATTAGAATTACATATCTTTAAACTGGTATTATTTCACCTTACTTATATATTTCTCTACATTAAGTACACTATATAAGGCTTGATAGTACATCAATACAAAATTAATATCAGCTCGAAAATTACTCGAAATAAATACATTAAAATTATAATAAAAATTAATATTTGTCCTCATTAAAAATGATTAAGGCATAGTCTATATTCTTCTCTCTGTCTACATGCACACGCGCATACAAATATACACACACATTCACACATATATTATATATATATATATATAAAAATATACATATATATATATATAATATATATATACATATAATATATATACATATATATAAAAATAAATATATAAAATATACAAACTTAAATAGGAGCACAAAATTGAGACATTCTTTCCAGAAATAAAATATGTTATTAAACAGAGTTTTAATGCCAAGAAAATTTCTTCACAATTAACAACCAATATATTAAATGATTTATTATGAGATACTTGTATAAAATATTTAATTGGTATTTTTGTAAGCAATTAATGAACTAAATAATATTATAAAATAGTAATTTTCTTTTTGTATTCCTAATTAAAAAAACTAACTTACTTAGTTTAACTTAATTGAATATACATTTATGAAACAGAATTTAAGTGAAATGATTTGAGATAATTGAATTATATAAATAGTTATACTTTTCATAATTAAGTAAGTTTATAAAAATATTAATTTTAATGTCCAGGACAATAAATTTCAGTGTTTAATACATCTGATACAAACTGAAAAGTTACTTTGGAATATTATTTTGCTAGTTATTTAACTATTAATTATACTAATAATTTTTGCAAATAGAAATCCCAAATTCAACTTGAAATGAATGTTATTTCCATATTTTTTCAATCTAAAATAAATTATTATACGTATAATAATCATAACGATTGAATCAGATTATTTGAAAATGAAATGTAAAAAAAATATTTATCTGAAGCATACAAAGAAATGTATGATATTGATAAAGAAATATCGATTACAATTTTGAATAAAATTAATGTTATTATTCATTTTATAATAAATCAATTTTAACGTACCGTATTTTCACACACGGATCTATGTATATCGTATTAATTTGACAGATTTGTAATTATAAAACTATTTAAAAAATTCGAGCCGGAATCCCAACCGTCCAGACACACCCATATTGTTTTTTTAGAAACGATAGCGTAGGCCGTAAATTGATGACCGACTGTGCGAACGTTTCTTGTGTATATATATATGTCTGTATTTATTTTTTCAGTTCACTTAGCTATACACAGAATAGCATAAAAATTACTGCATAATATTATCTGAAAGAGTTCTTTGACATTTGACTTTTTGATTTGCAAATTATGATATAATCAGGACATTGTGTATTGTGATTTATTCGAATACACACACACTCCCATATATATATATATATATATATATATATATATATTCGAATGTATATGTGATATTCATTTCATATGAATGTTACGGCTATTATTGAGAGGCTGTTCTTGGACCTCCCGTTGTCATTTAACGTTACTGTATTCTGTTAATAAAAATTAATTTTATTCTGGATTTTTTCATTTTTATCTTGAGTATGATTTCATATAAGTTTTTTATAATTGTCGGAATGATTTAAAGTAAATCGTCATGTTTCCCCTTTCAAGTATGAAATAAATAGTAATACAAAAACTATTTCGGTTTAATATCAACAAAAAAAAAACAAGTAATACTGTAAAATTTATGTTATAGATATACGATCTTTTAATTTCCGATTAAAGTTTTTTTATATTGAAATATACTTTTAACTTCATTTCCCGGAAATTATATAAACTGTTTAAAGTTTAACAAATGTAGTTTTTTTTAAAAAAAATGCTTCATCGATTTGAAAGGAACTAATTTATTTTGAAAATTTCATTTCAATAGAATTATATGAGTAATATTAACAATAGTTTTAATAAAATATTATTCAACTTAAATATAAATTATAAATATTTTTCCTCATTTCATAAAATTATTTGTTTTAAAAAATAATTAGATGAAACTGGAAAATAAATTGTACAGAAAATTGTTGTTATTATACAATATATTTGCTGCTTAATAGTACAATACTTTTCTAATCAAAAAGTATATTAATTGGTTGTTGATAATATTTGACTGTTACTTATGTACATTTCGATGGTAATATTTTTTGGCATCTATTTTTTTGTACTTAGCGCTTTTGGGATAATAGCATTGTTAATGAAATACGCATAAGTAACAAACAAAAATAATCAGTTATTGAACTTTCAATTTTGTGGTTTGGTATCATTTTGATATATATATATATATATATATATATATATATATATATATATATATATATGCCAAGTTATTTTCAAACATTTTTAAAAATTATATATTTATTCTAAAATATCATAATTTATTTCAACATAGAATGTTACCAGAAAATCGATTTTTCGAATTTATAAATCCATACTATTTTTATTACTAATGAATCTATATATATTAAGATTAACAAATTTTGTTTCTTAACACTTTTAGCATCGTTCATTTTTAGTAGATTGCATTTATTATAAAATGGTTCTTATATAACTTATTTTTTAAAAAAACAAAAGTTACAAATTAACATTAATTTAGTTCCAAATTTACCACACGTTGCTTATCGGCATGTAATAGTAATATTTATTTTTTACACATATAGATTTTGCTATTGAAAGTTTGAATATCCTGGGAGCATATCTTTCCTTTTTTGTAATTAAGAGCGTATCAAGAATTTCGTTATTTTTTACATAAATCATTTATGACGTAAGGGGTTTTGTTATGAATTATTTGTTGTATTTATAATTCTTAAAACAACAAATAATATGTTAACTGATATAATATTTATCATTACAAAAATCTGAAATATATCTCTTAGTTTTTCGATTAGATATAATTTTTGAATACAGTTGGTCAAATCTATCCAAACTGGTTTATTAAAAGATTAGTAAAAAGTAAAAAAAATTAAGTAGTTAATAAGGAAATAAAAATGAAATAAAATTATCAGATAGTAATTTATAATACGTTACAGATATAAACTTCAACTTTAGACACTCGTATGAAAAATAGAATATACAAATATTATAAGAAAATATGAATTAATTTCTATAAAAATAAAAAGCATAGCACTATTTTATTTAGAATTTTCTCATTCGAGAATCTATTATAATAAATTTCATATTTTGTGCGAGTGATAGTAAATTAAAGCTTGATCAGAAATTAGGTCTCTCACCTATTTATTACTTCTTTGTTTATGTTAAATTTTTATTTAATCTTGTTATTGTATTTTTGGAACTTTGACACTTTACTTTCTGAATCCTTTTATAATACAAAAGACAATGTCAGTAGCACATGTAACTTTTTTCCTTACAATTGTAATTGTTTCATATTGTTATAGAATATTCTCAACATCTTTTCAAAAAAAAAATTCATTGAATATGTGTTTTATTCAATGTGTACTACATTATGAATCACCGATTTCCGTTATGATTCCCTTTTAATAAGATATATTTATGTTGTATCCATTTATCAAATATCTAAAGAGTATTTCTATTTAAAAAGATCGCCTGTCAAAATTATTTGACTTCTACTATACAGGAGGTACATTTCAAATCAGTTACTTTCATTGTATGTCATAGATGAACCGGTTTGCTTATGTATTGTATGAATACAAGTTCAAGACTTAAATAACCAATGCGTCATCTTGCATATGTTAAAGTAACAAACGGATGTACATATGAAAAAATCGTGGAAGAAACGTTCTAAGATTTGCGACGCTGTTCGTACATAACATTGGAGATTTATAGTTGACTAATAAATTTTATCCAAAGTCGTTTAACTTTATTGCCAATTGATTCTTATACGTACTCTGTTTAACATATGAGATATGTGTTAACTTGTACTTATTAATTTTTTTGTATCATTTTAAATTTATTCTTCTGTTCTGATATATATATATATATATATATATACATGTATAAACGATATATATATATATATATATATATATATATATATATATATATTTATATTAACAATCAATCTTGCAAAATTATTAAGACTATTAACCATTATTAATAAAAGTAATCTAAAGGAAAATAGGTAAAAAAATTGCAACAAATCTAATTACAAAAACATATTTTTTGTTATGTATCATAATATCATAAGTAATATATCTAAAATAGACGTGTACTGGCCAAAAAGAGCCATATTAAAGACTCCAATATTTTAAAAACTATGCGTTGTAAACTTGGCAGTGTAAAAAATGTTAAATACGTCTACATATACCAGTATGTTTCGAAAAATTTCATACTCTTATTGTTTAATTTGTTATTTAATTATTCTTTATTAATTTTGGTCATTAGTATTGATTTATAATATTTAGCAATATATAAATATTCTTTACTTTGTTGGGTGTACACAAATGTTGAACTGAAAAATAAATAGTATTTTTTGGTCATATAAAATTTAAACTAATTCGTACGTCAAGTGGTTAATAATTATAAACAACGTAATAATGATACATATATATATATATATATATATATATATATATATATATATAGTTTTTCAAATTTAACCGATGTTTAATAAGTCAATAATATTGATATTCAATATATTTCTGCAATATATTAGTGTTACATTTCATTATATGTTTATATATGAAGTAAAAATGAATGTGAATGCTTAAATAAAGCAATACTTTTTTAAAATATATGTACATATGTTTTAAAATTATCTATGTCGTCAAATATATATATATATATATATATATATATATATATATATATGTACATAATGAAAATTAAATTTAACAGTAAAAATAAAAAATTGTTTTCAAGATTAGATATTATTAAGAAAATACATTTCCTATTAAATTTATATTTTTAAGCATTTAACTTCTATTTATTAATAATTATTTCATAATTTTTTAAAATAAAGTTTTATAAAATATTAAATAAGTTATATTAGATAATTACAATTCATTCTGGATTAAAAAAAAGGTTAGAACTACAAATACATTTTTAAAAAGGGGGTTTTCTTCATACAAAGGATAAATACGGAAAATCCTTCAAAAAAACTATTTTTGGAAGAAAATTCTCCTAAGATATAAGTTTTCTATCATATTTTAATAAAAGGTATTTTTTTTCATTTGCGTGCAAATAATTTAGAACAGACCTGGATAATCTTGGATGAGTTTGTTCAGTTCTAGTTAAGATAATGTCTGGTCAGATATTTCCTGATCTGATCTGACCTGACCAGATTAATAACTATGCTTACCTAGAGCTGAATAGCATTGACGAAAAATGATTAGGACAAAACAGAAAATATTATACCTGGATAGAATTGAACAGGTTTTAGCATGCCTGACCTAGACCTTATTAGATTTGGTTAGGCCTGATCAGACTCAATCAGAATTGAGAAGGCCAGACTAAGATTGAGAAAGTAGTCATGTCTACTTAAGTTTACTAAAACCCGATCAATTCTAGTCATTCGTTAGAAATAATTCCTAGTATATTCTGATTATTTATCGTCAGTACTACTTCACACAACTTAAAGTTAGTTACTAATTTGATCAAGTAAGATCAAAAAAGGTTAGTTTCAAAAATAATTTTGCAACAAGTTTACTTTACAAGAACTGTATTTTCGACGACTTATTTTCTAAGAATTTAATTATAACCATATTAAAAGCTTTCCAATTATAACTGACTGTAACACTTGTCAAAGAAAAAGTGAAGACATTACATTTCTTTATTGAATTTTTATGAATCTTAAATAGATTTATTATTTTTTTATCAAAAATTAACATATCATAGATTAATTATTCGGACTGAAATTCATGAGATACCACACTAGAACTCTACATCTAAGCAGAAAAAGCATAAAAATTGCAATCAATAAAAATTATAAAGAAAAAGGGTTTTAATATATATATATATGTATTTATGTATGTATGTATACGGAAAAAAACACAAAATATTTGCAATTATATAGTCAATTTCTTCATGTGTTGGATCTATTAAATTAACAATGCAAAAATACTATTGAAAAATCGAAAATTTTCAAGAATTTTTGAAATTCAAGAACTAAAGCATATTTATGTACTGTATATATATATATATATATGTTTATATTGGTTAATTTATATTACTTATGGGAGTTTGTAATATATTAAAAAAATATTAGTTTAAATTCAATTAAACGAAATATGCAAGTAACTATTGTTAATAACACTTAAGATTATTTAATTTGTTTCCTTGTGTTTTTTATCTTCCTATTTTAAAATTGTGATTTTTTCTGTTTCCGAATAATTCTCATTTGTTTTCAAATTTTTTAATGAAATTCAAAAAGTTTATTATATTTAAACGAACGTGTAATGGCTTATTGTAATCTACCTTAAAAATATTTGTTAAAAATTCTGTTAAGAATAAATAATTTACCGTCCCGTTTCTATTTCATCTGATGCATGATGTTTATTATATTTATTTTACAATAATATCACGTGCATGGAATAAATGAACCCGCGTTTATTTGATAAATTTAATATCGTGTATATCAACAAACAAACGAAAAAATACAAACAATTTTCATCCGTATCAACGCGTATTGACTATGAGAAATCTCAACACAAATTGAATTTCATTTGAGTTCTTAAATAAATATTTCATTCGACGTAAACGCAATCAGGCTACGTAAATAAAAAAAAATATTGTCACTTGTCATCGTCGCCCCTGTAGACGTGATTAAACAACATTGTAAGCGATGACAGAGACTTCGCGAAGTAAGAGCGGAAATCACCAGGAGTGACTAATGGAGTATAATTTGCTTAAGTCATATATAACCTGCCAGACAGTGTTGCTGTTTTGAATCAAGCTGACTTGGATCTACATTCTGTCATGGCGGTATAATGGGCTTTGCTCGAGTTAAATAGAAGAAGAAGAAGACTGGTGAGCGCAGTAGGCGTCGAAAGTAAATTAAGTATTTTGCAAGAAGTTTCTTCGTCAACGGTATTAAAACTTTAAGTTATTTTACGTTACTATGTTCGAAATGATTTTATCTTGAAAGCTTTGTGAATGTTTTAAAGTCAATATTGGATATTTAACTAGTTGTCAACAAAATTTGTGAGTATTACAACTGTCTGCTTTTATAGTTGTACATAACTAGTTAATTTAATTAAAACGATAATTCTTCCTATTTGATACTCGATTTTATCATTTTCCTTTATATTTATATAATCCACTTAAGTGTTTTTCTATTAAAAACTATTATTGGATATTAAATCCTTAATTGAAACTAAAGATTATTATTTATTTATTACATGTTTTATTATATATATATAATGTAACTATATTCTTATAAAATTAACCCAACATTTAAAATGTAACGTTTTATCTATGAATTGATTTAACATGTTGAAATCCATATCAACATAAGCTAACATTTTTAATGTTTATGTTACAAAAATCATTTTTTTTATAATTTTTTGTCTTTCTATTATTATTCTTTAATTATTTTTTCTTATAGAAATGTATATAACACTGTAATCAAACAAATATATTCATCCGTGGTTATTGGAGCGATTTATATTGGACAGAACCTGATCCACTATTGGTGATGTGAAACTCCTGTTAATGTCAATTTATTAAACATAAATCGAAAATTTGAATAAAAAAAAATATTTTAATTGTATACTTTAATATAGATTATAATGAATGAAATATAAAATTATTCTTTTCTTTGTCAATATTCCTTTCTTTATCAAATGATTAATATTTTAGACATTTATAGCAGAATAATCTTTTAAACATGTTTATAAATATACATAATTAACTTCTAAGATTTTAATTTTTTTCAAATTGTCTACTTGTAAATTTTATGACATTATCTTGATATTTTAGTTTTGAAAACTGTTGTATGAAATAATATTTATATTTTGTATTTAAAGCGTTTTATTAACAGACAGTGTATTTTTATATTAATGAGAAATTTTTATTCAATACCTAACTTACAAGCATATGCATATATATATATATATATATATATATATATATAAATGTTTCGTAAAATTTCAAAAAATTGGACAATTTTTTAAAAAAAAACGTTGAGATTTTGTATTAAATTATTATTAGCGATGACACCCGAAGTTACACAAAAAATTATAATATTGATATCATAACAGCTATGATTTTTTTTGCACGAATTTAGATGTTTCTGATCTGCCTACGAGCTGAAAATCGTTTTATCAATGGCCGTTCCTAGAGGTGTCGTGCCCGATAACAGCCTGAGTCATAATATAGTTTTTTCCTTCTTCTTGTCATTTGGTAGACGTTAGCGCTTCCGTGGTCAAATCTAAGAAAAATTTCAAAAAACCTGCATATCTGTCGCAAAACCAGTAAAATCTAATCTCCTCTCCCCTCATAACAGCTACAATGAAATGTGCGACTTATAAAACAACGTAGCAATACACTTGCGAGAGGAATGCACTCACCAACATTCAACAGCGAGAATGATTATATAGACATACTATTATGATATATATATATATATATATTACAATATTGAACGAATATAGCCGATACGAGCAAAACAAGCGGTGGCGGAACCCTCTGGGGTTTAGCGAGTGTAACAAGTATGAGGCGGAGCCCCCTAGATTATTGTAATCGTAATACATATACCTGCATATTCTCTATTATTAGTTCTGATATATATGCTATTTTTTGATAGATTTTAGGTATAATATTTAAAATCTACTTAAGGGTAGCATACATACTGAAACTAGTAGAGGAGAAAAGATCTAAAAGACAAAAACCACTCATAAGCGGAATCACAAATATATAAAAATATATCATTATTATTTTATATATATATTTAAACATAAATAGTGATTAATTTACAAAAATTTCTTCGCAAAAATAATTAACCTTACATTTTCATAACTATTGATAGAAATTTCAGTTCGAAATTATTCTATTGTAAAAAACCTTCTGGTTCATTTCAAAATCATAGTGAATATACATGATTTTTATTCATATCCTTTTTTTAATAACAATGAACATTAACTATTACGATATACCATTCTACATAACAATTGTACTAAATACATTGTTTTCATGTTCATATTACTTCTTTTATTTTAAATTGAAGATTTTACACTGTATGAGTTTAAATATAAAAAGAATACACAATAAAAAGAATACACAATAATATTAATAAAACGTTCAGATACTTTAGTTTAATAAAAACTTTATAATATAAAAGCCATTTTTTGAGAAAATTTATAAAACATTTGTAAAAACCACTTCAAAAATTAAAAAAAATCTGTAATAAATCTAAAAAAATTATACAAAAATTTAGAGATATATACATAGAAATAGTTTTAGAAACATTAATAGTTAGGTTAAAATGACGAACGTAAATCTATAAATATCTTTGTTATTTTATATTAATGTTTAAATTTTTTTTTTAAATTATTTTCTATAAATAAAAAAATTACTTTATAATCATGTTTATTGTATAAAAAAAATGTACTCGACAAAAAATGTAGAATACTGTAGATATGAAATGAACTTGAAATATATGTTATATATCCAACGTTTCCTTTTTTAATTATCGCCGTTTCAATTATTAATTAAATCATTGTAAAAATATTTTTATTTCGTGCGTGTTTGTGTGCTTGTGAAACAGAAAAAAGTAAACAAACAAAGAAGTTTTGAATTAGAAATGAAAGAAATAAACGAATTTAAGCTTTTTTCCTTGTTTCGTCAACCCATGTTATTGCAGCAAATGCATTTAATATTTCAAAGTTTAATTTAGGTTTTTCAGTACATATATTTTGTATGAAATTGTAAAAGAGTATATCTTATTTTTTGTACAAATGTAACAAGATACATCACATGCATATTTATGTATTACATAATATATGAATATTTTTGTAGAGATTAATTTTTACACATTTCATTTATTTTTTATCAGTTCATCGATTTAATTCTATTTTTTTTGATAGACGCTTTTATAAAAATGTTTTTGGCATTTGATGTATGAATTTATTGTGTACGTATTTTAATTTTATGTACCATTTTCCTTATTATTTGAATTAAAATTTAAAAAAGAGTGTTCTTTTTTATTTCAATTATTGTAACGAAATATATTTCCAATATTTATATATATATATATAGGATCAGTGCAAAAGTTCGTTACCATTCAATAGGTGGTGTTAAGAGTGCCGTATGAAGGTGCTCATCATTGAAATGTATTCATGTTGTAATCGTTTAAAAGGTGATAGTTACAGCTGTCTTTTGAGCATAAGACGCATTTGTATTATTTTTATTATTTGGATTCGATTGGTTTGCAAAAAAATGTTTTGAAAATGGACAACGAAAAGATACACTTTCATCACGTTATGTTGCACGAGTTTTGGAAAGAAGTAACCATTGGCACGGTAACGCGAAATATTCAGGAGGTTTATTTGAACCATGCACCATCACTTCCAACTGTGAAGAAATGGTTTGCTAAATTTCGACTTGGTGTTTTTAACTTCGAAGATTAACCCAGTTCTGGACAGCTAAACCCGGATCTAGTTGATAATAACTCACGAATTTCGATGGAAGAAGTTGCCAAGGTACTCAACCTTGACAGATCGTCTGCATTTCGGCATTTAAAGAAGCTGGAGTTCACATTGAAGCTCGATACGTGGGTACCACACTCGTTGCCTGAAATAAACAAGTTTGGTCGCATCTCTTCGGCAGTTTCTTTGCTTTGATATCAAAACAGAGAGCCTTTTTTGGATCGATTCGTGACTGTCGATGAGAAATGGAATCTGCACAATAACGTCCGATGAATGTGGAAATAAACGAATGAAGGGGTAGAACATGCCGTCAAAGCTGGCTTGCATCCAATGAAGATGTTGCTGCGTGTTTGGTGGGATCGTAAAGGTGTTATTTATTTTGAGCTATGGTCATGGAGCAAAACAATTACTAATTGTAAGGAGAAGTTCTATCAACAATGAACCAAACTGAATGTAGTAATTAAAGAAAAGCATCCGATTTTGGCTAATCGTAAGGGGATCATCTTCCATCACGAAAATGCAAAATCAGATACAACAAAACTGACTCTACAAAAACTGAATCAGCTGCCTGAGCGTTGGAAAATGATTGCAGAAAACGATGGTGAATACACAATTGATTAATAAAAGCGTTTTCTGCGAAAAATGATTTCCTGAGTTTTAATTTCAAATCGTATACGAAATTTTGAACTGATTATATATATATATATATATATATATATATATATATATATATATATATATTATTAATTAGTTAATACAAGATTTCTTTACCTTTTAAGTGCACAATAAATTGAATCAATAATTTATTATAGGCACTCTGTTCTTATAAAATTCAAATATTGAATTTAATTACATTTTGTACACAGCATCTGTCAAATACATTCAAAAAAATAACGAGTAACGTAATTGTATTAGCTATACGAAAACGTCTTATTCTTTGAAAAGGATGTAATCATACAACAATAAAAGAAGTTACACGTTGTCGTTCGGTAATTTTATGCATCAATTCAATTATGACTTTAAACTGGAGACTCTTTAGAAAAGAATCAGCAGATATATACATAGGTAGAATATTCATGCTGTATCTTTTTCATTTAGATATACATTTATAAGAAAATCGTTTTAATAGATGTCACACTTCACTAATCATGAATAAAATGTTGCGAAACAAAGACAGCTATTGAATCTTTTCATTTTAATTCAGGTACTGGCTTAGTTGATCGCAATTCACTGGGTACCTGATGCGTTGAATGTATCTTGAAGCAACATATAAAAAGACTAACATTGTATTTCGTTGTATGCAAAGTGTATGGAATTTATGCAGATGTATTGAAAAAGATGCGAGGCGCGCACAAACGGTGAAGTAAGGAAAGTCAATGCGGATTATATAAATAATAAAGAATTTAAATAAATCTGTATTCAGTTAGGGATGATTTATGGACTCATCTGAATTGTATAGCAGTTTTTAATTGATATCATTTCAATCTTTTTTTTAAATATTAGTATTTAAGGATTTGTACCGTATATTATTTTATAAAGTTTTTTTCCTATTCTTAAAACATCTAGCTGTCACGGTTCTGTTCGCACAACTCCATAAAAAATGATTATTATATCGGTAACGAAATTATATTCAGAATAAGAATTTTAAACCTGTTTGAATGCACGTATTTTACATAAAAAATTGTAACAAATATGTAGAAGATAATATATTTTTTCTTCTATTAAAATAAAAAGTATTATTATTTGTTTCCCAAAAACTAATTTTCTGTTATTTTATTAATGATTCATAAATATTCAGTGTTTAATTTTTTCCCAAATATTTCTTAATAGAATTCAATTTTTACTGTTTTTATGTATAAATATATAAATTTATTATTAACAATTTATTTATAATTACTATTATTTTAAGAAAATTAAACAATGAAGTTAATATATTTTTGAAATCTGATTTTTAATATAATTAAAGAGATTTTTTGTAATTGCTATCATTAATTAAAAATTTGAATAATACTAATACCAGTTAATATAAAAAATTATAGTCCTACTTTATTTATTTGAATTTTTAAATGAATGATTTAACATGTCAGTGAAATAATTTATTTTTTATGAAGAAAAATACGTACAAATTTATTTGATGAAAAATATTTAGTTCATTTGAAAAAGTATCTTTTTTAACAAAAGTACAGAAATGTGAATAAACTATATTCTTTATTATATATATATATATATACAAATATAGTGTTAAACTTTCCAGTCAATCTGTATTCATATTTAATGTACTTTTTAAAGTATCTTATAGATACTTTAAAATTTATTATGTACCCATTTAAAAATGCGTTTTAAATATTTTACTTCTATTGTATTTTGTTAATATATAAATTTATAAGTAAAAATCGATTATATTACTCTAATGTGTTAAGGTTCCTAAGTTAATGTACATGTTTGATATTATTTAGGCTATCAAATTATCTTCTTTTAATTATAATTATTATCATATGTTCAGAATTTATAAACAATATTGGCAGTAACGCTAGAATATTTGTATAATTTAAAATTTATTAAGAAAGTATTATAACTTTTAAAGAAAATATTTTTAATTTAACATTAATTTTATAATTGATAATAACATTTAATATTAATTTTACATTTAATTTAAAATTACAATATGTTTTCCCGTCCACATTTTAAGTAGCATTAAAGATAATACATAATTACCTAAAAAATTATAAAATATAAGTATTTAATGTGAATATTATTAATATTTAATATTTTAACACAATAGTATTTATGTAGTAATTTTATAAATTAACTTTTTACTGTTTTTGAACCATTGTATGTTTTCTAAATATGCACTGGATATATATATATATATATATATTAAACATATATATATATATATATATATATATATATGAGAGAGAGAGATCAATTCGTGCTATGAGAATAGAGGCTTGGAAGTTCCTCCAGTCACGAATGAACAGTACTTTATAATAATAATAATTGTAAGTTTACCACTTTAGAATAGCAAGTTAGATGGTAAATATTTAATTGGAAGAAAATGTGTTTTTACTATTACAATTTCTCTCTTCAAAAATTTATTAATATATTTTTCGTTATTTGAGATAATATAATAATTTTCTAAACGATTAAACTGTTAGACACATAGATCTCAATATAATTCTTTAGCACGGATTCCTAATATTTTGAAGTATTTATTCATATTTTCAAAATTTCATAAAGTATTGAAAAAGACAAATGTATAAATAATATGAATTATACTTAAAGAATAAGAAATAGAATACCTTTTTAAATATAGGAAATAATAAAAAAATATAGAAATAGTATAATGTATTAAACCAACGAATATTTAGAATTTAAATTATATTTATTTTTAAAGTATACATATTTTCCAAAGTGTTACTTTTATAAAATAAAAATTTCAATTAGAATTATAGAGTGTGTATGTATATATATATATATATATATATATATATATAAATTATAATTCTGATAGTTACTTATCAACTTAGTTTTAATTATTTTCAGTTGATTTAGAAAATAAACTATTTGATTAATGTTACTTATGAATAAAAATGCGATTTATTCAAACAATTATTTTATATTTTAGAAATGCAAGGTTTTAGTCGATTCTTTTGTATCGTTCTATAAATATCAAATGATATAACAATGAATGCACGCCACTGTGTAATAGTTTCAACTCGTTCGTTGCAAGACAATTGCTTCGCATTAAGTTATATGTATGTACTTTGACAACTGAATCTTGCAATTGTTCTTTGATTCTACTATTGTTCTACACAGGAAACGTTAATATCAATAACTCGTTGTTAATTTCATATAAAAGTCAGACTAGAGTTACTGTGTTTAACATGAATCGATTTTATTAATTTTACGCTTCATTGTTATATGAAGTTTTGCAATACACATCAGATAACATTATTATTTGACGCACTGTTGACTAAACGTGTCTTCCTTTAATCATGTACGAATTTAATTATAGTTATTTTAAGATACCGTGTCTGTATTGTTTATACATGATTAATTCTATTTCAAAACTCACATTGACCGGTTAATGACTCACGCACAGTGACTCATCAACATTTATATACAACACTTTTAAGATAATGAGTTGTACATCATTATATTTTCTCACGTTTTTGAGACATATACTGTTAACTATGTAGGTACATAGCACAAGTTCACGGAAGCTCGCTTAACAATTAACTAAGGTTATAGGGATAATGGATTGATGTTCAACGTTTCAAGTTAATTTTCCTTCTGATTTAATTTATTTGAAATGTGATAATTAATTTATATCACAAAACATACACAAGTAAGTAGTAATACACAAATGTACACATTCTTAGGTAAACAGTGATCGACAGAAAAAATTAGAATTACATATATAAATACCAAATTATAATTTGGGATTTATATCTATTGGATGTAAAAATTAATTAGGTGTCTTTAAATTGAATCAGTCATAACCCTGTTTTTAATCAAAATATTTTCTTATCGTTTTAGGATTTTGAAGCGGTTATCTTTACATTTAAAATACTATATATCTTGGCCATGTATTTGCCATAACTTCACAAAACAGTAGAGAACACGAAGACGTCCAACAGCATATTAGGCATTGCATACTTTTAGTTAAAAAAAGCTACCAAAGACGCGGGAATAATTGGTTCAGCTTTTGAGGAAGGTATTATGACAAATAAAACATACAAAAATGATAAAACCTTACAAGAGGACCGAAAATGCATTATGACTTCATCGAAACAAAGTCACCATTTTTTCGTGATAAGGAATTCGTCAGTTAGCAGACAGGTGTAGCAAAGTTATACATAATAATAGGAGATATTTCGACGATTGAAATGCTTTTCATTTTTCCATAAACAATCATTTTCTATAAAAAGGCACCAAATTAATTTACAGATTTAATATTTCTTCTTATAATTCAAATGCTTTTTTAATATCCATGTCACCTGTTCATTGTACACTTTTAGTTCCGTTTCAGGCCTTTGATTTTATTAAACAACTTTTATACACACACACTCGCAATTTCTTTCTCTCATACACACACATGTATGTATGTACGAGTATATATATATATACATATATATATATATATATATATATGTATATATATATACATATATATATACATATATATATACATATATATATATATATATACATATACATATACATATATATTTATATATATATATACATATATATATATATTTATATATATATATACATATATATATATATATATTTATATTTATATATATATATATATATATATATATATTTAAATGCATTATGTAATCAATTTATCTATATTTCGATTATCCTTACAGTAATAACATAATACATCGAAACATAATTAATTATACATTACAATATAATCTAATGGTAATTTAATATGGAATTAAAAGTGAATCTCTTATAAAAGAGTACTGATTAGTTTTATTTAAATTCCTAGTTCTTTAAATGAACATTGAGTTAATACCGCAGGTGGAGCATAAATATACTACAAGGTAACTGCAACAGAAGCAAATATTACCAACACAGTTTATATTTTTTTGTGTCTGACATCAACCGTGAGACAGACATCACAAAGCAGTAAAGCAAGTTTCTAGTTTAGTCATCGACGTAGCGATTTAAGAATGAATGCGTGAAATAAGGTTTTCTTACCATTGAAAAAAATCAACCTTTGAGTCAGACCAAGACTGTTTGTAAATATTGTTTTATACAAAAGGTAGAAAAAATATATATATATATATGGATGATTCAAGTTTCAACAACATATGTTAAATCAGTTTTCTACAAAATTCTATTATTATTTTAAAATGGAAATAATTTCGTACGTATTAAAATGATAAAGTCATTTGTTAATAAATTCCCCAATAAATAGTTCATTAAAATATACGACACAAATTGTATTTAAGATGTTTACTAAGCCCTCTGATATTTCTACAGAAACTTTAGCGATTTAATCTTATTGATCTCTTAGCTACCTATATATATATATATATATATATATATATATATATATATATATATATATATATATACGTGTGTGTGTGTGTCTCTTATAGAATTTTTTGCATTAAAGTACATTATAGCGGTTTGTAAATATGTATTTATTAAATCTAACGAAAAAATAATAATTTTTTTAAGTACCAACATTTTATCATCTACATTCGCCAGTTTGTCCTAATCAACTTTTTTGCACTTATTATTATATTTAATAAGTGAACACACTGAATATATATTAAAACATTTTTGTCTATTTTCTTATCTTTCAGAATTGTTTATAAAAATAATAGATTCTTTAAAACAAAAAAAATCTTTGATAATGTGAAAAAATAGCTAAACTGAAAATTGACAGTTATTCCATCGTTCAGAAAATCTTTATTGAAAGAAGAGAAATCATAAGTATTAGAAGTGCAAATTAAAGATGATTCAAGAGCTGAAACTAATCGTCGGAGAATACCAGTAACTGAACAAAATAAGTTAATGACATAAAAGAAATATATTTTTGGTTTGTTATATGTTTTTTTTAACACAGTGAATAGGAAATAAAAAATATTGAACAACGGCAGAGTTATGTCGAGTGACTATTAGTTTTTGAAATGGAGGATATTCTTATTAAAATTTAATTTAACATTATTTAGACATAAATAAATAATTATATTCACAATTGGTAATTATCTGTACCAACTAGAATATTGAACGATCCTCAGTTTAGTTAAATTTGTTTATATCTGTTATTAATGTATTAAATGATCCATCGGTTATTAAATATCATAAAAAATTATGTAAAAAATCTAAATAATAGATAATAAAATATAAATTCATTGAAGAAATATAAGACCACGTATAATTTTTTAGGCACTGACTTTTATAAGTTAATATGAATTATTTATCAAAATTGATGCTTCATTACTTTTCTATATATATATATATATGTATAATATATATATATATATATATATATATATATATATTATAAATAGAAAATGAACCCTGTAAATAAATATATATATTGTTTTTGAAAATAACAATTACATAACGAGCCGCGTTTTTAAAGTCAGAACCGTTCAATAACTAGAAAAAAAACATCATGATAAAAATGATTTATTACAGGTTAAAGACATTTATTTATATACATTATCTATCCACATAATCATCATTGACTTCTAACCATTTTTAATATCGTCGCACTAGCTTTCTTGTTTCTGTGTCGAAGATCGAATTCACCACCTGTGATTTGTACCAAGTAGTAGCGTTTGTCTTCAGTTCTTCGTCATTTTCGAAGTGTTGAAATGCGAGCTATTTCTTTAAGTGCAAGAACAGGTGGTAATCGCTTGACGCGAGAACGGGACTGTAAGGTGGGTGGTCAAAAATTTCCTATCTAAAGTCTTGTAACATTTGAACAGTTACGAACTGTGATTCAGGTGGCGCATTATCGTGCAAAAGTACTATCTCACAGGTTAGCATTTCACATTTTCTGTTTTAAATGGCATGCCTAAGTTTTTTTATTGTTTTACAATACGCATCGGAATTAATCATCATTCCACATTCAAGAAAATCAACAAGCAAGACCCTTTTTTTATTCCAAAAAATCGTAGCCATATTTTTCTGATTGAAGTTGCTTGCTTAAACATATTTTTCTTCGGAGACAACGAATGACGCATTGAATTAACTGTTGCTTTGATTCGTGATTGATCTGTATAGGAAATTCATGTCTCATCATCAGTCACAAAGTCGTCTCTTTTATTGTCCTGGAATTACAACAAATGGTTATCCGAATTTATACATTTCAGCTTGTATACATCGATAATATTTTCGGTACCCATCTACCATACAGTTTTTTGTAGTTTAAGTTTTCTATCATATTGTCATAAATCACTGACCGTGAAACTTTTAGAAATTGAATAGACAATTGTGAAATTGTGAAACAATGATTTTCTCGAATTTTCGTTTTCACTTTTTCCACCAAATCGTTTGTCATTACATTAATAATTCGACCACTACACTCTTCGTCATGAATATTCGTTCATTCGTCTTTAAATAAACAATACCATTGCCTTGTTTTTCTGACTCTTGTAACACTTACCCCATACATCTTATAAGTTGCCTGTGAACTTCAAAAGCACTATTGTTTTTGGCTAATAAAAACCAAATCACAGCTCTAACCTTACATCTGGAGAGATTATTTATTATTGCACTTATTATAAATTACCCACATGTGATATCGAACAAACATTTTGAATATGATAAAACGGCTGACGCCCAGAAGATGAACCACGTAAAGCTATTGCGCATACGCGGTCTCATCATTCATGTTTAATCGGCGGTAATTACAAAACGGACTTTAACAACGAACCTCATTTCAATATAATTAACTGTATTTATATAAGTACATAGACAATTAAACAATTGTTTTGTTTACAAAATGAATATCTTATAATTCCATTACAAATAATATCAATCGATATTCATTATCGAAGGTGATCATTTAATTTTTATATAAAACGAAATGTTCTTAATACCATATTTTTCAAACATTTTTTTATAAAAAAATGCAAATAGATGTAAAGTATGTTAATGTACTATTTTCTCTCGGTGATTTTTTGCTCTATAAAGGGTTAAAAACTTAGACGTTAAATAGTTTCCAACAAGTTTTGAAATAGTAATGAGGAAAACTTTTACGAGCATTGTAAAACATTGCATGTTCTCAACTTGATATAATCTATATAGGTCAATTTTGTGTTAGATTTATCAGAAATATTTTTCTTATTTAAAACATTTTCATATACAATATTATACATTATAAAAATTATTATACACTATTTAAGTTCTTTCTTAACACTTTTCCGAGAATAAATTACTTCTTTTCTGTTTTATTTTCCGATTACGATTAGTTAAATTGATTAAATTTGTGATCGAAATTATTATGTTAACTGTGAAACATATATAAATATATATATATATATTGATATGATATGTTTTTATGCTCAAGTTTTTATTATTCACACACACACATATATATATATATATACGAGTATATATATATATTTGAATACAATATTATTTAATTGGAAATATTTAAAAATTCAGACATACTATTAGATATATGTAATAATATTTTTAATATATGTTTTTAATAGTACTAAGTATTTCATTTATTACATTTTACACGTTCAATGATAGAAAGAAAGTGTATAAAAAAATAAAATTATAAGCGAGAAAAATCAATAAACCGCAAGAAAAGTTTTTACATTGCAACCGCTTTGGTAATTATATGTTTTCATAATGTTATTAATGGATACAGTAATTGTATACAAGACAGTAATGACTTGAACGTGTATATAATTTCTTAGAAATAAACGCAATCTTTTTCATTTGGGTTCATATAAACATATTGTACGCATTTTACATAAAGAATGGTATATTTAAATATGACAAAACATAATAAAGACTAAATTTGCGATTCGCTGAAAATGTCAAAGAAATTAAGTAAAAAAATATAATGTACTATATAAATATATTTGCTGTATAGAATACAATATTAAAGAAGATATTTTCAAGTTTCTGAAAATATGTTCTGAAAATTCAATAATATAAATATATTTGAACGTACGTATTCTGAATTTTTATTAAATTTATACTAAATTCATTTCAACAGCAAAAAGGACAATTATTTTCAATTTATGAATCAAAATTGTATAAAAGATAATGGTTCCATATAAATAATTGTTATTTTTTTATTTTATCTCTAAGAAAATATTTCACCATTAAGATAAATTTCATATATGAAAATTGAACGAAATATGCGAGTGACTAGTCCCAGTTCGTATTTAATTTCATTCAATATTATGATCCTATTTACTTTATTTACAAAGTTTTCATAAAATAATCATCTAAATCAGTTTTTTTACTGTTTTATTCATTTGCTAATATACCTATATTATTAAGTAGCATTAAAAATGTGTTTTGATTTGATTAATAAAATAAATTCAAATGTATTATTCTGATAAAGATTTCGAATATTAAACTTACTAGATTAATTTATTGATTCATACAAATCAAATACTTTTCATTTATAGTACAAATAGGTTAGCTAAGACAACCAGTTAAAAAGTAACAATAAGTTCCCATTCAAACAAATCCAGCCAATTCAATCTCAGTGAATGAAAATATCATATAAGTTTGATATTTTTATTTATCTAAATGAAGTGAATTTTAATAGTGATATTTTTTACTGAAAAGTGAAATAATTTTTGTAGAAATAACGTTTATTAAACATATTTCATTAATCTTTCTACCAATTCAAATTGTGTTCTGTTTGAATTTCTATTCTTATTGCAAGTTTCAGCATATGTACAATCTTCGGATAAAATTTAGATACATTCTTATTAGAGACTGTAATATCAGTCTGATGATGGAGATACGTGTCGAAACTAGTAGAGGAAAATGCATGCTTAGATGATCGAAAAATACTATCAGGACAACAAATTAACAGGATAACGGGTATATAAAACAGACTGTTTTAAAAAAAAATTTAAGAAACCGCTACATCCCCAAAACTGAAATTAAATATTATTTTGCAATTATTAGATTATTATTCGTCCAGCTTTCTTTACTTTTACGTAAAAATCTACAATATAATTGAATCGGTTATTTCAAAAACTACATAAGTCACAGAATTTAAATTTTACAGAATTCAATTAAAACTACATAAAACAAAAGTAACAACATTTTTTAAACATTTTTTTTATTAATATGTTTTCTTAGGCCTTTGATTTGTTAGTTTCTTAATAATTACTGTCCTATAAAACCTTAATGTATAAAAAAAATTAATGTAAATTGTTTTGACTTATTTTGTTTTTGCAGGGAATAGTATTAAATGCATAATAGTTTAAAAATGATTTTTTTAATACGATTCTTTATTTAAAAAAAAACATTGTAATACCACGCAAATATGTATCTTATTTATAATCTAATATTAAGGTGCATAATCATATTCACCATCGGATTCTAGCAGAGTAAGATACTCTGCTAGAAGAAATTGAAGAACCATTTCTTCTGTTGATCAACTGAATATTTTGTTGTAAAATGACATGTAATCCTTCAAGATGCTTCACTTGTTTTGAATTGTCTAATTTTTTATACTTTGTCAAAATTTTCGATCAAATGCTTTCGCAGATGGAAGTGACATCACAGCTGTAGTATATTTTAGTAGCTGGAATGTGTTTTTTGACGAACCATCAAAAAACATTCTCAGTCTCTACAATCTCAGCTTTATTAATTATCGTATTTAAACTCATGTATGTTGAAAGAGCAATGTTTTTTCCGGTCTTTGGGAACTATTCTTCCACAAGATTAAGTTGATTAAAAGTTTTTTTTTTGTAAAATAGAGGCCACCATTTTTAAATTCAAAAATTTCCTCAATTTGTAATTTTTTTACTGAAAATTTTATGCTGGATTGAGTAATCACAATAACTTGTTATTTGGCACATATATATGATTATATTTTCGTATAGTTTTCTTAATAATTCCAAAATCACAGTCATTAAGCAAAAAATAATGATCAAATTCGACAGTTAAGCATAAAGTGGTTAATGTAATTTTATGCTGAATATGGGGCTACACTCAAGGGTCTAATTTCGCCAAAAGAAAACAATTTTGAAAAAAACATGACTTATGTAGTTTTTAAAATTACCGATTCAATTAAAGTAACTGATTCTCTAGAGTAAACTAAGAAATGGTGGTTGATTCAAGTATGCGATCCTATTTGAAAAATGGAGATTGAACTGACTGTACTACAATTAATCATATACATAGACGTATTTTTTATATTTTCAGAAACACAAATCTTATAATAAATGTATATTATAATTATATTTCTTTTTATTAAATATATATATATGTATATATAAATATTTTAAAATGTTATTAAATATAAATGCACTGAATATTAATTGTATATTTCAGATTTAATATCTACCATATAAAATATCATATTACTTTATAAGGAAAAAAAGCGAATTGATATTAATACTTTTATGCAATAAATATTATAAAATTAAAAATTGGTCTATAAATGAATTTTTCCAAAACACCTATATTTATTTATGTAAATTACTGTTATAACGATATCCGACAAAACATATCACAATTATATTAAAAAAACAATAGAGAGAAAAAAAATATTTACATTGAATTTAAATATTAATATTTAATGAATTAAATTTCAAGTTTATATATTTTTTTTAATTATTATCTTTAATTATTCACTAAAAATATATAAATATTATCAGTCTGCTTTCATAAAATAAATATTTTACGTTAAATACTTCCGAAAATGGAAAATAACCATAGGAGATACGTTAAATGTAAAAGGTTTATTTAATGTAGAAGTGAATAAAATAATGTCTTGTTTTGATTCCAATTTAGATTGAATAATAAAAAATTATTCAATTGTGAATGTATCAATGACAAATTATTTTTTTATTAATAAAAGCGGTTTTTTTAAAGTAATATCACCGAAAAATGTGATTAAGTAAAAGTATTTATATTTAAAAGAGAACTGAAAATTTTATTTCGACTATAAAAGCGCACCATTGTTTTTTTTTTCAGTGAAAGTTATGATCAACTAATTGAAATGAAAATTTATGAGAGACAAGTTTTATTTTTGAAATAAATATCTAATATCTAACTTACTATTATAAAAAAATTTATTTAATATTTTCATTAGGTATTATAATGAGTATGGGAAATGTAAACATTCCCATTCTAGTCCTTTTTCTCAGAAAATATTGCTGTCTAATATGACATAACTGGAGTAATCATCGCCTAATTGTTTGAAGAAGTTTTGAGAAAATCCTTTAGCCATAAATAATTTTTAATACAAATCAATGACTGAAAAAAAATGGTGTTGGAGAAACTGGATCTACAGAATTTATAATTCCAACAGAATTACAATTCTGTACACACCCACAATTCTATCTACACTGTAAATTTTAAAGAGGATAATTCCAAATTCTGTTTCATTCGAATAGGAATATGTGGAGAGATCCACGCGTTAATCAGATTTTTCAGTTCTGCAGTTTTCTAAAGAGAAAAGTATACTCGAATAAACTAGAAATTGAGGCAGAGCTAAAGAATAATATTCAAACTAAAGTATCCAATTTATTGTTATAAAACTTTAAGTAAATAATGGACAATACCATTGAAATGACGAGTCAATTTTTAAAAAGCAAGAAAAGCTATGATTGGACGTACTTTTTTAAACTACTATGTTAAAATAAATATCCTAATCTATGCATATAATGAATGGTTTGTTTGTTTTGTAAACAGTTTTTTCAAAAATTATAAGTAAAATAAACGATATAATGATATTTACAGAAATTTACATAGAAACAAACAATTTATAATATAATAATAAAACTTTCGATAATTTTTTATCAAATCACGTTTAATTACATTGTTTTAAGTAACTTTAACAAAAATTTGTTATGATTGAAATAAGTATTGGGGATTTTTAATAAAGTGAATTTTAACAAAATTTAATAAAATTTAATCGACTAGTTTATATTTTTACTCTTAAAAAATTAGTTTCATTTAATGTTAACACTTGTAGGTTAATTTTTATTTTTTATAATATACGTTTAGCGCTATGGTTAAAAATGTCAAAATCAAACAAATTATTTTTTTAGCCCCCATAATACATAAAACATTGTGATCAAAATTATTCAAAATTCGATTAGTAATTTAAATGATGTTTATGTGCATTTCAATTGCTACTATCCACAAAGAGTTAAGTTACTGGAAAGAACTTATTTATTATTACCAATAATTGTTATATATTTTCTATAGATCAATCATAAAGCAATTTTTATACCTTTAGCATGTTAATACTGTTTTTTTCGAATTCATAATTTAGTGAGTGTCTAATCTTTTATTATCTAATTTTCAATGGTATTTATAATATTTTTAGTTTTATAAATTAAGTAGCAGAAATAAATGTTTTTAAAAAATCAATAACTAATACATGTTGTTAATTTCACAATCTATTTTCTTTTTTCTTTTAATTAATAGTTCATTTATTATAAACTCATTTCATTCATATACATATATATATATATATATATATATATATGTGTGTGTGTGTGTATGAGTGTGTGTGTTCGTTTGTATTGAAAAACATACAAAAATATACACACACACATCCAAAAAAATAAGGTCACAGAAACTTAATAACAAATTATCACAATGTAAAGATTTATACAATTTTGTATTATATTGTGTCGTGAACTATATCGCATGATTAAATCAACCAGTATATAAAATTTCAGGAGTACATTTAAATTTTATATTTTTAACAAGGAAAATTATCACGGAAACAGATTTAAGCCTTTTCTTAAACATTAATACTTATATGTCGATATTAGCATATTTACTTTTAAAGAAATTATTAACTTTTGTGGATAGAGAAAAAGATTTATTCCATGCAAATTATAAGAGTGAAGTATCAAATTTCCATTCTTTATCTATAGAAATAAAAAAATGGTTAAATATTTATATTATATTCTTTAGATATTTATTTAATTATAATATATATTATTTTTTTCATCATCGAAGAATAATAATAATTAAAAATCGGTTTACATCGGTTTATAACCCTTTAATAAATAGTTATACTAATCCTTAATAATATTGCTTTTTAATAATTGTTCTCTCAGAAAATATAAGTGTACTGTGCTGAAATTTAAAACTGAAATAAATTATTTTATTAAATGAATGTTCTTCTAGATTGCATTCATCTTTTGAACTGTTAACCTCTTTAAAGTTATTACAGTTAAGGACAATTTTAAAGTGTAATTAATTTTGTGGTCTTTATTAAAACTTATTTTGCTTCACTATTTCCCATTCATAAATCATGCGTTATTTTTATATTTATTTATATCCTATATAATTTATATTCTTTAATTTTTTTATTTGGAGTGCATTTCATTAGTTTTTATTTTTAACGTTGATATGGAAATTAAAAAGAGAAATTCCAGAGAGTAATCAAAAGTAAAATTATTTATTTAATATATATATATATATATATATATATATATAAATATAGATAGATAGATATATAACAGTATGTACGTTTGATTTATTAACGAAATTTTAGAATGAAAATAAATAAACAATAGTATTGTCAACAAGACAAACTACTTGCATCTCTTCATTTTGTATAGAAATAAATTGATTTCATTTTTTTAATAACTTATTTTTAGAAAAATAAATTAGGCTGCTATTTTTTTTATATAATAAAACCCAATCATTTTAAAAAAATATAGTATAAATAAATATTAAGAAATGTTCTGTCTAATTTTTTCTATTGAATTTTAATCTAGTTAAAATACTAGATTTTTTAATAATGTCTGGTAGTAAGAGTTATTATGAATTATCCCTTAATTGAAAAAAATAATCTATTGGACTCATTTCACTTTTAGCCATTCAATAATTCTGTTAAAAAAGATGCACTAAAATCATTCAACGACTTGCTTTTTTAAACGATTATCTTCATTTTTGCGCATATTACGAAATTCAGCTTTTCTGTTAATTAAAAATAGAAAATTAAAATATTTAATACTATCGGATAATTGATCGAACGAACTTGTGTAAAATATATTTGTTATCTAAATATCTCAAATATATAAAAAATGAATGTAATGAATACACTGCATATTGCAATATTATTTTATTTTTATTCCCTAAAATATATTTGTAATTATTAATAAAATGACCGTAATTAAACAATTGAATTTTGTTCTTTCTAAATGTTATTTAGATAAAAATAACATTTAGATAAAATAATTAGTATAATTTTATATTCTATGATATCTCTTATCACACCCATACATTCATGTATGTATATACTCGTATATCTATTTTAGATGTACAAATTAATTCGGTGTCTTTTTTATAGAAAATGAATATTTCTTTACAGAAAGATGAAATGCATTTCAATAATTAGAATACCCTCCCCCCAGTATTTTATGTAACTTTGCTCCAGCTGTCAAGTAACTAACGAACCCTTTATCGAAGGAAATATTGCGGTTTTGAGTCAATAAAGTCGCTAATACATTTTCGAACCTCTTCCATTTTTTTAAAATGGGTATCAGACAAATGATGTTGAATGAACAGAACAGGTGTTAATCTGACGGGGCTAAGTTCAGTGAATAGGCCGCATGAGGGGAAACTTCTCAGTCCAGTGAACAAATAACTTCTTTGGTCGTTTTTGAGACGTGCAGCTGTACGTTGTCGTGCTGCAAATGACTTGCCTCGTTCCCTCGTCAATGAATGGTATGTTTCTATTTAATTCATCACCAAACGGATGATCTGTTCTTGATAACGCTCAGAATTTACAGTACGACTAGATTCGAGTAACTCGTAATACACCATGCCCTTAATATCACATCAAATACACAGTAACACTTTTTTGGCGTAAATGTTTGGTTTTGGATTCGATGTCGATGATTCACCGACCGTAACTCATGATTATCGGCGTTTAGGATTATCGCAAAAGACACATTTATAATCTCCGGTTATGATTTTATATATAAAAAAAAACCACTTCATTTTCAACCTTATGGTTGAGGACATATCCGTAACGCATTTTTTTTCTTTTTTTCCGGGCTTAGCTCATGTGGAATCCATCGGCCTAACTTTTGAATTTTTCCTAGCCGATATAGCAATATCGGCTTCAAATTTTGTCGGGTTTGCAAGATGTTTTCATTTGGAAAAATCAAAATCACCACGACGAAACTTTTCAAAGATATTTTACTTTTTTTATGCGCTACGGCACCTTTCTTTCTACCTGACAATCATTCCCGCTGCTTCAGCAGCATTTTTTTCAACTATAATGCAAAAAATATGCAATGCCTAATATGTTGGTTTTTGAACGCCATCTTGTTCATTACTATTTCGTGAAATTATGCAAAATACTTGACCATGGCATAAAGTGTTATTAAATATTAAGGTTGTCACAAAATTCTAAATCGACGGGTAAATATTTTAATTTAAAACAGAGTTATTACGGATTTAATTTAAGGGCACTTATTTAATTGTTGTACACCAAATATACACTCGACTATATATATATATATATATTAGTATTATTACAAGTGCTAAAAATTACATACTAATAATAGCTGTAACATTTAATAACAATTTTAATATTTATTGAAAATATTATAATTATTAAAAACATAGTATATTGTTTATAAATATAAAACAATATACCCAAATACATCAGAATTAAATAAATATTTTACTTAATTCTACATTAAAATAAAGTGTTGATGGTTAAAAACAGTGGCAATGTTTAAATATACAACGGTCTAAATGATAATATAAAGTTTAAAATCCAAAAAAGATCTATCAAGATATATTAGAAACAGCGTATTCTTCCTTAGATCTCTTTGAGAATTTTTAATAAACTTTAAACATTGTGTAGTTTATTTTCTGTTTTCAATGAAATAAAATGGAGCGACGATTCAATAGCTCCATTAGGATATTGTAGCAACATTTGTCACTTGATTCTAATAAAAATACAACCTTGTGAAAATTAAATTGTTTAATTGTATAATAAAAATTTATTCGTTAATAATCAACATTATATATTTTCTAAAAAAATCTCTTGCTATTCAACATATTTCACATCACATATAAATCTATATTTAAGGTATAATTTCAATATAAATAGTGATGAAAGCAAAATTGATGCTAAGAATAACTGCACATTTCTTATTGTAGCATTTTCTTTATAATATATTTTAATTTGTTTCATAGAATAATACTTTATTAAGTACAAATTATGTTAAATATTTGTATATAAGGAAAAATATATACCAAAAAATTGTTTTGAATTAAAACATCTATTGGAATTTAAAAAATAAACTTATACGAAATATGTTACATATCTAGAATTTAAAAGAAATAAGTAAATTTTTCAAATAAATTTGATATATTCCAAGAAATAAAATACATTTCGAAATCTATTGATTTGTATTATGACCGAAAAAAATATTTCAATTCCTGAAATACATATGAGTAACATTCATAACAATTTGTTCATTTTTGAATCTTACAGATATTTAATTTTAATTCTTAAATAAAAAATAAATAAAACAATTCATCAAATTTGAAAAGAAAAACTCATTTATTATACATGTATATAAGTAATGCAAATCAAAAATCTCTTATCTGGAATATTTGTCTTCCAGATTTTCAGAATCCTTACCAGTACTATAGAGCAGGGTACCGAATTAGAATGAGTGTATATTAATATTCTCATTATTTAAAAATGAGAACTTTTAGAGAAAATGTAAATCGATACGTTCAGAAAAAAACGAAAGAGCTGAATATAGATTACAGTGTAAGTTTCACACAAAAGAGGGAATCAGTCTAAATGAAGTCAAACCAAACTTGAATTTTGTTGATGGAAAATAATATTCCCTCGTACACAATAATGAAATACTGGTTGAAATTATAACAATTTAATGGAAGAAGTTGTTTTAAGTGACTCATAATCAAAAACAAAAGGAATAACTGAACTTTTGAAATTAAGATTTTTTTAATTTTTCAAGAAAAATACATCGATGACCATTTCTGAAACTGCGATTAAACCATTTTAATAGAGTTCAGAAAATTCAATATACATATCTGTAAATACAGCTTGTTGTTTCAATCTTATGGGTTAAATATGACAAGCCATTGTGGAAGTTAAGCGAGGAAAAGTTAACAAAGGTCTACATTTGTTACACAATAATTCCTTTATAATGCTGTATTAGCAAAGGTTATTAATAGTGAATATTGATTTATAGGGGTTGAACAAACACCTTGTTACTCATATTTGAATTCAAGAATTACTTTACACTATATTATTTTCAAAATGAAAAGTTAATATTAGATTTAGAAGGTTGAAGATGGACAAATACGGGCAGTAAGTTATTTTTGATAATTATGAGATAACTTTTTTAATACATTTCTATTATAAAGACTTTTATTGAAATAGAAATCAAATTAAATAATTCTTAAAAAAATTTTTTTTCTAAGCCCTCCTGTAACAAAAAGTGAATCTTAGACCAATAAAATCTCTCTCTCTGTCTATCTCTCTCTTTCTCTCTCTCTCTCTCTCTATATATATATATAAGTATGGTAAAAAAGCAAGTTAGACAACGTTTTTTTGGAAAAAAAACGATTTTATTTCTCAACATGATCTCCGTTGATGGCTATATACTCGGTCCAGCGAGTAAAGAAAATACTCATTGACGACGATGACACATTCATTCGACAATAATTTCTTCCCACCGTCACAAATTTTCAAAATTTGGAAAGAAGAGAAGTCGAACGGAGCTAAGTCGGAAAATAGGGTGGATGAGAAATCAATTCGAAGCCTAATTCAGGCAAATTTGAAACGGTTGATTTGTGGGAGGGACTTTTTTGTGCGCCAATCTTGGTCGTTTCCGTCTCAACTCTTCTTTAAAACGGTACAATAATGTTACATAATAGGTTTCCTTTATCGTTTTTCACTTCGTTAAGAACTCGATTAGAATGATTCCTTGTGAATCCCGAAAAATATTGCCCATCATCTTCCTTGTCAACAAAACGGTCTTCTCCTTCTTCGACACAATTTCATCAGTTGCTGTTCACTGATTTGACTGCTGCTTCTGCTCAGGTGTGTAGTGGTAAATCTATGTTTTATGCACGATGAAGAATCGATGCAAAAAGACCTGCTCGTTTTTTCCAATTTTGCGGTAATATTCGCTTCAAACATCTGTAGAAGTGAAGAACGCGTCGCTTCTGACTGAAATTACGTCATGCTACTTTGAAAACTAACACTTGATAGCCGTGAATTTACCAAATGAATGGTGGCGCCACATCATACAAATGTACCAAACTTATCAAACGACCCTCGTGTAAATATATATATATATATATATACAGTCCGCTCTGATATAACGAATTTACAGTTATAGCGATCAAGTGTTCGTATGAATTTTGATTCGTGCATATCTCAATATAAACATTCATGTTTACAAAAAGCTGATTTCACATATATATCAACAAAATTTAGTCGTTTCTAAATACTCTTTTCTTTGTCTAACTAAAGATAAACTCTTTTTTTTAGAAAAAAACATATAATTGGCTTCATATACTAGAATACAAACTGTCTGTATGACTAACTACATTATTATTGTTTAAATATTTTTTGTTAATTGAAGACTGATATATGTCTGCATGTTTACATGAATTAATAAATATATTCCTAGATTTGTATGCATGTTTTACTTAGATTTTAGATTTATTTTCTATTTAATATATATATATATATGTATACATATATCATATTTTATTTCATTTTTAACATAATTTAGTTCATATATAATCTTGGGAGTTGTGTAGACAAAGACAGTATTTAGGGAAAAATTATTGATATAACAAGTAATTTTTATAAAAAAAACAGTGGGTTTCGTAACGCTCCTTATAACTGAATTTAAATTTCATATGTATGTATGTATATATATATATATATATATATATATATATATATATATATATATATATATATATGAATTTATAATAAAACGAAATATTCTCTAATTGAATTAAAATTAGCGTGTTCAATAATTTAAGAAATCTGCATTATTCTAACTAGTATATTTGTAAATGTATATACCTATGATTACTGTGAACAAAAATATAAAAATGAAAGAAAAATGTATACACATTTATTTTGCAATTAATCCAATAATAAAGACATTATAAGACGATAAAAACGCGTTTATCGAAAATTAAATAAATATAGTCATATTGTAATTAACCCAATTATGTCAGGAACTAAATTTACTCGAGAATCACACTTCCCATCTGTTATGGATGTAAATAAATGAACGTGGCATTTACACCGATCGATTTTGTTTTTGTAACCGTATAACGTAAATTCATTTAACGACTAAATAACGATACTCTGAATTCACACTGCACCAATGTTAGGAACAATAAATTACTTCTACAGGTAAACGAACAACCACATCTTTATTTTACGTTAACGCAACACGAAGCGATCTAATAGCTGTACAATTTTCATTGAATTATTAATTAAACTTTATTGTATTTTCGTCAAAACGACATTGTTTATATATAAAACGAGTACTCGGGCGTCTCTTAAAAGAAATAAATTTTGCTAATGTTAAGAACAATAAATTACTTCTATAGGTAAACGAACAGCCTCATTTTTATTTTACGTTAATACCGATCAAATAGACACAATGTTCTTATTGAATTATTAATTATTTTTTTGTTAGTACTTTCAATGAAATTTAATTCTTTTTTATATTAAAAGAATTTATCAGTTTGTATAGAAATTTTTAGGTTTCGTAAAATTAAAAATATGTTTAGATATTTAATTAAAAATATAATGAAAAAATGTATTCGATATTTGAAAATAACAAAAAAGAATAAAAGGAAACTAGAAAATTTTTAAAATAATTAAATTGAAAATTTATACAAAAGAAAAATGAATAAGTATAAAATAGGACATAAATGAAATACACTTTTTAAAAGAAAATATGTCTGTATAGTAAATCTTTATATATTTATATATTTACACACGCACATATATATATATATATACATTTACATATATATATATATATATATATATATCTTTCTATATATATATATATATATATATATGTTTACTTGTTTCGTATAAATTTATAAAGCTATAAAATATTAATTAAAACTAAATATACACATCAGAACGTGTTTAAGGAACCGGATTTCTATTTCAGTATTTTTTAAATTTATTTTTGTAATAATTAACTTGCCCAAAATGAGTCAAATCTTTAAAAATGATTGAATAAATAGTCTTTGTTAATATGTCATCACTTATTATTATATATTTCATTCGTCTACATTTGTGAAAGAATAAACATTTCAATAATTTTCTTATTACGATGAAAATTACCATTGGTTTTAACCGAACAGCTGTTTTAATTGATTGTATTATTTTGCAGAGAAATATTAGACTATACTCTAAAATGTTAATACAAACCATGCATTTGAAAAAAATTAAGTTATTCATTTTGTATGGATTATTTACTACATTTAAATATTTCTAAGGCATATATTAATTACATTATAGACTTTTTTCTTTAATGATTGGTTTTCAGAACATAAATTATCAAGCATCAAAAATGTAATTTTTTACATTTTTTACCTTGTTTAATTTCATTTTCTAAATATATTGATACATTACACACACACATATACATATAAACATATATATATATATGTTCATATGTTAATATTTCCTTATTTATTTTAGGACTTTCTGTAAATATCTATTTAAATAAAGGCCGAAACAGGAAATATGAATGAATGAAATAGATAGGAAGTAGCACTGATAATCCTTAATGTTTATATACATTTTATTTATCATTGTGTCAATAACTAACAATCAATTTGTCATTTTGTACAGTCACAAGTGTGTATATTTTATTGAGAATTTATATATATATATATATATATATATATATATATATACACTAGGAGATATATATATATATATATATATATATATATATATATATATATACTACACCCGCTGTTCGCTGCCCTCACCAACCCTTAAAAGGGCTTTACTAACGATCTTTCCCCTCTAACAAATAACAGAAATTAACAAACAATACACATAAATAATACGCATAAAATATAAATCATAAATTTTATTGGAACAGTGTTTTAATTAATTAGTCTGAAGACCATTCGATCAAGTGATTCAAAGTAACCAGTCAAAACAGAGGTCACGTTACTGATATCAACCAATCAGAACATAGATCACAATACTAATTTGAACCAATCAGAGAACGAATAAGTCACGGGAATGGCATCATCACTGGATCATTTCTATATTGTAGAAATACATATATATATATATATATATATATATATATATATATATATATATATATATATGTGTGTGTGTGTGTATATATATATATATAGTTAAAATATTTTGAATAAAAAATAATATAAATAATTTCAATCGAAAATGTAAGTACAAACAAAAATACTAATATAATTTTTTACTCCTAATAATTAAGAAATAAATAACAAAATTCAGAAAATAACTATATTTCGAAAAAAGCCCATTACCAAATGATATATTATTAGTTTTATTTCATAAAATATTTTGAAATTCATAATGCTGCAAAAAACATAAAAAATATTTTAAAAACTAATGCTTAAAATTATATTCAGATTCGACGATTTCGTATCTTTGCGATCAGAATAATATTTCTGTTGAGATATATATATATATATATATATATATATATATATATATATATATATATATATATATATATATATATTACAAGAATTATTAAATTGTATAAATAATTTTATCTTTTTTAATAAAAAAATGTGATAAACAAATATATTTTAATACAAAGAAACATTTACAATTTTTTCATTGTTTATGTGTACTGCATGTCTGTATAAGGAAGACAACAGAAAAAAGAAAGAGTTGAAAATGATAATATATTTTTCATAATACTTTTATTGAAACCAAGAAAAAATATACTTCATATATTTCAATAGTCACTATCAGACCTTTGTTCAAATCTATTTTCAACTATTTACTCCTATCTCTAGTTCTAGCTACAGGAAAAATACTACCATTGTTTTTAATATTTTACGAAGAAACACCTATTTCCTATTCTTGTTTTCTTTATACTGTCTTCTTGGAAGTATTGATTTTTAGATATTATGAATATATATATATATATATATATATATATATATATATATATATATATATATATATATATATATATATAAATAATACAATTCAAGTTTGATTATATCTGATTGTAACAAATGTTTAATATTAGATGAAGAAGCATATATTTCTTAGTTTTACTAGGAATTATTGTTCACATTGATTTCAAAAAATTTGATACGATCAATATAAATTCTATATACGTTTCAATTAGTATTTTTATATACGGTACTATATTTTAAATATGTAATATGTTCATATATAAAAATATATAGTATTAAATTAAATTTAAAAAGGTTTTTATTTGCAAATTTGTGAGTAAAATAATTTAATTATATCGCATTCTTTATTTTGATATTGACACAATTTTGTAAGCAGACCTCATGAAAAAAATAAAAAGAGCACTTCTTAATTTAAAAGTAAGGCTTTTCAAATTCAAAATTTAAATTGCTGACATACAAAAATTTGAAATCTAAAACAATGAACTTCGTGGTTAAATAATTCAATTATAATCTTATTTATTTAAATTTCAACTTTTTGTTGAGATTTAGTTATTTTTAAGTAAAAAATTACTGAATAACAAATAACCTTATTACGAGAGCTTGCTGTAAAAGTTTCTTAGAGGAGCTTGTGTTAATGAATAGTTTGTGATACTACAATAAATTAAAACAAGATGAAGTATTTAAAAGCATAAAATACAACCTTTAAAATTACGTGTTTATTTTTCAAAGTAATCACCATTATCGCTAATATATTAATATATTGGAATAATATGTAAAGGATTTTTCATTCCGTCGATGAAGAAATCTAGTGTTCGTTTCTTCAGCTAATTCATCAGAACAGCATTGTCTTGCTCGTTAGAGCCAAAACACTTTCTTTTGAGATCACATTTTAATGCTAGAAATAAATGAAAGTCAGACGGCGCCGGATTTGACTTGCAAGGAGAGTATGAGATGATTTTCTGTTGCAGAGTTTTATGGGTATTGTTAGTGCTATTATCTAACACCATCTGATTAGCATGTTTTCTAGAAATAAATCGTGAACATAAAGGAAGCCATTTTGATTTTAATGAGCAGATTAAGATTGCAACTATAATTAAACAAATTATTATATATGACAGAAATGTATAGAATAAATATACTATGAAGAAGGTTATATTCTAAGTTTTAAATTCTCATTTTTTTGTTCAATTTAAATATTTCAAACTATTCAATAGTTATCAATTCCTGTGAAAAAATTTTTAGTTACACCTCGTACTATAAACCTTTGCTCCAAAAATATTTTATTTAGTAAAATAAATTGTTCTGGCACAGAAATAATCCTTAAGAGTAGAGTGTTTACTCAATCATCAGTAAATACAAGGAATCATAGCAAATACATACATACATGTGTGTATATATATATATATATATATGTATATATATGTGTGTGTATATATATATATATATATATATATATATATGTATATATATATATATATGTATATATATGTGTGTGTATATATATATATATATATATATATATATATAGTAAAAAGTATAAATAAAGCCACAGTTAAAGCATTTATTGATATTTTATTGTAAAGTGAATGCAAACGTCGAAATATTTAAAAGAAAAATGGAATGACGTGTTCCATTCAGAAAATAAATGGCTTATATAAGGTTTCATAGCCAAGAAATGTTATGAATAAAATAAATACATTAGTCCTCAGAGAGTCGTTTTTGATTTTTAAGACAAAATGTACAAAAAAAATAGTCTTCATGAAAATTTATTATTTTCAATGAAGTTATTTTGTTATTAGTTATATTATTGATAGTAATAATTAATAAACAAATCCAGAATTTTATTTATTTTATTATATATACCATCTATTCAAAAAGTTAATTTTAATGTTCTGAAGAATACTTTTTATATCCTTAATAAGATAATTCAATATAGTATATTGCACATTATAAATACAAATAGTTTAAAATATCTGCACACTATGCAGATAATAACTGAGGGGACTACTGAATAAATTGATACGAAAACGTGTTTTAATTAATTATTACAAGAACTGAAAGGATTGCCGAAGTAAAATGATATTATAAAAAACGCTTCAATCATTTCATACAACAATTAACAATAACATTTCACTGTTTAGCTTCATTTCAACGAATATTTAATATAATTTATTACAATGCATAATATATCTTTTTATTCCCATAGGTTAACAAAATCTACACGTACACATATAAGTTTTAAATCAAGTAATATATCAATTTTTTTTATATATGAAATTAAGCTTCTTTACTGTAATTTGTTATTTTTTTCAAAACTCAAGACGCATATTAATTTAAAGACAAGAACAGTTTTCCCAGTTCGATTTTCTTAGTACGCTCAATGTCACTTTACTTAACCATTCATCGTGTTAGTAAACACACATTTTTTGACATTTCCGTAATCAGTTTATATAAATTCATCAGTTTAACCTTTTCAGCCCTATGAACATATATCCGGTCTGAAAAGTCGTTCACTATGGACTATAAACGCATATATGACTTCTCACACAGCCATTCAATTTGGCCTATAAACGCATATATGCATTCGATACCAACAATACTTGTATATCTACATACAAAACAAAAAAAAAAAACAGTGAGAATGATTTTTAACATTTTTTTAAATGATTTTTTATATTTTATAAATATATTCACCATGCAGAACAAAGGATAGAGGAGGAAAAGTTCATTCAGATGACCTTCCCTTCGATTAACGGAAAGACATTTCCTTTCGTTCTGTAGAACTAAAGATAATAAGATACATCCTTCACGGTGCAGATGCGTTGATGGCGCAAGACATATCAAGACTGACTCACGCTATGAACGCAAAAAGTGTAACATTGATCTATATATTGAACCCTATTTCGAAATTTACCATACAAAACAAAATTACTAAATTCCTGAGTTAAAAGATATGATTTACTATAATGAATAAAATGATTTTGTTAAAGTTTTTGGGCTTTACTTTTCAAAATATTTCAGGTACAACCAATATACGTTGCATCGAAACTTCAAACTTCTTCAGGCCAACGTGCACTTTATCGTAAAAAGTGGACAGTCCACAGCTAAAGATTTACTTCTCACGACGTAGGGCTGGAAGGGTTAAATGTCCGACAAATAATTATGTATCGTATATACATTTAGACTATAAAAGTTCCAATAAAAGCAGATCAACACATAAGTTTTTAAAAAGATTGGCGAAGGTATATTTTATAATTGAATTAAAGAAATAACTACATTAATTGACTAGAATAACATAAATGTTAAAACTTAAAATTAGATACATTTCAAGGTCATATGTTCTTTTCTATAATTACTTGACATACTGATGTTTGAAAAACATGTATGCATATTAAAAAAATTTAACGTGAAAAAAAAAAGTATACATATTTATGTTTTATAAAAAAATAGTTTTAAAATATTATAAAAAACAATTAAATTAAAATATTTATATATAAATATATATTAAAAGAAATACTAAATAATAATCATACATTTCTTATGTATGGGGTCAATTTATGATCATGTACAGATAATCAGAGCGGTACTCAAAGTGTTTAATACAAGCATCCTCTAAATTACGAATTCTCATTATTCAAAAAATCTAGAGTACAAAGCCTTTCATTCAATTTTTATTTCATGTTATGAATCGTTCATCAGGAACTTTTTTTAGGTTAGATAAACTCGGATTAAAGGCCGATATTTGTATAATATTTTATGTACTTCTAAACAAATGCAGCATCTAGTCTATAGCCGTCGTGTAGCTGATTTAGTAGATACTTTGTAGCCTGTGACTTATTAAGATCTTTATAACCACAACTGATTAGTTTAATACTTTAAATATACTTAAGTTGTAATTGTAATTACGACGTTCCTAATAACGAAAGTAATAAAAAAAACTACATAAAGAGCTAGTTAAGCAGTTGATAGTTCAATGTTAATGAATATATATCCAATTGTGAAGAAACTGGAGAAAATTTTAAGGGAATAGATAGACAATCTAACAAAATTCCACAAGATTCTTCATTTCCTTTTTATAGAAAATGTCTCTTCATTGTAAGTGTTTAAAGATTACATTTATTAAGAAAATAATGAGTTATAAGAGACTTAACCCTTAAAAAAAATCATGGTGGTTTCAGCAGATAAGAATTTTTGACAATCTTAATTTAGACCTTGAATTTTAAAATGATAATATTTTAGTTAAAAATGGAAATTAATTTTTAATGCTCAGGAATGCACAATTTTTCAATCAAACTTTTACTAATTGTGTTTTTAATTTACAAAACTGTTCCATATAAATAGTTATTCATGAACCTTCGTTACATTTTACTTCGTAAATAAAAGAAAAAGATTATAAACATCATTAATTTTAAACATTTGAATTATTTTTTAAACAGTTACTATTTTACAAAATGTATATTATATATATATATATATATATATATATATATATATATATATATATATATAATATTAGTTAACATCTACACATCAACGCGTATTTGAAATAATAATAAATCCAAGTGAATGTTACAGAAAAAAAATATGGGAATCAATTTCCAAATTGATATCGGTACGTTCTATTTGGACGAGCAAATAATCAACTAGTTTTTTTCCTCTCGGTTTCATCCGTCAAAAACAAAAAAAGATACACTGTGTCGCTCTTAGAATTTTTCGTTTATTTTTCGTCACTACTGGTAGTTGTTCTTCGGCCGACCAAACAAGCACCCATTGGAGTGTATCGGACCTTGTCGTATCTCAAAAGCAAACGCAGTCAATTTACGGTCGGTGTTTTATTTACAGGATACTGATACAGGATGGAGAATAAATTGTTTCTAGACTACATTTCACATTACTTTGGATATGATCGAAGTGATTAGACATGTTTACTTTGTATTTGTGTACATGCATAAATAATATATATATATATATATATATATACAGTAATAAAATATTGGCTTAAGATAAAAAAACAGAAAAACGCAAAAAGTTATAAAGATATATCTTCGCTGGTATTTTTCATTTCCTCAAGTGTTACAATGATATTAAATAAAATTTAATAGAGGAAGTACATTCACAGAACACCTTTATAAATATATTACTTTGTTGCATTTATTAATTATTAAACACACACACACATATATATATATATATATATATATATATATATATATATATATATATGGAAGTAACAAATCATTAATGTAATGTTATTCATAATTGATTCAATTAATTTTTTTTCTAGTTCTTTCATGTCATTAAGTTAATATATTTTCGCGTGTACTCTTACCATATACTATTTATTACTAATAATATGTATTGTTTCATCAATAATTCGTATTTTATTAAAACGTTACGAAATTTTTTTCATTTATCTTTTCAAATTTTCCATGGAAAATATTTTGATATAAATATTTAAAAAAACAAATGTCTTTCCACAAACATATTTTAATTTGTTTTTAATGTAATTAAAAATATATTTTTTAAATAAATTGTGTGATTATTATTATATACAACTAACTAAAAAATATTGATTAACTAAAATCAATTATGTGAAAAAATATTGCTGAATCATCAATAAAAAATTTATATTTTTTTTTATATTTACGTTTACTAATAAAAATGATATTTTTGGGTTTGGCAAAATAATTATATTTTGATAATAAAGTTAGGAAAAAATGAATTATAGAATGAGGTTAATATAATTTGTTATAAAATGAAATAAAGAATAATTATTGTTATTCGTTTTTAACTTGAAATATTCAAACTTCGGTAATTAAATTTAAAACGATATATAAATGTAGAGTAAAAAAAAATATATAGTATTAGGTTGGTAGAAA
>CM068314.1:44620286-44667786 GCA_034766995.1 Acanthacorydalis orientalis
CCATCGTCTACCGTCACATCCGGTGGCTATAGTCGAAGTCAGGTCGTCAGGCCTCATGCTTATTTGCTCTCTGACGGGCCGGGCAGCACCCGTTTGTATACCGATGTGACTGTATTATGCGTGTCCGAACCGAACTAAGGATTACCTACGCCGATGAATGCAAAAGGTAGAAATGCGCGTGTGTTGCACGTAAAAAAGCAATTATGTTTTTTACGAATTGCTCAGCTTAGTTGTTATGGATGGATACGTTTTTTGCAGTGATTTTCTTTTTAATATCTTAGTATAGATCAAATCTTTTATTTCTTCTTATATTTAGTTACATATTATGTATTTAATTCAGCTTGTCATATATAAATAATTTGATAATTTTGAAGTTCGGTTACAATTATTAATCATAAGAAAAATTAAACTATACACAAATATTCATGATTGATTATTTAATATAGCAAAACGGTACTAAATTGCAATCAATTATTTTTTTCATTCACAATTATATTAATTAACTATACATTGCTTATAACACTCAGATAATTATTAAATAAATTATGTTTGTATACTGTTGTTCAACGTTTGTGGCAATTTATTTTACTATATAATAAATGCAAGTGTATATGTGTGTATATATATATATATATATATATATATATGAATACATATATATATATACATATATATATATATATATATATATATATATATATATATATATATATACAGATATGTATATATATATGTATATATATATATACAGATATGAATATATTTATATACATATATATATATATATACAGATATGAATATATATATATATATATACAGATATGAATATATATATATATATATATATATATAATTTCATCTGGAATTGTATATCCATTGAATTACTCTTTAGAACGCTGTTAAAGTCCTTTTTATATCTAAATATAAGAAAAAATATAATCTATTGATATGAAAAATTCCACTAATGCACATTTTAATAGTATAACCATTATTTTCTATATAAGCACATCTACTTTGAGCTTCTGATATAAAGATATTATCATCAAAATATATATGAACAGAGTTGTCTATAAAAAATTTCATACATTTTTATATGAGTATGTTTTAATATAAAAAAGAACTATTATTTGTTACGAGTTTTAGCTTCCTGTAGTATGAATTTAGCTAAAAGATTTTTTTCTTATTACACGAAAAAGTTTCAGTGAACATTTAATAAATAGTTAGAACTAATATTTAATATATTTCAATAAAAATAAATGCTATAGATAATTCACTAATGTATAATATATTATTATCTATATACTTAAAAGTGGCATTTTTTAAAATGTTAGGCTTTTTAAAGAATATTTATTGAAATTATATATTTGTATATATATAAATATATATATATATATATATATATAAAATTACATTATCATATATTAGGTTTATAGGAAAATAATTGTGGTTTATGACCTTAAAATTCCTATACATCTTCCTATTTTTGATTTTCCTAACTGTTATAAGTGTTTCAGAACTGATAGATGACTAACGCCTATTTTTGTGCAAGATCTAGAATGATTGTGCTCAGTTCTGATTCAACTAACACATTTAGTGGATCGTTATGAACTGAAGAAGGACGCTCGAGACCTTCTTCATCTTTAAGGCTTTTGTTTCTAGCAAAATTTTTTTATGGCCATCATTGTACCTTATGTTCTTTAACAGTACGCACGACAAAAGCATCATTTAGTTTACAAGCAGTTTCTGCTGCTTAACCACCCGTTTTGAACTCATACAAAACATTGGTCTTATTTGCTTCTTTTCCATCTTTAATCCAGTAGCTCAATTTGAAGCAAAAATAATATAAATCTAATGGCGATGTCACCAAACTACAGACCGAAAAATACGCTTTAAAGTAATATTAACATTAACACAATGAATTGACATCTTCCTTGAAAAAAAATAAGGTTAGAATTAAGAAAACAGAAACCGCAATTATTTTACTACCAACCTAATAATAAGAATTGATTGTTAATGCATATAAAGAAATACAAATATATATATATATATATATATATATATATATATATATATTTAGCATTAGAATTGTGTAAGCAGTAATAATACATATATTTGGTATATTAAATATTTTTTTAAAATAATTTACCTATAAGAATATTATATTATAAATATATATTTACTTATAAATAGATATTTATTAGTCTTATTTTATAGTATCTAAGGAATTTGAAAGATTATGTATATAATTAGAAGTAAAATTTTGTTTCAATATTTTAATTCATAAAGATAATTTATAGTTACGTAAGTATTGAAAACTTAAACTGATGTTTTGATAAAATATCATACATAATAAAAAATTTTAAATAAATATAGATCTTTGGTGTTTGGAAGCACGTTGACAAAATTAAATAAAATAATGTCCTAGTCCTATAATGTCCCTACAGTTGTAAAAATATACTGAACCTGTTTTAAATAATTATTAAGAAAAAGATCTTCACATATTCACACACACGCATATATATATATATATATATATATATATATATATATATATATATATATATAAACTTGATATGTTAACAGACAATTTTCATATAAGCTCTGACTATTAATGTATTTAATACATAAAATAAGAAATTCATGAAATAATTGTGCTATAAATTAATGAAATTAAATGTCTTATTAATGAAATTAAATGTCTTATTATTGAAATTATCATTTAAAAGGAACTGAAATAATGCATTTATATATATATATATATATATATCATATTTATATAAATTGCCTAATTAATGTGTCAATTTTAGAATATAATTTATATAAATATTTCTCAACCCTTTTGTTGTTGCAATGTATCTTATATGGGGAGAACTCAATTGAAAGAGTTATAACTAATATATTTTTCATACAACTAGAACACATTTTCATCGATTATTAGATTGTTTAAATTTAAATATATTTAAAATTATTGTGATAAAAAAAGTTAAGATCATAATATTTATTCGACAAATTACTTAAAATTGAAAATATTAGTTTTGGCACTGTTAAATTAGTATAAAAAAAACAATTAAAATTGTAAGAGATTCTAATAAATATAGAAAAAAATATATACATCAAATACTTATTAGAAATTCAGCCTCTGTTCACTTTAGAAATATTCCAACCTAGAATCACATTTTTCTAAAGTTGGTGTTTTAATATTCACTAATCATCTACTTCATATTAGTTAAACAACATTTATATAAAAATGAAAGTTATTCTTTATAATTTAGATATTTTATTTACATTTTTTCTCCTTATTTCTACTAACTGTTAGAAAATATATATTATTTTTCAGATAATACATCTTATTTTTGAAACCATATAATTGATATTTACAAAAATTAACTTTAATATTTTTAAATAACTGAAATTGCCTGTTCATGTTTTAGAGTAATATTGGATATATTTCATCTATTATGTTTTATAGAACAATATATGCATATATGTATGTATATATATATATATATATATATATATATATATATATATATATATAACTTTATAATTAATTTCATTTTATTAAAAGTAATAATATAAATATGTACCTTTATTTTCTTGCACTTGATCTATGTAATCATTTGAAACATCAATAAATGCATATCTTTACAAGTCTATGGAATACAAAAACACCCACATGGCTTTACAGTAACATGTTATAAATAGGTTATGGAAAGCCGAACTGATAAAATTTATTGTTAACTAGTATTGATAGATTCCGATACAAATTTCACTAAATTAGTTACCTATTTTTTTTCAATAATACATAACTTGTACACTTTTTAATTCACCGGTAATTCACATGCACAGATGACACACTACGAATAAATGTATTCTTGAAGGTCAAGGCATGCGCGCCTTGAAATTAATAACATTTTGTATATTATTTTGATCGAGTTGCATGTGATTTAACATAGGAAGTGCATAATGCAGTAAAAAGATAGAGATATCTATTGCCTTTATTCCTCTAAAGTATTAACAAGACTGACTAATAGAACGATGTACAGCCATATGAAATATAAAAATATTTTATTTAGTTAGTGGAAAATATTATATAATGATTATATGAAAAGTAATATACAATATACAAATTAGTGTCTAAAAATGTTCTATAAGTTACATAAAAATGATTTTATAAGAATAAAATTCATTTAAAAAATTTTTAACGGAATATTTTATTGCCTTTAAATATTTATTTCGTTTAGTTATAATACATTTCATATCATGACAATTTTAGTTACTACGTTTACGTTGATAGGTTAGCGATAACTCATTTTACTAAACTTAAAATACATGATATATATATATATATATATATATATATATATATATATATATATATATACATCTTCATACTAATAAAGAGATGAACATTTTTACTAAGTAGAAAAAAATGATAAATTCATTATAAATTCAAAAAATATGGTAATGGTGAAATTAATATTTTTACATCACTTGGCTTCTGTTCTTTATTGCATATCCAATACTAGTAGTGGAGTACAGAAAACCAAATGATCCAAAACGATGAAGGCAACCACTTAATTCCTAGTGTTTTAAATGACTGTCTTTGTGTCTGATATTTTATTATTTTAAGTGCAATTCTGGCAAAATATTGTTCCCTTTTAAAATTAACAGGCATTTCAGTGAATAATAGAGCTATGTACGTCTTTTCTACTGGAATAATATTGTCGTTTCTATCACATTTTAGATGAGACTCTTCACATAAACAATATTAACACTAGATCTACTAAGAGGTCAAAAGGACTTGTTTAATCATTTTTTATTATTATTATCCTTTTTCAGTAAATCTTATTTTCTAATTTTTTTTCTGACTTTTATTGAAATATCTAAATGAATAATTCTGTAAAGTAGTTTTCCTTTCTTTATTGTTTTTATGTAAAATTCATATGTAGTATACTGACATATAAGGAGATAAGTCATTTTGATCCTGCATGGAACGTAGGTAAACTTTTGATATCAGAAGTTTCTTATGATATTATAGTATAGTTCAAATACTTTTCTAGCAAACAAAATATATTTCAGTACATACACGTTGTAAAATATTGTCAAAAGATACACGTGTTATGTTTGCTCAATTGTTGCATTCTTCTTTTACTTTTTTCATCTCACTCGCTCGATGGAAAGTTTTGTTGGGAAAAGATGAAGTGAGATCATCAGTACATCTGGGTGAATTTGTCGTCCTAAAACTCATGAAACCATATACTGGATGCGGGAGGACAATAACAACAGATAATTTCTTCACAAGTTTGCCACTAGTAACACTAATAACTAAAAGAAATATTTTAGTTGGTACCATTAGACAAAATAAGAGAAAATTACCTAAACTTGCAAGACTAAAGAAGGGCAATATGTCACGCTTCTCGAATAAATCAGAAAATTATACATAAAATTAAACCAAGTAAAAAAGTATTTTTATTGAGTTGAAAACATAAATCGATCAAAATTGAAAAAGATAGCGGACGTTTTCCCGAAACAGTAGTATTTTATAAAAACACTAAATTTGGTATAGATATAACAGACTAAATGGCTGGAAAATATACTGTGAAAGCTGGATTCCGAAGATGGCCTTTACAAGTATTTTATAATATCTTATATCTTATGATAATAAATGACTGGATATTATACAACTAAACAACAGGGGAAAATATCTTAAGAAAATACTTCATATTTCAGTAAGATGAAGAACTTGCAAGTGATTATAAAGAATTAATTTGATGAGCCTCAACAGAATCAGAACAAATACTTTCAAATACACCATCAAAAAACCAGACACTAATTTCTATGAAACGTAAATGATGTTAAATAGCATATTGTACAAATAATATTTGTGGTACATGTAATATACCTGTCTGTGGTAAATGTACTGCTAAAATAATTTTAACCTGAAAAAATGTCTTTGAATTATGTGTATAAATGTTTAAAAATTATTATTAATATAAGTTTATTTTCAATTTTCGTTAAATAAAACAGAAAAATATATAATAATGTATAAAATGCCATGTGTTTTTAAATGATTTGTTCTTTTCAAAAACAAGGTATTTTGACTCATCCGGTAGAAGTAGGTGTATGTTAATTGTCGGTAGTTCTAATGTTAATATTTACTTAAAAATTACTATGTATTTGAAATAAGGTAATTGACGAGTTTTGCGGATAAGCAAAATAACCCTCAATAGAGCAGCGATTATATTTGGAAATTTGGAATTTTCATTAGATCAAATAATATAGGAGTCTAGAACGAATAACTCCAGATATTATATATATATATATATAGAGAGAGAGAGAGAGAGAGATTGAATTAATTAATCGAGTTTTGAAAAGGATATAACAACTCCTCAGTTATATAATCTTACACGAATCGATTGTTGCTGTTAATTTATTCAGTATTGCATTCAATGTTAATAATTATTTTAATCAAACATGTCTTTGAAACGAAAACAACTTCACATGAAGTATTTGTTACGCTAGGTTTTGTATTATTTATGTAGCTCAGCATGTATGTATAAGTGTATGTCTTAATTTTTGTGAGTGTTTTATTAAAGGGTGTTTTGTGTGTGTGTAGGATGCGTTGAAAAGCATTCATGTTGTTGATGTTTTAATTTTTTTTTCATTATGCTTAACAAACAAAATCCACCCCGCCGTGAAATTAATATACGTTTCTTTTGTTTGTAAAAGATATGTAATTCATTAATGTGACCCGGAAAAATGGTATATTAACCATCGAGTTAAATAATACTTAAATATTATATTAATATATTACTTAATTTTTATAGTCAAAAATTAGAACCCGATAATATAGTTAATCTCTTTAACTAATATAAATTTTAACTGAAATCATTGAATATGCGTGGCCTTAACAAATAAGTCTTAGCTTTGTAATAAAATTAAGATATTCATAGCACGACAGCACAGTATTGTTTTTCAGACGATCTTTATCTATAATACGTTAAGACTTCTTTCATGTATTTTGTTCCTTACTAACAATTGCAAAATTTAAAACGAACGAGTTATTATTGTCTTTATATAATAGCAGATTTTAGAAAATAATTATAAAATGTTAAATAAATTGAATTTAAACGCTAATATCGTCTATGATAAAAACAGTTGGTTGTAGATTTGATCATTAATAAATGATTATCTTTGTTTTTGATCATATTAGAAAATTAATTGTAGAGATATAAACTAAATATATTTTTCAATATGTAGAGAAAAATAGTTCACTTATAGATATACATAGAAATAACAGTTTTTTATGTATATGAAATTTAAATAATAAATATTTTATTTTTACTAAAACGTTACATTTTTATTTTGTATCTGTGTGTTGACTTAACGAATGAATAAAATTATCTACACAAAATGAACAGTTATACAAACCCTGACATTAATGTATATTACTATCATTTGTAAAAATGTACAAAAAAAATAATATTCATTCATTGCTCTTGTGGAATGTCAACTATGCAATAGTGCATATTTAAAATGCATGCATTCGGTGTGCATTCATTCAACGTATGAAACACCATTGTTCGTAGAAATGCATATTTCCATGTCAAATATTGCCGGTTATTGTCTCTTACGTGTAGAATAAAAAGAGATAAAAGATTTATGTGTGTACCTTTTCTTATGGAATTTATTTCATAAAAAAGGATGTGGTTTTACGATGAAGCAACTATCATATGACCACCCGACTGCTGAATAAAACTTTTACAACGAATTTTATGTTTCATTTCGTGGGATAGTAAATACCGTCAATTCTGTCGTCCGTAAAATTACTTGAAATTATTTCGGAGTTTTAACTTAATGATTAATGAATGGAATGTAATCAAAATATTACAAACAGTGAAATAGAAATGTTTTTACCTATGTATTTTATATATATATATATATATATATATATATATATATATATATGTATGTGTGTGTGTGTGTGTAAATATTTAAATATGTAAATTGTGTATGAAATTCTACGGATCCGAAAGTAATTTATAAAAATAATTTGATTTATAACATTATTCGTAGCAAATTTTCTATTCATAAAGAATATATTTCTACATTTTCATTACATTATATTTATTTTTTATTAATGACTAATAATATATATATATATATATATATATATATATATATATATATATATATATTATTATATATTATTATAACTGATATAATATAATATATATAATATATATATATTGTTATAACTGAATTTAAATATTTTTTAACATTTTCCAAATTTCATTTTATTACTGACACTAAATTAGATAACAATGATTTTTCTAAGCAAAATATTTAAAGAAAACAAATAATATTTTTATAAATAAAGTTCGATTTTAAAAAAATTATAAGCAGAATTAAATATATATTTTTTCATTTAAAAATAAGCATTAACTTTTAAAAACTAAAAAAGTGTAACTGAATTAAAAAAAAACCCTTATAAATGTTTAATTTCGCTTACATTATTAACATTTTTAGAGAAATATTTCTTTTAACCGCTTTTAATATTAAAAAGCATACGTCTAAGGAATGAAATTCTATTTACTTAGTTTTAAGTATTATAACTTTAAATACATTTTAAGTTTATTAGAGAATTACTAGTGATATGTAAACTATTCTAAAATACTATTGAAATCTTTTTTATCGAAACTATCTAAAATTTACAATATATTTCTTATTTTTATTTTTTGTATGCATTCTCTCTCGTATATCTTTTCTTTACCTAATGATATTATAAAAAATAAAACGAAATTCAACATCACACACATTTGTATCGAAAGGTACAAAAACTTATGTTCTGATATTGAAACAATCAATAAAATTATATTTTTTTATTTCAATGATGACGGCACTATTATGTCAATGTTGTTTGTAATATTAGCTGTATTGTAATATATAAATTTTATATAAAACTAATTAAAAATTTAAAATATAAAAAAATATTATTTGAGTCACTAAGTAAACTCAAATTAAGAATAACCATTTTAAAAATATTTTTGTAGCTAATTTGTACTAGTTATTTGTTAAGGTTTTTCGTTATTTAAGATTAATAAAAGAAATCGATCTGTGCATCGATTAGTGAAAAGCGATGAAGCAGACCAAATATGTCTCTATTATGTAATATATTTTTTTAACTATTTCTATTTTACTCTATGAAACAGACAATACTGTCATTATACTTTTAAGAAAATATTTTCAGACTACTCATAAAGTTTTACATAAAAAAATATTTATATAAAAATAAATCACTATTTTCAATATATTATTTATCAAGGCTTTGTATTAAAAAATGAGTGATTTCTATACACTAACACTCACATAAAAGACAAGACTATATTAAAAAAAATGAAATAATTAAATTTTCAACAATTCTTCATATCTGTAAAATATAAAAGTACAAAATAAATACTGGTCGGTATTTTGTCTTATTATCAGTATGAACATTTTTCATTTCTGACTGGACAAATGATAAGACCACTAAGTTAATTTCTTCAACATTTTTTAAATTACAGTCTTATCAGTAATTCTTTTATTCATTGTTTGACTTTTATATTTTTTTATTTTTATTAACTTAGGAATATTTAATTTATGAAACCATATAGAGTGATAAAAATATATACCTGGCAGTAAAATATAAATATGTTAAATATAAGTTTTAGCAGGAATGACGAACTAATGATACCCAAGTTATGATAATACGTCGATGAATTCTAAATGAGAATGGGTTATTCGAAATAATAAAACAAAAAATATTAATTATAAAAATATACGCCGATACATGCACATGTGATTACGCATTTAGTCAGATATATGAATATATATATATATATATATATATATATATATGTATATATATATATATATATATATATATACATTAAAAAGTTTTCTTCTTTCTAGTCTTGTATTTATGTGTACTCTGCTTCTTACTATCCAATGATCCCTTCCAGCATTAAATCTGTTCAGTATGGAGCAATCTTCTACAATTGATTTTTTATTTGCCAAAATGTCATCTATTTCATTTTTGGTATTATTGGTGCTTTTTCATGTCCATTTCCTTTTGGCATTTTTCTTGAAGAAGAAGTTCATTACATATAACCCCGCACTTTCCGAAAATTCAATTAACCGATTTTCTCTTTCATTATTTATCTCAGAGCCGTTTTCCAACTACATTTTCGTTTTCTTGCCTCTCTCCGACATTTGCATTAAAATCTCTCATTATAACTTTGTAGTGGAAACTTCATTTTTCATTGAGTTTTCCTACTTCTTGATAAAAATCTTCTTTTCCTTCGTCTTTATGAGCTGTTGTTGGTGGGTAGACTTAGATAATTTGAATTTGATACTTTTTCGATATCTGATTTATCAGTCTCACTACACGTTCTGGTGTGCTCTATATTTCCATTTGTTATTCTTTACTTGCTAATTTATAATGAATCCATATCCTCCTGTACTTCTTCTTTGTGGACCACGGCAGTAAAAAATATCACCGGTTTTCAATTCCAGTGTTTTATCTTCCTTTCTTCGTGCTTCACTAAGTCCCGTTATACACCATTTCACTTTTCTCAGTTCTTCTTGGATTTCTTCCAGCCTTTCTTCGTTAGATAGCAATCCGATCGAGGCATTAGTAGGCCTCTGGAGAATGAGGGACATTGCATGATCATACACAAAATAGAAGATTTGGGATCATGACTCGCCGCGCTGATTCCACTTGCGTATTAGCGAGTACAGCTTCATTTTGGCTATGAATAGTTTCCAAATTTTCTCTGCATAGTTAAACCTGTTGATATTCAAAGAATATTGCAGTATATCTCCTTAGAATCCTGTTCACACCTTCCCATCAGTTTGAGGCAATAAAGTAGGATTTTAGGGAAGGTATATAATTTTATATATATATATATATATATATATATATATATATATATGTGTGTGTGTGTGTGTGTATGTGTAACGTCTTGTTTATATTTTTTTAGTTCAAACAACTTTATTTTCAACCCAACTGATTATTTTATAAGCTGTACGTATATTTGAATTTCTTTAGAAAAAAGTAAAAAACTCATTAAAAATGTTACTATTGTCACTTCTTCATTTTCATATGGTACACATACTAAATTCGATGTTATTTTTTTAGCATTTGTATCATGTGAACAGAAAACGGTTTCCAATTCCTCTTCTATACACTAACATATATTTTATTAAAGAAAATGAAAATTACAAAAACTATACTTTGTTCAGGAACTCTTATTACTTTTTTAATTAATACGGAAAAAATAAAAATAAAACAGGAAAATACCATCAAATTCGTACTTCTATGCAGGATATATTTGACTAAAACTAAATCACAAGAAAATGTAAATATATTAACGTGCTTCATAAATAAATTAATCTGTTCAAGTTTTATTTATGATAGGCAAGAAAATATTTTAAAAAGTAATTATTATTATCTCTGTTAAATGTATCGATTTTTATTTTTTCTTTAATCAATAACTGTATATAAATATTATTCAAAAAAAATAATAATTACAAATATTAATTTCCTTATTGATAATAAGCAGCATTTTATGATATGAATGAAATTAGTATATAATGATTAATTATGAATACACAAGATATAAAAATAGAACTATAAATATATTAAATTACCTCCTAAGGAGAAGCAATGGTAGTTAAATAGATAACACTTTTAGTTGTCGAATATAATTCTTTTTTAAATATAAAAAATTTAATCTTGATAGCATTCTCAAACAACACAGTTAAAAAACCGGAGGTATAAATAAACAATGACTTATTACCTACAAAATTTATTTATATATTTCATGATTACCGTTAACACGAATAAAACAATATATATATATATATATATATACATACATATATATATATATATATATATATATATACATATATATATATATATATATATATATATATATAGAATGTGTGTAAATTATTTAATATGGTTGGATGTGTGAATGTTCTTTTAGCAATAATAATTCATAGCGAAGTCAATCCTATATTTCATTCGTCATTTTAATAATTAAATGTATTTTTATTTCAGTTATGAATAATGCTATATGAAATTTAATACAGTAATGTATTCATCACATTTGTACATACTGTGAATGTAAAATGATAAACTATTTTTGTGCGAATATCTTTTCAGGAATAATGTTCAAAATAAAAAAATGTATTTTTTTTTTGAAAATAACTAGTTTAATTATTATAACAGCTTGCCTTAATTATAATAAATTAGTTATCGAATTTTCTCACTTATGCATTTAATATTTAGTATTGCCACAAATTGTAATTGAAATTTATAGAATACATTACTGTTAAAAATAACAGAAGTTTGCACTTTTATTAAAATTCACATTTTAAAAATGCTGATTTTAATAATTAAATAAATCAATTATAATTACCTAAAAATAATATTTAATTTTTATACATTTTAATCTTGTGAGAATATTGAAGACAATAAATCATCTTAATTTTAATGTTTATTTCAAAGTTTTCTGGATTATCAGCCCTTAATTTATATAATAAATATTTTCTGAAACAATAATATGTAATCTTTAAATACAAATATTCTTCAAGGTAATTTAAAATAAAGATATCATTAAAGCAATATTAAAAAGATTACTTAAAATAGAACTAAAATAAAAAAATTCTTCGTATAACTAAATATAAATATTAATTAAAATCTCTGATTGTATAGACCTCTCGACACAACAGCAATTTAGAATACATCCATACATCAACAATAACTTAATACCTTCAATTTCAAACTCATAGAGTCTGGAAATATTAAACATCATTCTGTAACAGGCGCAAATCCTCTTACCTGTCTACCCTTACCATCCAACGCACAAAATGATTTTAAGCCTCACGGTCGAACGACAATATGCAGCAACCTTAATCCGACAACAACAAAATAATTTCTCACTTAAGAAATTCCTGTCGTAGTTTAGTGGTGGATTTTTAATAATAGCGTGGAGGCATGCCGCTATCCTCAAGGCATGGTTAAGAATGAATCGTGTAACGTCCGGTACTATTGAGTAAAAAAAATCATAAATGTAGAGCACTCGATTAAACAGAGATGCGAAATAGTGAATATTCAATCGAATATAATTCCATTCCGCTCGCACGATTTTACTTGACCATAGCTGATATACAACAATATGTATGTCGACGTTTTAAATGTACAGATGGACTTAACCCGACATCGCTCTACCATCACCAAGTAAAAGGGATGGCACGGAGAGACTGAAGACTCGACGTGGGAAGAATTTTCATCATATTGAGCGGTAGTTGTGAGTACGTGGTCATATTTTCAAAATAGTTTATTAATATGCATTTTATAACACGCTGTAATAAAATGCTACGTACGTCTCCTACTTCATCCACGTTCATAATTATATTTATTTAGACAGAACCGTAATTTGATATATTTGAATTAGCTCCATTGTCCAGTATACTTTTTTTAAGAAAAATATTATATTCTTTTTGAAGACTACAAAATACAAACACATTTACAATATTAAAGTTAATAAATATTATAACACATTGTACTAGAACATTAATATTATAATAAGAATATTCATACACACATGCATATGTATTTATATATCTATATCTGTCAATTATTATATAAACATACACTGACACACACACACACACACATATATATAAATATACATATATATATACCATCGCCGCCGTCAATGTGTATTTTGCAGTTTCACTGAACTAACTTTATAGCCCTTAATGGAGCCTATGTCCAGAGCAAAATCGATTTTTTCTAAAAAATGGTATTTAACTTTCTTTTTTGCCATACTTATCAAACGACCCATGTATATATATATATATATATATATATATATATATACATATATATATATACACATATATATATATATATATATATATATATATATATATATATATATATATATAAATATATGGAGTATATATAAATATATGGATATTTATATGTATATAAATTCACAATAAAGAAACCTTATAGCTAAAAAAGAACGATAATTAAACATTTTTATGTGAAAAAAACATTTGTAGAAATTAATAAACGAATGTTAACTGAATTATTGAAAGAACTAAGACATTTAACGGTCGATGAAGTAGTCGTTTATCAAGATAAAATGATAGCTAGCTCGTAAAAAATCGACTATATGGGAAAATATAAAACTACTAATAAAAAGACTAAATACGAGATAAATGAAATTCGAAAGTTTTCAGGACAGCTATAACAAATAATCGTCTGTGACAGATTTTGACAGATAAGCATTTATTGGATACTGGGTCTCTGAAATGTATTTGTAATATATGATGGTTGTTCAGATAATCAAAATTTATCAATTAAATATTAAATTAAGGGTCATTGTTAGATTAATGTACATAATGTACGATTAATATCTCATAATGCATATTGTAATTTTTAGTTTACAATTATTACTAAATTATTTGTATAATGTAGACTTTTTTTCACTAATTTTCAAAAAACTTCATATTTTGAAATGTATGCACATAAATATTTAAGTAGTACGCTATAAAATCAATTTTTCAATGAATTAGAGTCTAATTTTAATCATACGTCAAATAATTTGTTTGAAATTATGATTTAGATAATTATAAATTTTTAAACTATACTCATATATGGCTCAATTTTCAGTGCTCCCTTTATAATAATTTCAAATCAATCCACGACTAGTAGTAGTCAATGGTAGTAGTAGTATTGTATTAAATGTACTGAAATATTGGACAAAGCGAAACATTAAAAAAGAAAAATAACTATCCGCAAGAATACAAAATGAACTCCCTTTCTCTCTGTCTCTCTGTCTCTCTCTCTCTCTCTATATATATATATATATATATATATATATATATATATATATATATATATATATATTACAGAGACATAAATGTAGCCACATAAAACTGAAATTTGAAATTTAAAACTTGTAATTTCAAAACTGAAATATATGAGAAAATATTAATATAATACAATATTTATCATAAGAATAATAATATTATTTTATAAATTCCCTAATAATAAACTATAGTAAAATAAAAATTCTGTAATTTTATTGCTACTTATGCATTATTCTATATTTAGTATAAATTTTATTTTATAATTATTAGTTTAAATAAAATCAATATTGAAAGAGTAAATTTATATTAGTCGAGTATGTAACAAAAACAAAAAGAAAAACTAAACAATATAAAGCAATATTTAATTAAGTTTTATATAAAAATCAAAAAAGATCCCGATTGGAAATACAAGCGCTATTGCGATGAACATACCATTCTATCTTTTCTATTCAATAGTTTCTCGAAAGGGAATATTATTCTAGCTACCAAATATAAATCTCGGTACACAATAGATTTGAAATATATTAAAGGATGACTTCGCAAATACCAGCTTGAGTGCGAATGTTATATTACTTATTTTATTTAATTAAAATGGAAACATCGTGTTTTTGTTTATAGTAAGTTTTATATTTTTGAGATAATCTATTAATAAAAATATTAATAATAATTTAAATAATATGTATTATTTGTATTTATAATGTCATATCATTAAAAACAAAAAATGAACTTATTAAAATTAGAATAATATTTGTATTACTATTTAAAAAAATAAAAATATATTTTAAATAACAGAAATTCGCACTAAAATGTAATATTCGTTGCTTGATAACATCTTTAATATTAAATAAAAAGCGGATTGGTTAATAAACACACTAAACTGCGCGTGAACTACTAAAAATTATAAGTATGAATAAGATTTTTTACGAACAGTTGCAAATAATAAAGATACAAATAAATTCAAAAAAGAACACGGAAACATTTTCTTGACGAGAAGGATAAAAAATTAGCTAATACTTTTTGATTGCTATACCTCGTAGTCCTTTTTTAAAACTTATATTATTATTTTTTATATTTTTATTAATTAAATCATGTAAATTAAAATAATTAAAATTATATTCCAAAACATAATACGCTTAAATGAAAAAAATGTTCATTTGATTACATTTATATATATATATATATATATATATATATATATATATATACTGGATCAGTGCAAAAGTTCGTATACTATTTGAAATTGAAACTCAGGCGATTATTTTTCTCAAAAACATTTTTATTAATCAATTATGTATTCACCATCGTATCCTGTAATCATTTTATAACGCTCAGGCACCTACTTCCTCGTTAGTAAAAGGTAAAAAGGTTCGTAAAAGCCAGGTTCTTCGATTAAAAAGCCAGTGAGGTGATTTTTGACGTCCTCTACGGTGTCAACTTGTTTACCGTTAAAAGTCTTCTACAGCGACCGGAACGAATGATAGACCGAAGGTACAATGTTTGGTGAATACAGTGGATGTCATATGATTTACCATGTTAAATTCTTCAGTTTTTGCAGCCAGTTTTACTGTATGGGGTTTGGCGTGTGGAAGATTACCTCATCGCAAATGGCCAAAATTGGACGCTCTTCTTTAATTGATGCATTCAGTTTGATTAGTTGTTGAAAATACTTCTCCTTTGTAATCATTTTGCTCCGTGAAAGCAGCTCTAAATAAATAACAGCTTAGAAATCCTACCAAACATACAGTAACACCGTCATCGGATGCAAGACAGCTTTGATACCTGGTACTGCTCCTTCATTCACTTGTTTGCACGTTCGTATGCTTCAAACGTTGTTGTACAAGATCCATTTCTTATCAACAGTCACCAACTAATCCAAAAAAGGCTCTCTGTTGAGGCGTCAAAGCAAAGAAACTGCCGAAGAGATGCGACTAAACTCCTTTACTTCAGACAACGAGTGCAGCACACAAATATCGATCTTGAACGTGAACCCTAGCTTCTTTAAATGCCGAAATGCAGTCGATCTGCCAATATTGAGTGTCTCGGAAACCTTTTCCTTCGAACTTCGTGAGTTATTGTCAACTAAAGCGCATTCAACATCGTCGTCGATCTCAGTAGGCCATCCAGAGCGGCGTTGAACTTCGAGGTTAAAATCACCAAGTCGAAATTTAACAAAACATTTGTTCACAGTTGGAAGTGATGGTGCATGGTCTAAATAAACCTCCCGAATATTTTTCTTTGCCGCGCCAAGCTTACTCCTTTCCGAAACTCATACAACATAACGTGACGAAACTGTATATTTTCCTTGTCCATTTCAAAATTTTTTCTTATATACAAATCGATTCCAAACAAATGTATATAATACTCAAATGACAGCTGTGACTATCACGTTTCAAACGATGTATAACATGAATACATTTAAATCACGAGCGCCGCTATGCGGCACTCTTAACAACACGTATTAAATCATATACGAACTTTTGCACTGACCCAATATATATATATATATATATATATATATATATATATATATGTATATGTATATGTATATGTACATATATTTTGGAAATATATTTTGTTACAAAAATTGGAATACACCCACCCACTCATATATATATATATATATATATATATATATATATATATATATATATATATGTATTCGTGTACTTATAAATCAAGATAATAACTGTTGATAAAAAAAGTTGTTCTAAAGAATATTATACGTTATTTATGTGTTACGTTCACAATAAAAAAATATAAAAGAAGATATAAAAATAAAGAAAGTATGATATTTATAAAGATATTTGCATTGTAACTTTTGTTATAAAGAAAATTACTTAATAATAATCCTTCGTGACTAATTGACAAAAAAATGTTATTTACACTAAAACTTTGTTTCTGTGTTTTTTTAGTTTTTTTTTTAGTTTTCAACAAGCGAAACCACTAAATTAACAAACTAATATAAAAGTTTCAGTTTAACTTTTCTCACTTCACTTACTTTAATTAGAAAGATAGCAAAAATTGTTTATATTTAGTTAACAAGTTGGAATAGTAAGTACTCAGACTAATATGTTATCTTAAAATTATATCATAAAAATTATTTATTACCTGAAAATTTCATAACTAACTTTTATTTATGTAATGTTATTATATACTTTACAGTACAGACGAACAAATAAAAAAAACGTATAAAAAACATCAACATAAATTTTTTTCACACATCTAGTAAATATTTTATTTTCAATACTTCTTTGCGCTTTTTTCTAATTAATGAAAATTGGAATCTTTTGTAAACAAACAATTCAGTTATTGTAAACAAATATGAGCGATGAACAACCCATATATGTCAATTTACTGACACGTGAAATTCAAAATATATTTATCAATCATTGTTCATGTACATGAAAACAAATATATTATTCAAATTTACTTCCTTCACTTGCTATGTATGTACAAAGCGAAAACAAATATTGATCAACTTTCATATTGCGTTAAGTATAATTTTTAATCGATTAAACTGAACTGTAAATACTCACTGCCACTGTTTGGTTTTTTTTTACAAGGGGAAAACACCTCTTGTAATATATTTGTGTTACATTAAAGATGTACGGAAATCGTTTATTTACGTTTATGTATATATATTATGCTCATTAAATTATATCGAAAAAATATTTGATAACTGTAATTATTTATTTATTTATAATTAATAAAAACATGTTTAATTTGATATATAACAAATTAATATTAACACTGGAAATCAAATAAATATTTACTTATTGAATTTCATACTTCAATAAAAGTAACTACAATCCGTTTAAACTTGTACGTGAATACGAAATAGTATTTTCCTATTTTTGTTACAGTAAAATACATAAATATTCTTGAATTTTCTAAACACACCTGTGAATGTACAAACCAAATTGAATTTATATGTCTACAGATAGCTGTTTGACTAAGCAAAGACTGAATTTTATGAGAATTTATAATAACAATTTGATATTATGCAATACACATGTGGATTAGTGAATATTGTTAAAAATGTAAATTGTTAATAAAAATATATTTTAATTTGATTATAACGAGCATGGATATAGGAACAAATGACTATAAAGATTTTAGTCCTTGTATATCTCCAAACAAATATTGACTTTTATATCGAACAGATTTAATTTTTCTACAAACTTTAAACTATGCTCATAATCTTTCATTAAATACTGCAAATAGGTCTAGGTTTCACTAATAAGTAATGTTTAGTGTACTCCTTATTAAATTTATTAATAATAAATTTATGAATACTATTAGATCTAGAGTGATGAGGTCAGGTGAGGTGAGATATTCTAATTAGAAAGACCAAGATCCAATATTTAGTAAAATATTATAAGCCTGGTCATTTACTATTTTCTAATTCGTGATAAAATGAATTTTAGAATAGATAAAACATAACTGTTCTAGGCAAACACAAATACAAAAATTATCGTATATAACTTTAGCGTTTCTGTATTCCGTCCAATTTAAATTTTACAATCAATCGATATTGGTACAATTAAAAGTTTGAAACGTTTTGAAATGCGATTTGTATTACTACATCTAGTATATATCAAAGGAAACAAGTATTTAAGGAAGATGTACCGATTTTGAAGAATTTATCTTGATCATCAGTTGTATTCTCTTCTTACAATATGACCCGCTCATTTACATTTCAAAATCTTTCTTCTTCTTAATTTGTCTTTAATTCCAGTTTTTGTATCCATCGCATTTTTCTCTTATATTATTTTGTTATTTACAACATATTTCTCTGCGTTATTTTAAGTCGTTGCCTTGTTTATATATACCAGAGGGATCTGCCCCCCTGATCATTGCGTTCACTAACTCCGGGGGGAGGGGTTTCTCGCTAACACTCAGTCTCCCCTAACAAATAACATAAATTAACAAATTATACGCAAAAATAATTTGCGTAAAATGTAAGTCGGAAAATTTTTATTGGAAAAATTTATGAAAATTAACAACTAAATACAATGTTAAAATGTGTAACAATTATTTACTCTAAAGCTTCAGCAAATACAATATTTTGAATAAATATCATCAGTTATATACGGAAATCATATAAATCTTTTTCGTTGTACACCATGAAAGGACTATATACATGTGACTGGTGTGAACCAATCAGAATAAAGACCACGCGATCTGCATCAGTCAATCTGAACACCAATACGGACTAGGAGGATCAATTTTTATTTTTAGAAAGATATATTGTATACGTGGGTTGTTTGATAAGTTTGCTATTTTTTATGATATGGCATCACCACTCATTTAATAACATCACTGCTGTCAAGTGTCACTTTTCAAACTAGTTCAGGCGAAGTTTCAGCCAAAAGCGACGCGTTGTTCACGTTCTACAGATGTTTGAAGCAATATCAGTGGCCGCAAAAATAGAAAAAAATGAATAGATATTTTGCATCGATTCATTACCGTGGATGAAACATGGATCCATCACTACACACCTGAGTCGAAGCAGCAGTGAAAACAGTGAACAATGAATGATAGAAGTGAGCCGAAGAAGGCAAAGACAGTTTTGTCGCCTGGGAAGGGGATGGCCGCTATTTTTTGTGATTCACAAGGAATCATCTTGGTCGACACTTAACGAAGGGAAAAACGATAACAGGTACCCATTATGCAACATTATTGAACCGTTTGAAAGAAGAACTAAAACAAAATCGACCAAGATCAGTGGACAAAAAAATGCTCTTTCACCAGAACAACGCGCCGTTTCACAAATCGACCATCACAATGACAAAATTGCACGAATTAAGCCTCGAATTGATTCCTCATCCACCCTATTCTCTGGACTTGGCTCCGTACGACTTCTTCCTCTTCCTAAACTTGAAATTTGTCTCGGTGGAAAGAAACTCTCGTCTATGAGTATTTTTCAGACTCACTGGATCAAGTGTATAGCCCTCAATTGAGACAATGTTGAGAAATAAAAACGATTTTTTTTTCAAAAAAACGGTATTTAACTTGCTTTTTTAACATACTTATCAACCGATCCTCGTATATACGAGTATATATATATATATATATATATATATATATATAGCTATTCATAAAGTAAGAAATTATAGTCAACCTAGATTTAGTAGAACTGTAATTATTTTCTAGTAGCGTACAAAAGTAGGAACTGTATCATAAAAATGCTGACATTAAACAAATAAAAATTATTATATTAAAATATCATACAGACTAATATAAATTCCTAAAAAATCCAATCATATCAATGCACAATTAAAACTTGTTTCCAGATCTTGTGATAAGATTTAAAGATTGTTTTCGTCTACTCTTTTATCTCTTCATTTACGTGTTAACTCTTTGTATAGATTATATCAACACAAAATATTATTTTACCTTGCATTACAATTTTAAGAGTAAATATAATTTACTTGAAGAAAATTTCAACGAGTAGTACAGTAGCTGAATAACAAGATAATAAAAAGTGGATGTACTCTAAAAATTATGTACCCAAAGTTGAAAACACTTTCTGATAAATGTAAAGAACTTCTATCTTATTAAAAAATGTCCTGTTTTTGACTTGTTAAAAAGAAACTCTTAAACGTACACAAGAATAATACCTAATCTTACTCAAAAGATATGAGAATGTAATACAGAAACAATTAATTAAAAGACATCATCTTTTTCACTGGTCTTTTATTTCATAGTGTAGACTTATCAAAATTCTCTCTCTCTCTCTCTCTCTCTCTCTCTCTATATATATATATATATATATATATATATATATATATATATATATATATATATATATATATATTACAAATCTGTTCTATCCAGTGTATACAAAATAAAATAAAGATTATGTTAAAAATCGTTCCCGTACTTATAAAGAAAAGAGGAGTAGGATTTTAGTAATAAATAGCACTTTTCGAAATTTCATCGTCTGTTCATAATTTTCTAACGTCATCTGCATACGTAAAAGTTATTCGAATTTCAAACAAAGACCATAATTGAAACTTATGCATATACGTACATGGTAAAACTTTGTGCTGTAAAGAAAATTCAATTTCAGTTGCACAAACACGAATTTACTTGGTGAATTTTGAAAAAGAAAATTGAAAACTAATTCATCATTTTTGTTAACATTATATATATATATATATAATATTATATATATATATATGTATAATGCTATAATTTATTATTATAATGTTTTAATATCTTGTAGTTGTGATATTTCTTTTTGTCAACTATTCTGAGATAAATGGTTTAAAAAGGTATAAAATTAATTTTGAGTTCCATCTGTTAATTTAAAAAGTACAAGATTGTCAATTTTATATTAAAATTATATACCAGACTGAAGAAAAAATCAGTTCAAGCAATCATTTTTATATACTACCACTAGAACTAGTATTTACAATCGAATAGTCAAACTTGAATATCAAATAAGACTCTGACTTTAACAAATTGGAAATATGTAAATATCATTTCCATGAACTTGTTTTTAAATTCCTCTGCATCAAATAATGATCAATCTGATTGTTTGTTCACAAGTAAAATAATAAAACGATATATATATATATATATATATATATATATATATATATATATATATATATATATATATGTACATCTTACAGATGTATAAAGTATAAAAATGTTATAAATAATTTTTTATAGTTTTATTATTAATATATTTATAATAAATTTGCTTTACAATCGAAATATTTTTAATTAAATATCTCAAATTTTTAACATTATGAGATGATTTTTATTTTATTTCTTTAACATGTACTCATACTACATGTTTAATAACTCTGTTGTTTTAAGACTGTAATAAAAATGTACTGCAATAATAAAATATGAAGCACTATATATAAAGATTTAAGACTCGAAGAGGTTTAAATTAAAGATTAAATACTTTTAAACGATAGTGAAAATCCTTCGTAATATTTTCTTACATCAAAGTATTCCATACAGATTATAAGATAAATGTTTATTTTTATTTGTTAGTTGAATCGGCTGAAGAAGAAATGTTTTATTAGAGAATTTTTGTATAAAATACGAATAACTTAATTTTTAAAGAATAGATTCATATAATATTAAAAAAAATATATTAATTCTACGAGTATAGCCTCTACGCCATAATTTGACAAATTTGTGTTATTGTGTAAGAATATACAAATTATAATATATTAATTTTTGTTATTACAAATATATTGTTAGTATTTATAAATATTTGGTAAATTCAATTATGATGCTTTTTAAATTTATAGAAATTCGATAAATAATAAATTAATTAATACTCAGTTCATATTGAGGATTTTATGATATGAATATGTTATGCAGTATATCTTCAATTTTTAGTGAAAGAAATAGTTAAATATTTGAAACTATATTAATAATAGTTAGCAGTAAATAACTAATTCAATAAAATATATAACAATCCTTAGTAGTATAAAGAATATATTTATTTTCGTAATTGATTTTTTTCTCCATCAAAAATTACAATTTTTTGTTGTAATTTTTACTAATCAATAAATTTGCTAATTTTTGTAATCAATAGCTACATTTTCTAAAGAACATAGTGCATGTCGATACAAATAGAAATATATATATATATATATATATATATATATATATATAACAATAAAAAAGAAAAGAGAGAGTGATTGTGAATTTTTAACGAAAGAGAGGCCGCTAAAAATTATTCTATTATTCCAGGTCGTTTGATGCAGGAAATTCGACTCAAGTCGGACAAGCTGATATCATCAAAGGATTAGGACTAAAGGGTCATTAGTTAGTTGACCCATTTGCGGTACTGTATACCGGTCATTAAAAAAAAATCATGAGCACTTCAGAACTTTGCTACTAAACTGCGGTAAATAGATATACCAGGGATGACAAAAAATTACTCCACATCGTAACCCAAATCTTCTATCTGAAATACGATCAATTTAGTCCCGAGTTTCAGTACTAAATACTTATAGTACCGGGGGATCTTCGAAGTCATTCAATTAGCCAAGATGCGAAAGAAAAGATTTTTTGCATCTTAGCGCTCTAAAAATGATTGCATAGAAATATGTATAGAAAACAGTGAAAATCAATTCAGTCAATAATTAATTATTGAATATTTTTGATTATTATAATTTAAAAATTAGTGTAGTCATAGTTTTCACAATAAAACCATATCAATCTATTCAAAATCACATTTGGAGTCGTTAAGATAATATTTAGATTTACATTTTTAGCTTAATAACAACTAATGCATGATCTATATTTAAACTTCAATAATCTTCTTAATGACTGTAAGAATTACTTTAATTATAAGACATAAAATCAATTTCTTTAATATCACTATTTAGCAAATAAATTAAAAACCTTTTTTAAAAACATAATTTTTAAACAATATGAACGATAAGGGCTCTCCGAAAAATTCCATTATTTTTATAATTATTGATATTTTTCATCTATTTTTTCGACCATTTTTCAAATATATGGATTTTATTAATAACGAATATAAATGTTCTATTAATAATATTTTTAAATATAACAATCAGTTCTTTCTGTCTCTCGATATTTCTTGTCCACTTGACGGTAAATTATATTTTTACAAAGTAACAACATATATATATACACACACATATATATATATATATATATATATATATATATATACACATATATATATATATCGTAATATTTCTAAAAAAATATTTTGCAAATAATGTCGATAAAATTAATTTAATTTTTACAGCTTAAATTATGATAAGTATAATCAGTTTCAAAAATGCTATGAAAAAAATAATTAATATATCCTTTCATACAAACAAATAGTACCAAAATTATTGATGGTATAAATTAAAAACATGACTTTAAAACTAAACAAACGGTTGATTGTTAATTGAGGTTTAAGAGTGGGTCCTCAACTAATTAAAGAAATCGGCTAGAATGGAAAATCACTAGATATTAGTATAATAGAGCAACAATTTATTTGAAACGCAATTAAATTTGTTTTTTTTTTAAGTAAGAGTAGTTCTATTATAACAATTAACTAGAAGTTATTTAATTAATGTACAAAAAAATAAATAGTTTCTCTTCATTCAGGTACACTTAATATTTTTTTCAGTTGTATGAGATAATATCGATGAGTAGAAAAAATTTCAAATAGAAAAAAAGATTCTGCAAAAATCTGTGAACTCGTATTAGAGACAAAAAGTAAATAAATGTAATGAAATAAGAAGTCTTGCACAAAAATGTAATTTAATGTTTCAGTGAAATAATTTACAGCTAGAAAATTAAATACGGGTATAAAAAAGAATAAAACAACTAAGAATAGTGGAGCAAAAAGTAGTATGCATGCAATATATACAAGTACAGAGTGGCACAAAAAGAAACGTGTTTGAATAGGTAATAAATTTTTGTTTAAATGTTTTTTCTCTTCTTTTCAGAATTTTATAAATAAAACTAAGGGAATTTATCATGAAAAGGTAGATGATGGAAGAACGAATCAAAATAATTGAACTTTATTTTGAAAATTAGCGTTCAATTATTTTAATGCAGTGAATATTTCATCCTTATTTTAATGTTCGAACAGGATTATCAGAATCAATGATTAATCAGTGGTTGCACGTTTTCGACAAGGTGCAATTATTAACCGTCCAATATCTCGAAGACATCGTTCTGTTCTGAGGAAAATATTCATTGTACACAGGAGAGTATTGAGCAAAGTCATGATACACCAATTAAAAGACGTTCCACCCAACTTGGAATATCTCGCAGGTCACTGCAAAAGATTTTTACCGTATTAAAAATATCCCCACATAAAGTGTAGCTCATGGAAGAGATAAATACAACAGATTATCAGCACTTTTAGGAGGCGTTTTTGAGAAAGGCATAATTTCAAGAAACAGAGATTTTAATTGGTCTATTCGTTCGTCTGATTTAAGCGTTCTCGATTTTTTCTTTTGGGGTTACTTAAAAGAGCGTATAAATGTAAATAAGCCAAAAACCATACAGCATCTAAAGAATGACATATAAGAAGAAATTCGTGCATTATGTCCAAAAATCCTGAGAGAAATGATGGAAAATGACTTAGAAATAGCTCTATTTTGCAAAGCCGAAAGTGGGCATTTCTTACGTGATGTCATTTTTCATGTGTAGTCAGGAAAAATTCCCCATTGCTATACTGTATTTTGGGAAATAAAAAAAGATAAAAAACATTACAAAACAATAAAAATTTTAATGTTTTAAATCCCTTCATTCTTTTTGTACCACCCTGTATAAAAAAGTTAGACTGTGTGATATGTATATAATGTACTTAATTTTCGGGTTTATTGTACTATACAAAAAATATGTAAATAATGTACTAAAAATAAACTAAACTGGGATCATTTATTACTTTTCACGTTACATAATACGTCAAAATTAAGCACATCATGTAACAATAATTGTCGTTGCAAATATGTTTTTACAGTACGTAAAACGTAACGAAATAGACGCATTATCTAAATTAAACAGATTACAATACTCATTCGAAATTTTGTAACCATGAACACTGATTACCTTTTAAACAATTATTGACAAATTGTCAAATTGTACACATTAAACATTTGTCATTGTTTACAATGCGTTCGGTTAGATTTGCATCCGGTGTGGTGTGGCTAGTATGTCTCCACAAACGTACTGAGCGTATATTTATTTCTTTAAATAAGGATGTGCGTATTGTGTTTGAAAGTACTTAATGTCGACCAAATTGTCGATTTGGTTTGATGAACGGTTTCCTTTGCAACGTTTAATCCCGTAGCTGTGAAACATCTTGGGCCGGCTTTGCGCTTACTTTGTAATCATGTATAGTCAATGCTTGCTAAGGTAAATATATATATTTTACTTAATACTAACTGAAATTAAACGGTTTCGCAATATAACTCCTAGCAATTATATTAACTTGGAAATATAACGTAAGCTATTTTTAATAGTATTTTAATGTTCCTAAACTAATACTTTAAATAGTTTAGTATTTACAAAATTTATATTGTATGGAACAAATTACAACGAGATGTTTTTTTCTCTTGAATAAAAACTATTTATGGTAATAAAAATATCAAATATTTTTTTAAGAAAAGTACAATATTTTTTAGATAATTGTATTAATACACTTTTCGGATTTCACATCACTAATTATTAGAAAGTATTTATAATTTAACTGATTTTTATAATTTTTTTTACAATGCTTTTAAATTCAATTCCACAAATTTTCATTCGCCAGTACCCACATAAAATATTTTTATAATCAAAAGTTATAAAATATATTGATTATAGAAAAATGTATAGTCAATTAGAGATTGAAAATTCGTTTATAAAAGATAACTAACCATTATATCTTTAATAGCTCACTCTCTAAAACAATCATTTTTTTGTTATATTAAAAATAAATTCAAATTAAATAATATCATTAATCTTATCAATACAAAAAATGTGAAAAGAAACTATTGCTATAAAATTAATAGTAGTATATAACTTTGTTTTAAAAATATTAAAATTGCTACTAATGTCTATACTTTTATTCAGGAAAGGTGAACTAAAGGATAAATCATCCACATCAGAACGTAGAAAAAAGATAAATAATTTGCACATATTGAAAATATGGTATGTTAAAACACAAAATACTTAAGACAATATTTTAAAATCAAATAAACACGTAATTTAAATTCAGTTGAATAGTTTACATAATAATCATGAGTTGTTTTTAGTTTCTTATTTTTTTTTTATTTAAATAATCAAATCACGAATGACAAAATGTAAATTTTAAAAACAAATTAAAAGGAATATTCCATTTACAAGTATTTTATTCAGTTTTTTTTTATAAAACCTGTCAAGTTTTCAAAATTATATTTTACTTTGTCTTTTAGGAAACGATATCTAATTCAAAAATTGTAATGGTTTGATATTATTAATAAATCAATGTTACTATTATTACCCATAAATCTTAGCAATCCTTTTTAGTTAAGTAATTATTAAATTAATTTTGTAAATGAAGAAAAATAGAAAAAATATAAACACATATTTGATGTTAATCAAAATAAAGTTCCGGTACTATATTTAAATTCACTTCCATAAAAAATATGACTAAAAATGTACAATAATTGATCATTTATGATTGTTGATTATGATAATTTCTACAGAGATTTTATTATCTTTAGATCGCTAAAGTACATAGCAACAATCAAAAATGATTAATAATCAAATATGAAACATTCATTTCTGAAACTTTTTTAATATTGTAATAAAACACTAAGTAAACATTTTTCATCTAGGAAAAGAATTTATCGAAGATCAAATAAAGGCTAAGCACATAAAAATAATTATTAAAAAATTTAATTAAACAATATGGCGATGAACAACATATCAAGAAAGCCACAAGTATAAAATTATACAAATTTTCTTTTAATAATGAAATATTATTGTGTAGCATTGTGTAAATATTATTGTTAATGCTTATTTAGATATTATTATAAAATGACAATATCTCAATGAAACATTTGTAGAAACTATTTTGTTTATTCATTGTCTGAAGACGATGATATTATTAACATCACGTAAGTACAATTAAGAAGTGTATATTTCATTATTTTTTTCATATAATTGAAAAACTTGTATTTGAAATTCGTTTGTTTATATAAAAAACATTTAGGAATTATGATTTTTGTGTATATATAAGTTACTTAAATTAATCAAAATATTTTATATATATATATATATATATATATTCATGTTATCATTCTTTTATCTGTGGGAATTCTTACATTTCTCAAGTTTTTTACAAGAAAGTTGATTGTAAATATGGTTATTGTATTGTGGAAATGAAAAACATTTTTAAAGTGAGTGTGAAAAATAAAACTATAATTACAGAAAATCTTATCCTATTATCATGAATTTTTTTACGACTATAAAGGAGACATTATTTTAAAATTCTCCAAAAATATTTTGTTGTTTCATATCAACGACTAATTCATATAATAATGAATTTCAAGAGACTACATTAGATCTGGAATATTGTTTAGATCTGGTTTTGAATGATTGTTTTTTTATAACACTTATAAGTTAAAAAAAATATTAGAAAAAATATTAAAAAAAATCAAATATGTAAATCTTAATTACGTTAAAAATCCAGAATTAGATTTTTAGAGTTAGTGAATATATTTTTTATCATAAATAAAATGAATGTATAAATAACATTTAAAAAAATATACACAAAAGTTAAATTTGCTTTTCATTATTTTTTTTGTTAGAATAGGTATTTACTAAATAATTGTTGTTATATTTTTTTTAATTCCATCACAATATCCAAATTAACATGTAAAATATCAAAGTATTATTCTATGTATTATTTTATTAACTTTTAAATTGCTCAGATTTTTTGGTACTTTTAATAAAATGTTTTGATATAAAACAATACCAGTACAAACAATGATCCAGATACGTAAATTTATCAAAGTATGGCACAGACTACACAAACAATTTATTGTGTTAAGTTATTGTATCGGATTATACATTACAGTACAATGTTCGTAAGGTTTCTACTTTTGGTTCGAACTGCATTTGTGTGTGTATTTACCTGAGTTTCCACAGGTACAGATGTATTCATAACTTCACATCATGAATGGACTGTCCGTTATTTATACTTCAATTAATTTTCTCTACTTATATTTCTCTGGTCGAGAATCCTATCTGAAGGTATATACGGCTTTGTTCAACCAGACAGAACTACATGGGCGTACTAGTGTGGGTGTACTACAAAGATTTGCGAAGACATATTTTTGTTAGTGTATAATATTTCTTCTTTACAACATAAAGATTAATACGGCAGTAAAAAATTGCTTTGTTTATGTGCCTACTCATGCGCAAAATTGTTTATGATTGTAATATACTTTTACAAGTATTTAAAGTCATTAGTTATAACTAAAAATTATCAGTTATATATATATATATATATATATATATATATATATATATATATATATAATAAATTATTATTATATTCTGTATATTTACAATTTAAATAGCATGTGTGTAAATATGAATAGAATAATTTATTTAAATCCTAAAGTTTTTGTAAAATTTAAAAAGAGATTAGTTAATCGCTTGAGTATAAACAATATTTTTTTGCTAATGACGGAATAAAATTCTTTAAACTTAGAGTTTTGGAATCCACTAGATTTTTATTAATATGAAAATAAATATATAACTTTTAAATAATAGTTATTAAATAATTTAATTATAGAGTATTTTATTTCTCATTATAGAATATAAATATTATAAATAGAATATAAAATAGAATATAATGTGTAAGAAATTAATGTACACTACAGTTTCAAATCTCGAATGCGATATATAATAACATACAATTTATAACTATATACTTTTTTATGTAGATAATTATTATTATTTTTATAGAAGTGATAATTAACAGAAATCTTTTCCTTTCATCTTTATGCAGATAACATTTATATAATTTGTGAATACTTTCTGAGGAATAAGTTAAGAATTAAAAATTATCAATTTTTTGTTTGAGAATATATGCTTTAGAGAATATAAATAAAAAATAACAAGTAAAATAAAGCTTATATGATATTGATATATACTCGTGAATAAGTTCAAATGTTCTAAGACTCAGATGTTTTTAAAAAATTCAACAAAAAATCAGTACATTTCATTCTTAATGTTATATTATAATTAGTAAGATAAAAATATTATAAACACTTAAATATTCTTTTTGACCGAAATTTATTTATAATTTACTCATAAATACTAAAAAGGGAACACAATATATTAAGAAAAAAGCAATGAGAAAAATAAATAAAAAAATATATAGCCTATTCATCAATAATCTAAGTATTAATTTCTCTAATTCCATTCTAATTATTTACGTAGCTGAAGAACCACGATTTTAATTACAGAACAATCAAATATTATAACTACATTTTATTATTTTAAATTATTGATGAAACAACATATCTCTATAAACCATTTATATCTCAATTATCAATTACGTATGTATATATATATATATATATATATATATATACATATATATATATATATATATATATATATATATATATATATATATATATACATATATATATATATATATATATGTACGTATGAAGTTAGTAGAATATTCAAAAGGTTGTTCGTTAACTATGTGGAAGTTGTGGGGTTAAATTCCTATTTCCGCCGAAAATCTTAATATCAATTTTCTGTGGTTTCCACGAACATATTATCTATCTGCTACACCTCTCGAAATCTATTTGATTTTATCTACCTGCTCCATGGAATTTTCATTATGGAATTATATTAAACACACACACACTGGAAAAATTGTTTTACATTTACTAAATTGAAACATTTTAGAATATATTAAATGTACATTATCGATCTTTGTTACCAGTTATATATATATATATATATAATGTTATTCCGCTTTGAAGAAAGGTTGTTTCGTAGTTATTGTTAAAATTTTTAGTATTGGCTATGAATTGGTATAAACTCGAACGATTTCAGACACAAAACACATTCTTCGAATTTAGTTGTACGTTTTGAAAGTAGGTGAAAGATTAAAATATTTTTTCCAACGACTTCATTCAATACATTCAAGTAACTTTGTCGAGTAAAATCTAATTGAAATGAAATATGAATTTTTAAATTTTTTAATATTTTATTAAATATTTTATTTGTTCATAGAATAAAGTATGTATGTAAAGAGAGCGAGTGAGGGAAGAGATGAAATGTCTCATTTTAATAAACTTGCTACAACATTGAGATCATATACGATTCTACTGATTTTTTCGTTTATTTTTTTTAAATTTTCTTCGTTATGACTTCGAAAATCTTAATCTGTCATTATAAGATCAATAAAAAATTGGTTAATTTTTTGCAATATCTCAAGTGTTATAAAATATGATACCTACGATATTAGGTCTATTAGGCCGTGAAAAAAATAAATTCATTCTGAAATTAATGGCTGGATATTTTATCAAAATAATATAACCCAGTAAACAATGTTACACTCGACGAATAGATAATTGTATTTAGAGAACCATCCTATTGACTTTAGTTGAAATTACTTATATTTAGGTTATACTCGTAGTCTTCGGGTCATCGATCCAATTTGGATCCCTCGAGTTTCTCTTCTACTAGTTTCGGCACGTATACCTTCTTCAGGTAGACTTTAGTAACCATTATCTAAAATCAACTTGATAATGACATATGTGTTGAAACTAGTAGAGGAAAATAGAAATTTAGTTTATTTAAAAAGATGAAGACAAGGAAGAAAACATAAAAATATATAATTTCGTCTAGATTAAATAGTAAATGTCATATAATTCATTTTTTGTATACATCCACTAAGCAATGTAACGTTAATAACACAATAAATATTTTATTATAGATAGACTACAGAAATTTATCAATATAGGAATATTTTTACTTCACTAATAGAAATTGTAGAGGTTTATTCAAAAAATTTTTGCACTGATATTTCTTTTAAACACAGTCGATAATTTCATTCATATGATAATAATTGATATATATATATATATATATATATATATATATATATATATGTATATGTATGTAATGGTTTTCTCCATATATTAAGTATATTAAAGAGTGAATACAAAATGTAAACATATAAATCTAAAATATGATTACATATACAAAAACGGTTTATTGTTATTCTGTATACTACAATAAAAACAATATATTGAAATAATCGCAATAGAGACAGGAAGATTAATTGAACATTTGTACTAAGTTTAAGCTAAACTTGTAGATCAAATTAATTAAGAAAAAATTTGTTATTCATAATTTTAGATATAAATAGGTAATGCTTTCATTCTAATGTAAATCAAATAATTTAAGTTACATTAGATTGAAAGCATTACTTATATCTAAATTTATAAATCGATAAAAATTTTTTTTCAACAAACTTGAACTACAAGTTTGGTTTGAATTTAGTACAAATTTTTAATAAAACTTCACCTCTCTATTACAATTATTTCAATATATTGTAATTATTTTAGCGTGCAGAACGAAACTACATATTTTATATTTTTTCAGTCTATATTATTATAAGGAAAAATATTGACAAATATTAATATATATATATATATATATATATATATATATAGAGAGAGAGAGAGAGAGAGAGAGAGGGAGAAGGTATTATATTTGGTCACAATTTATTTTTGCACATTTTTCGAACAATATTTGTAACTTACTTTTTCTTTACGTCTCGTGTTATATCTTTTGTACTACATTGTACACAGTATATAATTATCGATACGTTTAGTTGCTAATACATTTTTCTATGAAACCGAGAAACGATGAGCCGACCTGAGGTTTGTCCACTATACGAATTGATTTCAGTTTCGGGAATTGAAAATGTCGAACACAATAGTCACCGTGTCAACAATAGATGAATAAGTCTGTACGAAAATTACACAGCACGTAAATGTGTATTATTTGGACTGAGGAAAGCGTTATATTCATTCTTGCAAAACGTGTACGTATTTGACGTTTGGCGCTTAAATTTATTGTGAGATTTTTGACACGTTTTAAGTACGTGTTTGGAATGTTAAATATTTTTTTATGTACTCTTGGGATGTGATTTTAGACTAAATGTTTTAAATAGGAGCGATATTTTTTTTACTTAAACTTCTAGATATTTTCAAAATTAAATCATATATATATATATATATATATAAATTACACAAAAAAGAACAGAAACAAGTAAATAATTCATACATAATTATGAATTAATTTTGAAAAAAATATCTGACATTAAAGGAACAAAAATTAAATGAAATATTAACGAAGAGATTTGATAGTTTTCTAAATGAAAAATAATAATTCAAATATAGATACGTTTATTTAAACAAATATTTTTTACATGCATCTCTTTTAATAAAAAAAAAACTGTAACTAAAGGAAATACATGCATGAAATAATTATTGTCAGAGGAAGTTCCAAATCTCTAAGGTAATATTAGTGATTACATGTAATTATTGTTTTCTTTTATTATTGAGGCATATTATATAAATCATAAACATAACGAGAACGATTGTGTCAAAATTACATGTTAAATATTAATTTCAATCACAGGATGTTAAAAATTAATACTGAATACTGAACAATGATTTATGACACACTGGAACTTTTTTCAATTATAAATTATTAGAACAAAACGTATAAAATTTTATTGTTTTTTTTTTTAAGGCAATGAACTAATCTTTAACATTAGTAAATATTATAAGTTAATAAATAATTACCAAATCTAATATTAAAGAATATAAATTAAGCAATAAATATTTCTTTAAAAATAAACATATTTTGAAAATAAATAGAACAGTTCTCTATTTTATGAGGATAATATTATAAACATAATTTTTTTATTTAAATACGAAGTAGAAATTATTAAAAAATGATTACGTTTTATAGAAACCTATAATTAAAAAAATTAAGTTTCAAAAAAAGAATTATTAAATATTTTTTGTATAATTTCAAAAACTCTTTCGGGATTTTATGATAACTAACATATTTTTTTATAAATAAATAAAAGTTTAGTATTTCCTAACATTTTTTAAACGTTATATCTAGTAATATGTTATTAAAAAATAAATGTAAGAAAACATACCCATTAAATCGATTACTTTTAGGATAATTCTCGTCCTGAAAATAAAAGAAATTATGAAATATATCATTTAAAAGTTATTAGCATTTTCTTAAGAAGTTATCATTTAAAAACGTATTATAATCATATATGTACTGATATTTATTTTCCAGGTAGCATAGCCATGTTAAAAAAGAAAATTAATTGCAGATATGAATAAGCATATACATATACGATATTCTACATTATTATAAATAAAATATATATTTCAGCTATGTTAATATTTACTTATTTGTTTAAAATACAAATGATTTTTTTACATGTTATAAAATTAATAATTTTCTAAGAAAATTTAAGAATTCATCACAAATTGATTACATTTTCAAATAAAATCAATGTAGTCTTTTTTTTCTGAATAGAATTTAAATCGTAATATATAGAATTGAAATGCATTAGAAATGAAACTAATCTTTTTATGATACTATAACTTCAAACTTGATCGCAAATCCGATTTTCAATATTACGTTTTGATTGAATTTTGGATCTACATTCAACGTAATATGAAAATTGTGCACGTGAATCCTTTATAGATACTGACCGGACTCCGGTTGGCTATCAAATAATAATTATTAAATCATTTGATGATCCGCCTGGGCGTTATTAAACATAATAATGGTCATCATATTTAATATAACAGTTTCTCTCGCATGTGTAAACATATATATATATACACACACGCACTAATAAATAAATATATATATATATATATATATATATATATATATATATAATACATATGTATATATATATATATATATATATATATATATATATATATATATATATATATATATATATATATTTATCTGTATATATATAGGATTGAGTAATTTAAATTGTTTTTTCACAATAATTTCATATGAAAATACAAACAGTTCCATTAAATAATTGTCTTACTAACTTGTATTAACATTAGTTTAAAAATCCACTGAAAAATCAGTAATTCAGGAGATATATTTATTTCAATTTCTAAATAATGTTTAAATTTTGAAACACAATTTCTTGAATATTGAAGTAAATTTTAATTTTCATACATACACACACACACACACACATATATATATATATATATATATATATATATATACATATGATATCAAATTTTGATATTATATTTCTGTTCATAAAAGTATAGAACGTTTACTACTTATTATTTCAACCTGATATTTGTGTTTTTAACAAATTAGAGTCATCAAAACTTCAAATAAAATACTTTGTATTACACCTAGACCAGGATTTCCGCCATTATGGGATTTTATTATTTTTTCGATGGAATTTACTTTTTTCATTTTTTTTTGAGAATTCTCCTTTTAATGCAACTTCTTATTACTTTTGTTAATAAGTCTAATTTTATTTACTGCAATGGATAAATAATTATTTTTTTTAATTATTATGCATTTTAATTTGACTTAGTTTTCAGTTTTCATGATATGTATTAAATATCTAGATGAAACGAATTAAAAAAAGTCCTATAGAAATACTATGTAATAGATTATTTAGATTTGGGTCGGAATTGTTTGATACCATTAAATAACGCAAATCTAAGCCTTCGTGTAATTTTCTGAGGATACATTTTGCTTTATATCACATATGACTGTTTCTCTTTTCGATTCAGGAAATATTTAAATATTTTTATTTTACATGAGTCATAAATCCTAATATTTAACACATGTAATCTGATAGTAAATACAGTACAGACAGATTCAATTTGTTGACAAGTTTATAATTTTTCAGATAAAATCATTTTCAGAATTCATTAACATTATTATCAGATAGACATTTTTAGCAATTTGTTAAAAACAGCTTCAAATTAACAATATGTACACTAGCTCTACAATGTGAATGGATGTAATCTACATTTACAGTGAATAAGGCGCACGAAATTAAATACAGCCTAAGAGAAGTTCAATTATTATTTAATTTAATCTGTTTTAACTAATGAAGTTATCTAAATTATAAACTTTATATTTGCATTTAATTTATTTTAACCTATTGACTAGCTACATAAAGTTAATATTTGTAATAATATTCTTTTTAATATTTCATTTTTATAAAATCGATTATTTTTGTCTATGTAAAAGAAAAAAAACTTGCTGGATAAATTAATGAAAATAAAATATTCTGCTTAATTAACAATAATTAAATACACTTATGAAATATTATATGTACATAAAAGTGAATACGTATTTTATAACATAATATCAATATAATTATTGGTATATATTTGGTAAAATTAATATTATTATTGAAATTAGACAGAAGGTTATAAATAAGGTTTAATGTAATTGTTGTTAATACAACGCAAGTTTAATTGTAGATTAACATAATTTATCAGAGTTAAAGAAAATGATTAGAACACAGTGCAGGAGTTTACAAAATGCATCTTATATGTATCTTACATCTGCATTTAATACCGATTTTTTATTGTATACGAAAAGAAAAAGGATTAAAATTTATAGCAATTAATGTTCTGTACTATTTATCATTATGCTTTTATGATTAAAATGTATATAATACAATAAACAAAGCTTGTTATAGATCGTTTAAAGCTTAAACTGATAAAAAAAGTCAAATAAAAATCAATTTCATAAATGAGATGTTACAAAAATTATATTGAATTATATTTTTCTTATATACATATATATATATATATATATATATATATATATATATATATAAGAAAAATAAAAAAAATAAAATTTCTTAAATATATATATATATATATATATATGTTGTAGGCAAAGTTTGACGACCAGGCTTTGCCTAGTCCGAAGTCCGACTTTGCCTAGCCAAAGTGTGATTCGCCCGGCCTCCGTCAGTCAAAGTATGAAGTAGAACCTCTATTCAGGGCTGGTATACCTGTGCTTGACCGGCTCAAAAAAGGGTGACGGTGAGGGTGAGGATGAAGGTTAGGGTGAAGTTTTGAGTGAAGTTGATCTAATTTTAATTTTATAATTCAGGATATATACTGACTAGTCAAAGTCGGACTTTGACTGACAGCGGCCAGGAAAAGTCGAACTTTTCTTGACAACATATATATATATATATATATATATATATATATATATATATATATATATATATATATACATCAAATAAGGATTATCTTCTTTTACATGATATTATGAGAACAACCGTTTGCGGCTTGTCCACAAAATCTGTCATTATTAAAACATTAATTCAGAAATAAAAAAAAAGTAAAATCCTGAATTACTGCATAAAAATTTAGAAAATATTTAAAAAAATGTATTAAGAGTTGTAAAATTAAATGTTATTTTTTTTTTTAAAAAAAAACAAAGTATATTTTTCTTATATGTATTTTTTGTACTGTTTGTATAGATTTATTCTGAGTTAAAAAATTATATATTACCATTGATGATCTACTAAATCATATATTTGAATCAAATATCTCAAAAAACTGGTATAAAATCGTTTTCAGTGATATATAATCAATATTTTATATAAGAAAAACAGAGAATTTATTGCTTATCACAAAAAAGAAATGCTGTTGTACTTGAATTTTAAAATAAATTTGATACATATTAAATCCAGTGTAACTGAAAATGACAGCAATGGGGTACACATATTATGTATAATACATATGGAATAAAATAAGAATTGAGGTATCTTAGAAGTTTAACATATTTTATTATACCTATTTTGCTTTTATGTATACTTAGTTGTCTTTTTACTGAAACCTTACATTTAAAATTCTTTCGAACCTGTTTTATTCACACGAACACCCACACACCTATATATTTTTATAGCTGACGCACATTGTATTCAACAAAATTTAAAATGACTGTCATATTTGTTAGTTTTTTTCCTTCAGAGTGTTGTTTAACATTCAAATGAGTATTATATTTAATATTTATTTACCTGTATTAACTATATTCAAGGTGGTGCGTTTTATCATATATTTACATATATTTGCTAGATTTTTTGTTTTTCAGCAAAAACAATATCTTGGTTATAATATTCTTATTTCCAATTAAAATAAATTTATTGTATAAAATGAATGAATAATGGAATTTAAAATTATTTTGTTGCATTGGAATGCTTTATTAACAACACACAGACTCATATACGTACATATATATACATCGTATCGTACATATATATATATATATATATATATATATATATATATATAAATATATATATATAAATATATATATATATATATATATATATATATATATATATATATATATATTTATATATATATATATATATATTAAAACAAAGTAAAAATACTTTAAAAAATATCGTACAAAATTTTCCATATGTATTAAAAAAAATAATTTACATTAGTTACTATTTTGTATGTTAAAAAATTAATAAAGAATTTGAGGCAAAGTAAAAATGCAGCCATGCGAAATAACGAGTAGAAAAATACAAAAAATGTTTTATAGCACAGGTAAAAAAGTATTTTATTTAATTATTAACAAAGAAAAAACTATTATAAACGACATGTATACATTCATTTGTAGATAAATATATGTTTAACGCTTGAAAAAATGTTTATCTATTTGTATATTTAAGTAATTTGGAATTAATTATTTTTGCAGTGTACATTTTTATATTTTGTATACATATTAAAAAAATGAAGAAATTAAGCAGAATAATAAATAACGGAAATAAAGTGTCAAATTAATTAAGGTTTTTTTTACGTGCAAAAATTAATTCTTTGTTGTTTAAAAGATATTTATTTATAAGTTTTTTTTATAACATTTTATGTATTCATATATATATATATATATATATATATATATATATGTATATATATATATATATATATATACATACATATATACATATAAATGTTTTATTTCATATTATTATTTTTTAGGTTAAGATAAGTTCATTAAACATTCAAACCATTCACTCTTTTCAAAAAAGATAATACCTAGCATAACAACATTCCAAATTCTGATATACTTATCAGCAACTAAAATTCCTAGATATTTATCTTTCACATAAAGTTACTTTGTAAGCATAAATAATATTTCTAATTAAATCAATTTTTATCATTTTTTATTTTATAAATTTCTGTTTAAATATTCTAAAAACTCATTAATTTTATCTTCTCGGAAATAAATCTTTGAGTACAATTTCAGTTTTTAGAAAGGACCACAAATAAATTGGTTTCTCTTTATAAAACGAGACCTAGGTGTTGCTCGCAACAAGGTTTTAAGCAATCTGGTCAGAAATGATTTTAATATATGATTACTAAAAAAAAACAGTATTTACTTCAGCTATGAATAACTTTTAATGGGAATAGTTTATTGTAGCTGATTTAAACATATTTTCTTTTTAAAATCATTTTTAATACAAGAAAAAAATCACATTTTATTTAGATAGGGAAAGTATAAATATTAATATTACGAAAGGATCTACAGGAGACAACAATTAAGATTGCTTGAAACCTCTTGCAAAATCTTGCGTCTTAGACCAAATTTGAAAGACATCATATAAGATCTCAATATTTTCAAACTGTTAAATATATTGTTCTTATTCATATTATTTTAATTAGTAGTATAAGATGATTGTAATTGATGATTAGATGATTTTACTAAACTAATAAAAAAATATAATATTAAAACTACGAATATATATCAATGTATATATATATATATATATATATATAAAATAAATCTTAATTACTTAAAAGTATAAGTCAATATAATGACTTCAAACTTATTTATATGTAAGTAGAATGAATTTAACACGAATTTGCAGTGAATGGAAATAGAACGGTAAGTGATTTTGTGAATAGATGGAATATATATTTACTACTCTATATTTTATACACTTTTCTTTTGGTATTTAGATCGGAAACAAAAGTAGTTTTGTATAAATTTGTAGTTTAAGAAGATTTAAATCACTGTTTTAATTTAGATCAAATCTAAAGTAATATATTAGTCACTAAATTAATTAAAAATAATAAAAATATAAAATTACCAATTTTTAACAGCAATATTAACATTGATTTAAATTGCAAAATTTTTATAAATTTACTTATATATATATACACACATATTAATGAGTAAATCTATCTATAAAACTTGATTTAATGGTAAATAAAGTCCCAAATTATGTTATATAAATTTAGGTTATCAATAACATCAGTAAAAAAATATAATTTTTGTTAATATCCACTTTAAATATCGATGTGGTAATTATTCTAGTTCAATATTTATATAAAGTATTCAATAAATTTTCATTTAATATTTATAAGATACGGTAAATAATGTTTACTGTTAAATAAATTTAGTATGCCAACTAGTGAATACATCTTAACTAATATTTAGCATATATTAGGTTGATAGAAAAATAATTGCCGTTTATAACCTTCAAATTCGTACACATTTTTCTCAGCTAATAATTAACTTTATTAATCGAAATAAGCAACATTAGAATCGACACATTTTTGCCAATTAATTACAAGTTTACTTATTCCGATGATGTAAAATTCCGGAAAAAATTAAGGACTCCCGCGACCTTCTTCATCTTTAAAGCTGTTGTCCCCAGAATGAAATTTTTCGAAACATAATTGCAGTGTTCACCCCTTAATAGTGCCCATACCAAAAGCATAGTTTAGTTTATGAGCAGTTTCTGCTGCTTTATCAGCCGTTTTGAACTCATACAAAAAATTGATCTTATTTTCTACTTTTCTATTTTTAATTCAATAGCTCAATTTGCAGAAAAATAAATAATAAAACTAAAGTGACACATTAATTTTACATTAAAAATAATATTCTACTGAAACAAAAATATCTCTTCACACTTTCTAAGAATGACCAAAATATTAAAAAACTATTTTCTATATTAGCACATTAAAGCTTAATTTACTTATTTTAATATGAAGTATTAATGTGGAATTTTGTATTTAAAATATAAATACTTAATTATTTTAACACTCAAAATTTTAAAATATATCTTCAAATATATTTTTTAAAAACATTTGAGGAAATCCCGAGTAATCAATTCACACTTCTAAATTCATCAATTCCTTCTAATAAATTAGTTGTATTCATTTCATGTTTCTTATTTTTCAGAGGTTTAAAATTAATAACAATAAAGTATTTTATTCTTATCATTTTTGAGAAAACCACCAAATTATTATTTAAAACGTTCTTTTTCTATTCTGATAAAATGTATTTAAAAATTATTCTTTAATAAATAATTATTTTCTAGATAGTAGATGTATTGCTTTTCTTCTTTCGTTTTAATTTCCAAATATTGATGAAAATGAACATTTTTATTTCTTAATATGAAATTGTACAATATATATATATATATATATATATATATATATATATATATATATATATATATATAGATATAGATATATAAATGTATGTAATGATAAATATTAGTTATTATGATTTTAAATAAATTATTTAGAAATGAAAACAACACGTATGGTTAATTATTCACATAAATATTTATCAAAACTAAATAATTTTATAATCTTACATGTTTAATAAAGAATATGATTTATGAGAATATATTCTTACAATGAATACTGTGATTTTTAGAAAAAGACTTAATTTTAATGTACGTTATTTACATATGTTTCTTTTCCATCCCACACTCTATTAAAACCTGTATAAGTTCGACAACTAAATACTATAAAACAAATGATTATAAATAAATTATTTTTAGCTTACGTCATTACTAAAAATGACATTCTTATTTCCCTAGAATTTAAGTATACTCATTTGTTACATATTTTTAAACAATCTTTTATATATAAAAACCAACATTTCTCTCGTTGCTCATTTTTATGTCTTGTTTACTCGTCACTTCGTCCACAGGTTAAAGTGAAGAGTATCTATGGTGACAACAAATGTTTACTTTGTCAACTCATAGGTTTCAAGTTTAATTCATTAAGATTCGTTCTTAGGTATTTTTTATATTCAAATATAGTATGTTGTAAAAACCAATAAACAGTTTTTTCTTTCCATTTTACTGTCAATTTTGACGGGCTATATATTAGTATTCTATATAATTAACTAAAAATAAATATAATCCAGGAAAAATAGTAATGCATCTCTTTTCGATCGCGATCCCAGAGAATAAATTCTAAATTAAATTACTGAAATCAGTTTTCGATTTAGTTGCGTGAATTACCATTTATATATATATATATATATATATATATATATATATATATATATATATGTACTTCGTATTATTTATATTATCTATGTAGCCAATATTTCATTGAGTATTATACAAATCTAATGACTGCTTCAATCAGAATATATATTTTTAATTACTTTATTTTTTTGTAATTTCTATCGACAGTTTATTACCCGCGCGAAGATAAATATTTTACAAAAAATTATATACATACAAATATTGTATAAAAAAATTTAACAACCGTTATAAAATGATGTAAATGGCATTATATTTAAATATTTAGAGAGAATTTTTGAAAGAAGAACTTAAAATGTTGTGTACTATAGTGATTCATACGGTTTCGTATTTAAAAACGTTCAATAATTAATCATATTATTATTTTTACAAGAGGTACGAAAGGATAAACTAAACAGATTTTGATGCATTAAGAATAATTCAATAGTCTATTTTAAGTATGTATGATTATATATATTTATATACATAAAAAAAATAAATAATTTGTATTTATAGTTAATAAGTAGTTAACCTTTAGATTTAAATAAAAATAAAAGTATTTATTAATTAGGATTCAAATGAAATTTTCAGTTTTATGCTTGAAATATTTACAAAATTATTAAAAATTAAAATGATGGAAAAATAAAAATTGTTTTGCAGTGTCAAAAGAATTTATTATGTTAATTTTATTACACGTGTCGTGAAATATTATTGTTACTTTCTCAGTAATACGTATTTATTTTAATAATAAAATCCAAACTTTGTTATTCCCAAGTATTATCAAAATCAAACTCACTTAATATTTGAATAGATTACCTTATTGATACTATTTATTTAAAAGAAATTATTGATCAAGTAATACAAAGTATAAATATTGTAACCAAAAGTATATAAAAAATATTCTAGAATTTAATAATGAAATTACTTAATTATCTAGAATTAATAAAAGAAAATAATAAACAGTTGCATCATTCCAGAGTTGTGCCAGTCCAGACTTGTTTGAACAGGCAAGTCTTCGTTTCAGTTAGTATATAGGTTAAAAGAATCAATTAAATAATATTTTTTATTACTTAATGTACGTTTAAGAAAAAAGTATAAATTCTTCTCAGAGAATGAACGAAAAAGTTTTCGTTTTTTGTTTTGTTTCATAATTATAAACAATTGTAAGATTTTGTTGCGTTGTGCTTAGCAATGAAAGAAGAACGTACGCCAGAGAAAAACAGTAGCAAGCGTAGAACACTGGTGGCGCGCCCCACCCCGCAAACAGTGGGGCTGCGCGCGCGAGCACACCCCCGGAGGGCGCGGGCCGATTCGCCTCCTCGGCTTGAACGACACAGGCCGTTTAGTCATTGCGCAGACCTCGCTGAGGCAGTCTCGTGTTATAAACGCAGTGCGTCCGCGCTCTTAACACTGTTCTGACATCCAATATTCTGTGTACGAAGAAGTTGTGTTATCTATGTGTGATGCGCGATGATTTGTGTTCGTGTAACGAAACAATTATTGATGATGGCGTGTTCGCCATGATATTATTGTGTCATGTGGAAGCAAAGACTCTCATCAACCGCTTTGCGAAGCTTCCGCTTTTAAAGAAGCACCATTGCTGACTTTAATGACATTTCCGTGTAGTCGTCAATAGTTAGTGCGTTTACGTTTCACCACCATCCCCATACTATCAAAATGTACCCTAAAGTGTTGAGCACGCATTTTATCTTAACGGCAATGATAATGACGTCGCTTCTACAAAGTTATGAAGGTGCTACGAGTTCGTGTCCTTCCGTGTGCGCGTGTAAATGGAAGGGTGGAAAACAGACTGTCGAGTGTGTTAACCGTGCACTAATCACGATTCCGGAATATGTGGATCCTGAGACACAGGTGCTTGACATGAGAGGAAATAATTTACAAATATTACCACGCGAAACATTCATTCGAGCTGGATTGTTAAATCTTCAAAAAGTGTATTTACAGAACTGTCAGCTCGGTCAGATCGACGATCAAGCATTTCGAGGTTTAGCCAATCTCGTCGAACTCGATCTGTCATTTAATTTACTCACAGCCGTGCCATCGGCCACTTTCCAGGACATACCGTTCTTGAGAGACCTCACTCTCGCCAACAATCCGATTCAAAAAATTGATAGTCATTCGTTTCGGACGGTGCCAGGTCTCGTAAAATTAGATTTATCGCATTGTGAACTACAGAGCATCGCACCGAAAGCTTTCGAGGGTGTGGAACTATTGGAATCATTAAAACTGAATGGAAATCGTTTAACAGAATTACGTCCACGTACGGTTGAAACACTGAGCCGTCTACATGGCGTCGAACTGCATGATAATCCATGGGTGTGCGATTGTCGTTTACGACAAGCCAAACTATGGCTTACAGATAATAACATTCCATACCCGTTAGCGCCGGTTTGTGCCGGTGGCCCTGAACGCGTATTACATAAAACTTTTGCTGAATTACATGTCGATGATTTCGCGTGTAAACCATCTATTTTACCAGTAAGTCGTTACGTAGAAGCTGCTACCGGTGAAAATGCCACTGTTGTTTGCAGAGCTGGCGCTGTACCTCCTGCCAGTGTAAATTGGTACTGGAATGGTAGGTTGTTACAAAACAATACAGCTTTTAGTTCTTACCAGAAAATATTTATATTCGAAGAAGGTCATTTTGAAAAACGGAGTAAACTTGTTTTGACTAATGCGCAAGAAACAGATTCTAGTGAATTCTACTGTGTAGCAGAAAATCGAGCTGGAAACGCAGAAGCCAATTTCACTCTTCACGTATCAATGCGCACGGCCGGGATGGCCACCCTGGGAAATAGTCAAATCGTCGGTTTAAGCGCCGCACTTGTCATTCTGATTTGTTTCATTTTGTTGTTTATTTTTGTTTTGCTTGTTCGTCTACGGCGAATACCGACAACGGAAACAAAGACACCGGGTCAACTTGAAGTTGTAACCGTCGTAAATCGTAATGGCGCAGCGAGTGTCAAACCTGCGACAACGCCCATTGAGACGTCATCTTTTGCGGAACGAAAACCAAGTGATCCCAACGCTGCCTGTAACCCGGTTCAAAAACCACCTCGACTGACAGAGCTGCCGTATTCGACAACCAATTATAACGGAAACGGTAGCGTCATAAATCCAAGCTCTTGTATTGTATCGCCGTCTTCTGCATCGGGTAATAACCCTGATTTGATAAACGACACGAAACGTCTCGAAGGTGAAGACGTACCGGTCGCTGGTGTCGCAGAAACAGGAGTACCTGCGCCGATACCGGTCGATGACAGGCCCAACAGTGGAGAATACAGAAATGTCTGCGAATCTCTTTATCCATCAGGACTGTGGGAACATGCACAATCAGGAAATTCGGTGCGATGCAGTACAGGGGGTGCTAGTTACAGCTACGATGACAAAACTCCCATCATAGGAGAAGGTATGGGTCTCGCTGAAGATGTTGGTGAATATATGTCAAACACTAATGTGTATCCATCAGATTATGGACTTCCTGTTCCCGAAGATGTCGTTCCACCCCCTGTTCCTCCACCGCCGGCGTCCGCCAAAGCGATGCGAGTATGGCAACGCGGCGGAGTTCCAGTTCTGCCGCCGGTGACAGCGTTGAAGCGAGCCCTTACAAGTAGTCGTAATTCTCCAGACGAGGGTTACCAAGAAGGTTATGGAACGGATGTGTAAGACGTCGCGGGTGTTAGCTTCAAATACCAAAGATATTCCATGTTCCTGTAGGTGCTACGTATTGTGTAATATCCGCAATGAAATACGTCCTCTCCCCGAAATTGTGCGGTGTGCATATGATAAGTGTACGTTTAAGACGTCGTTCGTTATGCACGCGTGGTCAGTGATTTGCTAGTGTTTTTGTTGAAAACAATCTGTTATGGGATTGCTTCGGATACACTGTACAAGAAATTGTACACATCATACGTAATGGATAAGTGTTTTATTGTATTACAATAAAATGTGTGATATAAATTCTTCTTCGAGTTGTATAATAAATATGAGAAAAGAGAGGTGATAAAAGTGCTCATTATTAATTCATATTGACGTCCGGCAGGCGGCTCCACGGCGTCCGTTCGCCCCTCATGTGGGGGTAAGCGGGTGGCTTCAACCCTTCCACCGCGCAATCAGCCACCGCCATGCCCCCTGCGAATGTAAACATGCACTCATGTTTACGTAGACGACTGACACAAGACGTGATTAGTGATAAGTGTAAATATGTACGTACGAAATAACAAATAATTATTATTTTGTATTTTTTAATTTGACGTAGCATGTTAGCGTATAAGTGACTGTACATATATACATCACAATTAAATTGACACGGGAAACGTACGACCAGTTCCCTAATTGGTGTAATTATAACAAGAATATTCTCTTATTTAGTGTGTCTCATAAATCACTCGACTATTAAAAGAATGTATTTTTTCAAACGTGTATACTGAACATCAGTTTGAATTATCTTCAGATCAATTGAGAGATGTTACAATTGACGTTCAGTACACTGAAACCGAGTGAAGTTTATAAAAAAAAAAAAAAAACAGCGACGAAAACATATGATAGAACCGATTGCTAAATCAAAAAAGACATAAGGTCCAGGAACATAATAATAAAATAACAGCCGTACACGTATGGCGCTGTAACAGTTATTGTGTTGCTGAGTTGTTAATGTAG
>CM068314.1:44672786-44790286 GCA_034766995.1 Acanthacorydalis orientalis
AAGTGTTAATATTTACAATTAATACAAGCTCAGTATTATTTAACAATTAATAGTTTTTAAAATTGTATAAAAATTATAAATGAGGGTGTTAAATAAATATTAGGTTTGAAAATTGTCCCAGCTTATTATGTTTTTCATGAATTACTACAATAATAATAAAAAAAAAATAATAAAATCTTTTATTTCAATTTTCTAATTGCATCTATAATTTTGTAAATTATGTGTTTAGATAGTTTGTGTTTTTATATTTAGAATCATAAATGTATATCAGATCTTACAACAGCACGGGAAAATTAAAACTGAAAGATAAGTTGTAAATGAAATGTAAGATTTAAAAATCACTTTTCATTGAAAAACGTTATGTTATCGAAATTTAATATTTATATTTTAATTATAATAAAATCTTGAGTAAAATCTCTATTTTATATATATATATATATATATATATATATAATCTTAAACATATGATATTATGTAAATCAAACAAAAATCAAGATCAATATATGTATTTCTACGTGACAGTATTTATTAAACATTCTTTGTTAACACGACTAGTGCCCAACATTCAGATACGTTTTATGCAAGTTTTAACTTGTGATTTAAACATAAGATCATTGTGTATATATATACATGTGCTGTATGTACATACGTATGTCAACAGCACAATAAAAATCGATAAGGAAAATGATAATTATAAAATAAATATTTAAAAACTTACCATACAAAATAGTTCTTTGATATTTGATTTCAAGCGTTGTGGACGAATCTGAAATATTGTTAATCATTTATTCATTCATTTTTCACGAAAAACATTTCAATAATTAATATACATATGTTTATTCATATAATGTATGTATCTTGTGTTTATATATATATATATATATATATATATATATATATATATATATCAAATAAAATTACCTAATTATTTAAACAATACTAAAACAACTTATATTTAACAAATACTTAAGAGCAAAATTAATATTATTTATATCTATGGGAAAACAATATATTGTTAACAAAATAAACAATTAATCTAGTATATTGAAAGTGAGAAATCGATATTTAAAACAAATAAACAATAGGATATAACGAAATTTGTAAACAATTTTTTCATTATATATTCATATACTATCCTTTAAATGATAATAATACCCCTACCTGTGTACATATTTGGATATATCAATATATATATATATATATATATATATATATATATAAATAAATAAAATTGTAAAATATATGAATAATATTTAAATAACTAATAATGAAAATGTTTAAAGAACAAAACCATGCCGAATATATAATTAACCAGTCTTCAAGAAATGGATATGAAAAATCAATTTAAAATAATGTGAGTAAAATTTTTATGTTTTCTGATAATAAAAATGTTTATTATATGAGTCACTATACTCGGTAAATACGAAAAGTGACTAGTTATGGCTATATACGGAAAAGTATAAAAATGAAATTATTTATTTTTAAAAGAATATAAATAACTAAGAAACTATTAGTATGTAATATTTATAAAAAGGAAAAAAAATAATGAAATGTACACAATTCCATTTTCATAACTTAGACATGAATGTATACCGGATGCTATTCAATTAAGACTTGACATTATTGTAAATATATTTTAAAAATGAACATAGAAATAAATTGTCAATATTAGATTCTTCTTTTACATTATCTCTTTCTTCTGTACACGAATATATTCAGTTTAATATCAACAAATATATCTGATTAGATATTATACAAATTTGAATTGTATTGGCGAAATCCTAAATGATTTCCTTGATAATGATGATGATGAGCAGAGATCACATCTTTATGACTTCATTCAATTTTATCTTTCCTGTGTTTCGTACTGCTAAAAATATTAGGAGATAACATTTTTTATGCGATAAAAGTAAAAGAGAATATAAATATGTATATTTGTACGTATAGTGTCATACTGTGTTATATTTATTTGTTGTAAATACTTTTTTATGTATAAAAACTATTGTTTTATTTTTGTAACGAAATAAATTTGAAAGATAATATTCCGTATTTTTTTTATTTATAACCGAGGAAATGTTTACCAGTCACGCGAAAATATTTCTGTTATTACAGTGTTTGAAATAATTGAACAGAGAAGCTGCATGTCACGGTTTAAACACTATACAATACACACGCACACACATACACACACACTCATATATATATATATATATATATATATATATATATATATATATAAGTAATAGAAGTTTAAATTATTGTATATATATATGATTTCAAAATGTTTAAATTTTTAAACAAAGAACAAGACTTTGCTTTTTAATAAACATTTTATTTATGATCTTTCGACCACTTGAAAAGGTTATAAAACATATATTGTCTATCTGATGGTGGACATTTGTTTAGAATGATGAGACACTTTAGGTGTAGGTGGATTGTTATTTGTGCGTAGGATGATGTTCAAACCAGTACCACTTACAGACGTCAGAAATATAGTGATAAACTGTTCTATATGAAATATAAAAAAATATTCTTTATAATGTTTGGACGATGTTCATAATAACTATAAAGTAATAATTTATGTAAACACACACACACACAAACACATACACACACATATATATATATATATGTATATATATATATATATATATATATATATATATATATATATATATATGTACGAATGTATCTTTTTTACAAAAATGTGATTGACCAGGAAGAAGTACGAAAATTTCTATGATACCAACAAAATATCATCAATAAGCATTCAATCTTTCAATTATTTTTTAATCTATACAAAGTACTTATGATTTAATCACTCCAATATATAAATGTTAAAATTATTTTTTTCTTATTTATAAAAGTATTTAATATTTTTTTGTTTCCACAAATACATTTAAAACTTACATTTACATAATTACATTTAACTTGAATTATATAATTTTGTTGTTTTTCCAGACTTTTATTTTTAAATTATATACATGTAAAAAATGTATAAATAAGAATAGATATTTTTAGATATTTTATGAAAATCAAATCATCTATAATTAAAACCCAGTAATTAATTACCAATTGGTTTAGATTTATCTGGCGCCCCTCACTTTTAAAATTACTACTTTAACTATTTAAAAATATACAATAAAAGCTGCAATTAAAAAATAAATTTTAACTAATATCTCTACGAAATGTTTAAATTTTTCTGCATTTGTGATTAAAATTCAAAATTTTGATATTAGGATCAATAAAAGAAAAAATAAGGTTATGAACAATATTTTAATTTTGCTAAAAGAATTAGGAATATTACATTTATTTCTTAAAATGCATAAAATTTTAGATAAATTAAACATGTACTTTGTTGGATTAATTAAAAAAAATATATAAAACGTATTCGTTCTAACGATATAAATTTTAAAGAGAATAAGTTCATAAAAACAAAACAGAATTTTTATTCAAAATTTAAACAGCCAATTCTTTTCAGACGTGTTTTTCTAGAAAATTGTTTTATACATTTTTAACTATGTATTTATACACATATATAATACATACACAAATTATAAGTGCAAAAATTGCAATCAGTAAATTTAAAAAAAAACGTTTTTAATATTTAAAAAAATACTTGTTTATATAAAAGAATTTTTTTAATATTCATTTCACCAATTTTTTCACTAATTTAAAAGCTTTACAAAGAATTTTTAATATTTTTTAAACGTATTTTTTTATGTTTAAAGCACGTAATGGATTTTCAGTTTTTAAATTTTAATATCTTTTATGCAAGTGGAATACTTTTTGTCCTATTTTGTTTGCATCTATATATATATATATATATATATATATATATATATATATATATATACCATAATTTTTTAAGGAATTGACTATATTTTATAAGAAATGAGAAAGTATCATATTAAAAAAATATTAATCACAAAAGATTTCATTTAAAAAAGTAATATTAAATATTGCTTTAATGAATAAAAAAAGATTTCTAAAATTAAAATTTTAAAATACATAAAAATTTGAATTTTTTAAACAATGTGCGAATTATTAATGAAATTAATAAATAAAAACATTATGTTAAATCTGAAAAAATAAAATATAATTTATAGGTTTCTAGGTTTATATTTCCTTTTTTTAATACATATATTAAATGTGTTTTATAATTAGAATTTTAAAGAAGAAATAGTTTTTAGTTAACATATCTAAGATATCACATTAAATAAACATATATTCGAATCTTAAATAATAATTGAATGAAATGGAGTAATTGCTGTATAAACTTTTATGAAACAATCAATTTAATGTTGAACCGAATTTTACAACTGATCGTATTAATTTATTTTAGAAAATAGTACATCTGCTATAAAATTTTAATAGAGGTTGGATATTTATGAGTAATTTCAACGCGATCAATTTTATATAAAACAGTTATCTTTATTTATATTTATTTTAATTGAAAAAAACAATATAAATATAATTGTTTAGACGTTATAAAAATACTAGAACAAAACGTTCATTTTGAAATAATAGCTATTTAATGACTTTTTATTTGAAACGTAAACCTTTTAATTTCAAACTTTTTATAAGAAAAATATCTTTATTATTAGTAAGTATAAAAAATATGAAATTCAACACAAGTATGTATTCTGTATAAGTGAATAGCAGACTGTAATTATAATTCGAGTCCGACCTCGATTTGAATGTGATTTTGTTTCGAGTAAAATTAAAAAAGTTTTTAAGCTACAAATCCATTTATACGAAAAAATATATATAATAACAACTCGAAACAGTAATTTTTATATGCAAATTTTCTTTTTAAATATTTATGAGAAAATACCATAACGTGTTATAATGATTAATAAATCTATGTAGCTATAAGTTAAAGAAATATGATCAATTTGTATTTTCTGTAGAAAATGATATTCGAAATTTAATTAGATTTTTTAAATGTGAATTTTAAATGAATTCGTTCTGTTATTTTCATATAGAATACAACATTAATTTACAATTGTAATCGTACATTAATCATTCATTCGATTTTTTCATTATTATAGAGTGTCTAATATTTTATAGTTACCAATGCCATATTAATATTTATTTGAAATGGAATGGATGTTAAAACGATGATAAGTTTTTCCGTTTTCAAATTCTGATAATATATTCTGATATTTTAAAATATGTATAAACTGTCGCATTTTAATTATTTTTTTCATATATGAATGAAAAAATGTCATATTAAAATACTATGCAGTGAACATTTCTACTTAAAAATACTACGTTATCAGAATAATAGTTGTTGGTATATATATATATATATATATATATATATATATATATATATATATATATATATATATTGTGGCTAATTCACTTTTATAAATTAATATTTTATATAAGTTTTTCAGTCCTTTCCCTCCTCCAGCCATAAAAATATTTCTAATCAAAAATCTTGAATAAACGATTATTGATCATTTTTACTGCTTCATATACAAATTTCGATGGCGATGCCATTTTCTACAAAACTTTATGGTACAAAAGCTCTTTTTTGTATATCTTGGAACTCTAAGGATAAAATCATTTTTAGAATTACTAGGGGAAACTCAGTATAATCTATAAAAAATTATTAAGTAATTTTCCAAAAAGAAAATACTACTTAATGTTGAAATTGCAAAATGCAACAATACCATTAATTAAAAAGAAAACAAATAATAACTAAATTTTAAATATTTATTATTTATGACGGTCATTTTAAACCGTTATCTTTTCTTGTATTTTCATAGGAATATTTTATCATTAACAGTTATTCATTTTTAATAAAATTTATGCATTTTTAAATACAATTTTCATAAACATACTGCAAAAAATATAATATTTACGCCATAAAAACAGGACAAATACCAGAAAATATTTTAGTCAGTGAATGAGTAATTTCATAGTAAAAATATTAAAAAAAAATAAATGTCAAAGGTATAAAAAAATATTTTTTTAAATAAAAATGGTTCGGTTAAATAAATTTTATACAAAATAATTCTTTTTAATCTATCTATCTATCTATATATATATATATATATATATATATATATATATATATATATATATATATATGTATATATATGTCGGTTAGTCAATATTTGATTAATTTAAAATATACTGGCGTTTATAAGTGAAGAAATGTATGCATACTTATTAATTAATTAATTTGGGTAGTTCCAAATTAATATATATATATATATATATATATATATATATATATATATATGTGTATATATATATGTATGTATATATCGTATATATGGATCGAATTCGATTATAGTGTGTGGATATAACGAATTCAACGAAACAGTATGCGATTATTCATATGGATTTTGATTAACATGTATTACCATATAAACACTTTTATAATGAATCAAATTTCCCAGATACACAAAAGAGATTAATTATTGTCTATTTTATTCTCTATCTAATTGGTAGAAAACCTTACTTTTAACCAGATAAAATATAATTGTCCTGTGTATCCCTGGAGATCTTTTTGCCTCCAATGGATTTTCACTTTTACAACCAATGAACATGGGTATAATCAAAAATTTGAAAGGATTTATAAAAGGTTGATCGTTCTACATCTATAGAACAATAAATTGATAAGAATATATCGATCTCGAATGATATAAATTCATTGAATGATATATAGAAAAAGTTTCACCTTTACTCAAGTCTGATTGTTTACATTTAAGTATTCCATTATTTAAATGATATTCTTATTATATATATATATATATATATTACTTTTTAATATAATTTAAGATCATATTGTTGGGATTTATATTAAAAATATAATGTATAGGTTATACAAATATATACATATATATATATATATATATATATATATATATATATATATATATTTATATATTTGTATAAAAATATTTGCATAATATACGTATATATATATATATATATATAGAGAGAGAGAGAGAGAGAGACAGAGAGGGAGATAGGGAATACTTTTTTTATTTAAGAAATTTCATCTACAAAATTATAATGTATAGAACATATTTTTGAAACATCCAAATAAAAAATTCATGAAGGATCAAAAAGTAATTTGGAAACAAAACGATCTGCAAAAGAATAAAAACTCAAGAGAAAATCTGCAGAAAATCCAATCTCGTAACTTCGTTTATATTCGTTCAATTACAAAATGTATTTATACATACGTTAACTTTATATATATATATATATATATATACATGTAAACTTTTTAATTAACCCTTTGTTAAAAGAAAAAGCCTTGACATTATGTTTTATCTCAGTAAAATTTACTTCGTTTTCTGTATCTTCACTTTTCCGAGATATTTAATTTATTCGAATTGTTTCTGGAATTCAGATATAAATATTTAAATAGCAGTAAAAATACAGTTTGTACTTTTCTGAGAATTGTCTTATAATGTTTTATTCTCTCTCTCTCTCTCTCTCTATATATATATATATATATACGTATCAAAACTTTGTTGCTTAAATAAAAGTACACACGTTTATTAAAATGATAAAAATGAAAAATCCATAAAATAAAATTCTTACCTGAATGATTTTCATCACTTAAAATTTCTATTTATAGTTAAGTAGCGTATTTTCACATTCTTATAAAATAAAATCAATATATATATATATATATATATATATATATATATATATATGTATATATATATATATATATATATATATATGAATGTTTATATTAAATATTTTTTTTCAATTTTAATATTTTTTTAAGTACCTTTCTTTTATATCATTTGTTTTAGATTTTTAATATAATTAAAAAATATTTTCAGACGTTAGTGAATTTACTACTAATACCTTGTTATCTATAATAGTATGTTATTTATTATTGTTTAAGTTATTAACTTGTGATAACATCATCAAAAACAAGTGATAATTAGAATAATGCAGATTTATGTATTTGATTATAAGTATACAGATTTCTATAAAACGTGTAACTTACTATTTCGGTCATAATTTTTTTTATATTACCTTCCAACCTCATTTTTCGTACAGTATGCTAGTGTCACATTATAAACCGTAAATGCACATTGTTGAATGTTGTCGAGAGAATACCTCGATAAAAATTTGAATATGATATTTAATAAGGTTAAATATTAATCATTTTTTATTTATATTTTTTTATACCTTTTTATTTACGTTTATGTATGAGATATTAATTTGTATCAATAAAAATGTCATTTAGATTTAAAAAAATTCATCACGTTTAAATCAAGGTATTTTCACTTTCAAAATTACTATCATACTTATAAATAATATTGATAAATTTTGCAGAAATGGTTGCTGGGAAAAAAAATAACTTCTAAATTTAAATTTAATACTCCGGATATTATTTATATCATTTACAACGTTTTTTCTATTCACAAGTTCAGTTATTCATAAATTCCGAATATTGTTTACTTTTGTTTGATATTATATGTCTAATACGTTATTAAATCTGAATTGATAAATTGTAAATTTGAAGTGGTATTCTAAATAATTAATATTATTCTAAATATTTAATTAAATAACATATGTAGTAAAATCGTATATATTTATAAATGGATAAAATTAATTGACTTAGTATGAATTGAATTTCTTAAGTGTGAATACATCTAATGGAATATTATTTTAATAAAAACAAACTGTTTTAAATGAAGATTTAATATATTCCAAGTGAATCGATTTATAACAACCAGTCGTTATTAAAAACCAAAGACAAATGTATTCGAAGTTATTTTGTTTTAGTTTTCGCTTTTAAACACTACTTTATTTTTCTTCATTTACATTTTAAATGCAAAACAGTTTTGAATGATATTTAAACAATCATGATCTTTCAGTATGAGTTATAATAGTTTTGCACGTAAAATGCACATTAAAAACTAAATAAAAATAAAAGGTCACCATAGTTTAATACGAAATATTTAAGAGTTAAAATAGATATAATTATAAACTTCATTGAACTATATAAAGACAGAAAAATAGATATGGTTTTGATTATAAAACAGAATTTAATAAAACTTTAATCAATTATATTGAACGACAATTTGTATATTTATAAACATCCATATATTTCCTTATTTAGTGATTTATTAATTATTAATGCATATATCTTGGCAGTGTTTTTGATTTATTATTTTCTTCTTACAAAATGTAATATAATACAAAAGCGTTAATTCTTGAAGATTATTAAGTACTTTATGTATTCTCGTATAATAATTGTAGATTTTTCTTTACATGTTTTAAAGGTCAACTGCTTTAAATATATAAATCCTTTCAAAACAATAAAATTTAGACTAACGTGTAAGTTTATATTACATGTTTAGTTGAAATATCATTAAATAGATTAAATTATAAAGTGATCTTAAATTTACAATACTTAGGTAAAGTGAAGACATAACAGAAAAAGTCGCAAAAAAGAATTTAGTGTCAGAATTAAAAAAAATGTATTAACACTTGGAATATTTTATTAATATAGATTTTATATTATTCTCAATTATTTTTTAACAAATATCATTCAATGATTTTAAATTTGATCTTTTTTAGTTAGAATTGATTAAATATTATTTTTTATATAAATTTAAGTTAATCAGTATCTGTTTAATTAAGCTAAGTATCAATATCGAAAAATATAGCAATAAGAGAATATTTTGGATTTAAACATACTTCAACTTATTCTATATTTCGGCTAGACAAACGTTCTTTTAACATAAGAAATTTTGTAAACGTTTAATACTAGCTTAAACTAAAATAAAATTTATGTTTTTTTCTTGCATTTAAAATAAAAAATATGCTTTTTCCAATATCGGTCAGAACACTATACATTCAATTTATAGTTAAATATGTTTGGTGAGAAATAATAAAAAATATCAATTTGCAACCTTGGTATATATCATTTGGTTGATATAAGTATTTAAAACAGTCTAGTTGGGTAATTGGGAACTTTGAAATTTTGTTAGAAAAGGACAAAATCTATTTATAAATTTAGATACACATAAAAGTCTTTTTTAAATAAAAAAAGTGTCAGCCTTTCGGATCAGAATAATTAAATCTTGTTTTTACTATTATTCCATTTATAATTCACTCACGTTTTAAACGTTTGATAATTTACTCTCATTTAATAGTTATAACATATACAATACAAATTTATAAAGATAATTTATATTAAAACGTTGAATTTGTAATAAAAAAACGAATTGAATTTATAATATTAAAAACAAACACTGCCATTAATATATAAGTAAAACACCCAAGGAAATTAATTATAGACATAAGTTGATTCTAAAAAAATATTTTCAAATACTAAACATATATGTTTACATGTTTTACGTTTTTGATATTAGACAAAGAGGAACAGTCATGGCTCAAGTAATCAATCATGCACATGTACATACAAAGCAGTTGACTGGTCTAATACAGGTGTAGGTGAAGATTTTTTGAATGGTTATCAATAAAAATGTATTTTTATTTTCATCCAGACAAAGAAATTAATGAAAACAATCTTTTTATATAATTATCAAATGGTTTAAAAATACACTTAATTTATGTTTATCTCAAATAAAAATATATTTAAGACTATTATTTATTTATTAAACATACACAAGAACTGGTCAATTACAGGTGACGATAAGTCGTCAATCATATGTATAGATCAGAGTGTAGGAGATAAAAGACAAAAACATAAATTTCATATTTAAGTGTATACATATAAAAAAGTATGACAAACAGAACGAAAATAGCTGATATTAAATTAATTGATCTTTAATTATTAAATATTGGATAAAAATAGTGATTTTTTTTATTTCATTAAACAAATTCAACATTTAAATATTTGTTTTTCTATTGGGCACATAACTCAATTACTGCATACACAACATGTATGTCTATATCTATATTTATCTATCTATCCATCTAATGTATATATATATATATATATATATATATATATATATATATATATATATAAACAAGATTTTTTGATTCTATGCACACGTATAAGTACTTCCTGTTGTCGCAAAAGAACAAACATTAAAACTGTTTAAAGTTACTTCAATTCAATAAAACAATTTAATCATAAAATAAATAAATCAAACTTTATAGGGCATTAAAATATCATTAATGGCGATCATAAGTGAAGTTCAATAAAATAAAAAGTAAACAGACTATTTTACATAACATTAAAGTCATTATATTTGATTTCTTTTTAATGGCTTAAACTAAAAGATCTTTGTTTATTTATATATATATATATATATATATATATATATATATATATATATATATATATATATTAAAAAGGTTAATTAAAAAAAATAATATATATTTTAATATGGTAATTTTGATAATTATACACAAAAAAGGAAAAATGAGTATTTGAAACATTTACAGCGAGTTAATTGTTCTAAATATTTTTATGACATTTCATATTCCTTTTACAGTGGATAAATGTAAGATATTTCTGAAATACTCAATATATTATTTTATTTTTAATATGCATATATTTTGCAAGTTATATTTTGAGAAACCTTTTGAATAAGTGATTTTATTGAATTGTTGAAATTCAAGGAATGTAATTATTTTATTTCAATCATTTGTGGACACATAGACCCATACATACATAAACTCATTTATATATCTGTATAAGGGTGTATAGAGGAGGATATTATTTATCATAATTAACTGCTCGAAAATATTTTTCAACTTTTCAGTAAAGAAAAAAGTCGCACTTTTTATTGAAAATATCTAAACAGCGATTATATATTTAACGAAAGCGTAAACAATTATACTTATATTTAAAAAAAAATCTGTATAAAAATCACTTTTATTCAAATAAGAAAACTTGCAATTTTGATGATTAAATAATTACTTTACATCATTATTTTAAATTGCGAACAGTATTATATTTAATGCATGTGCGTTGTAAAATTTACAGTGAAAATATTTGTAAATTATCCACACATTAACTTGAGTAACTACCTGAAAGATTAATTATTATTTGAAAAGACATTTGATTCAAAATAATTATTTTACAGAGTAAATCAGGTACTGGTTTGTATTAAACGTTAATTAAGTGTCTTTTTGTTGATCGTTATGATTTATTTATGTTTTCTTTAACAATTTAACTAATGAGAACAATTTATTTAAATCTTCATTCATTGTTAACTTTGTTCTCGTTAATTTTATTACTTTTATGTCAGAATAAAATATATCTCGGATTACGATAAAGATAATATATGTATTTACTTCACACACACATACATAAATACATACATTTTTATGGTACAAAAAAAATACATCTATTTTTTAATGGTCCTAATAAAAACAAATGTTAAATTAATTTTCATTGGAGGTTGTTAGACAATAAATGGATTAATTAATTAAAAAAATAATAATAAATACATTTTATAAAATAAGTTTTTAAATTATTTTAACCAATTATACAAAAATATTTTTACTTTATTCATATTTATTTACTTGATTAACTATCTAAGTAGTTAAAATTATTTCTATATACCGGAAATGCTTATATATGTACGTTGAAAAATAATAATGCTAAATTATTAAAGAAAATAGAAATAATAATTTCATTTTGGAAGTACATTTTATTGTAATTAATTACTATTTACTTTTATTAACATACATAGTATATATATATATATATATATATATATATATATATATATTCCGGTCATCATCTGATGTTTATATTAGTTTCTTCAATAATTAAAAAATATTGTTATAAATCCGAAAAAAAATAGGATCTTGTTACATTATTTCAAAATTAAATTATTAAAATTTTTTACAAATATCATATTTATATGATTAAACTAAATTTTAATGCCACCGTACTTTTTTCTATAATTTGTAAATTAGTATAAGTTTTGAAAACATACGATACTTTTTTGCTTTGTTTTAAAACAATGTCGTTATTTAACTTGAAATATATAACTTTTTGAAAAATAATAGATTTAAAATTTGCTTAATTAATCACATATAAAAACAGAAAAAGAAGTCTCATACATACCTAATTATATATATATATATATATATATATATATATATATATATATATATACATAAATATATATACTGGCCCATATATAAATAATAGTAAATATCGATCGTCTATGGAATGAAGTGAATTCTTGAATAGATTCTTCTTCGACCTTTTACTATCTGTCAATCTTTTTATACATACATACTCACATACATATATATATATATATATATATATATATATATATATATATATATTTACGTACATGGATACATAAATCGTGTTTGTAAAATATATGTAAATTATAGGCACTAGCCAATCGTTCTTAGGAACTAAAATTTGAAGAACTCGATTCATGTTTGCAAGCCTTATACACACTACATATTTTATTCGGTATGAAATTTTTAGTCGCATGGGAAAATGAACGTCCGGGATTTTCCATCCTTTCATATATACATATATACATTTATATATATATATATATACATACGTGTAAAAAAATAAACGATAAAGCTGCAGAAACCTTCGTATAAAAAACTGGATTATAATTTTATGTATTGAATCCACTACATATATAAACCGCATTTCGTGAACATGTATATCCAATATTCTCTTTTCATGTAATTTGTTGATCGTTTTAAATACAGATAACTCGCCGCATCAATCATGTAATACAAGACAACCTATACTTAACGGGCGCTGGTTGCGTTGCTAGCGATATAGGTAGATGGGGGGTTGGTTATTTCTGACATTCGCTTTCTGTGTACTATTCGATAATGCGAAGGGTCGGCGATACGGGAGTTAGTCGTTAGTGTTTTGATTCGAATTCGGAAAGTTGTATGCGTATACGTCTACATATATGGTTGTATCTATGTTGTTGTATGATAAATGTTAAAGCTGAGTAACTGCTGTGGCGTTACGAAACACGCTATAGGGTAGAACTTCTGGTTTCACACTAAAACCACGATAGTCAGAGACGAAAATGTCGAAACATTGCGAGTTAAGATATATATATTATGCATGCAGGAATTACCCTTCGTAGTATCAATTATATAAAGAGGGAACCTTTTTTCTTGCAGTGTTTAATACCGACTATTAGGATATACTTGTAATAAAATACAGTTACCACTTGAAGCATTGATTAATTGTGTTAAAAGTACACTATTTGACATTGTAAATGATATGTTATTTTTATTTAATTTATGTACGTATGGATTTAGAGGGGACAGAAATACTTCTACTATCATTTAATTTCAGTTTTTAGATATATTGCTATTCAATTTTGTTATGTTTACATGTAATAATATAAAAATATATTAGATTTTTTTCTATAAACACTCCTAAGCACAATATAATATTATATCACGTACGGTTTTAATAGTAAACACTTCTTTTTGAAAACAAATGAAATAAGTTCTCATTTTTTTATAGATATGCACTTAAAATTTAAACTTATCTTATAATTACTTTAAAAAAAAATATCGTATATTCAATACATATTAAATTTTATGCAATTAAATAGGTATTTGTATTTATTTGGTAGCTTCAAAAAGATCATATCTATCCATATCTCTCTCTCTATATATATATGTATATGTAGACAGAGAGAGAGAATGAAAGAAAGAGAGCGGAAAAATCTGAGTAATGAAATTTTAAAACTTTCGTTTAATAAATGTATGTGGATTTTAATGATATATATATATATATATATATATATATATATATATATATATATATTGTTCTTTGTATTAAAAATTAAAATATACTGAAACATTTTTACTAGTTTTTGATACAGATATTGTACTCAGATAAGTTAAAGTAGTAATTTTATATTAGACGTAATTAAAAGAACAAGCGAGAATATTAATAAGCAATATACAAAAAACATATGTTTTTATTTTTATTCTTTATAAATGTGTACTTGAGAAATATTTTAGGACATAGGAACAGACATAACTTTACATACATATACAGACACTTAAGAAATTTTAAAAGAAGAAAATAGAAATATCTTCTATTCTAATTCCCCTCAAGATACATTTTATAATACTTCAAAAAGGAATATATATATATATATATATATATATATATATATATATATATATATATATATATATATATATATATATATATATATATGTATCCGTATTATTAGTATGAATTGTAATCATTTCATCTTTTAAATTGTAGTTGTAATATGAAACACTGTTATTAAGGCATTTATAATTTTTTTAATACATTTTAATATATCTAAGTGACTAATCTTAGATCAGAAAAACTTAATAATACCAAGTAATTAATAAAATATATTCTTAAATATAAAACTAATTTACAGGTACAAAAAAAGGTTAAATTGTTTTCAAAAAATATATTATTATCTTTTTGAACTAAATATTCTAATAGCATACAAATGGCATTCAATATTCTTTTTTTCCGTTCACTCATAAAAAAATCAATAATCTACTATCACTAGATTAATACCTTGAAAAATAAATTATTTAAAACTGAAGCTTCGTATTTAGAATTTATCTCTTGAAACCTTATACAGATCAAGTTTTATAATTGTAACACTATATATATATATATATATATATATATATATATATATATATATATATATATATATATATATATATATATATATATGCATATAAATAAATATATGTGTAATTACGAATTAACATAATGGTATTAAAAAGTAAAAAAATATCAGTATAAATTTTAACAAAAAATATGCATTTTTTAATGAAAATCGACTTTCTAATAACACAATGTTATATATGTAATATATTTCTAACTTACCTCTAGAACAAATTAAATTTTAATAAATGGATTTGCAAAGAGAAAATGAAGTGGACATAAATTCTTTTTTCTCGTAAATAAGCATATACATTCAGAAGTATGTATGTATGTACGTATGTATGCATGTATGCATATATATACATATATATATATATATATATATATATATATATATATATATATATATATATGCATGTATGTATATAATTGTACATACCTCTGTGTGCGTTTTTGTTGAACTACACCATTAAATTATTAAAAAATATAAGCAAATGTAGAAAGTTTCATTCAGAGCTTTTTAGTATTCATTTCATATTTTATTTATACATAAACACATTTATGTTGAAACACACAAATTTACCTACATTTTTCAACATACACATATACAATAGCACAATTTTTCGCATATAATTCTACAAACACACACGTAAAATTATATATATATATGTGTGTGTGTATATATATATATATATATATATATATATGAATATATTTTTTATATTTTTCATTAATCATACGTCAATAAAATGTCAAATACAATTTCATATTTGATTTGAAAGAGAGGTATTTACATTTTACGAACTAATAAATAATCATAAGTATGCAAATACGGATAAAATAAAGAAAAAATTTCGCGTGGTATTCGATTATTTGAACTGAGCTGTAATAAATATTTACGGTATTATTTTATTGTATCCTTTTCATTTTAATGAATATACATTTCTGTTTTACTACATTTATATAATAAACACTTACGTAAATGTAAACACCTTTAAATATAATACTATATATTAACTTTGGAAACTACATATTTCAAATACCAAGTAATTATAATAGGTTTTTAGTTCATGATTTATTAAGTATTATATTCAAATATGCATATATAATATCTTCTTTCTCTTATTATATGTTTGGAATTGTTTTATATAACCTGACGTTCTGTTTAAAAATGTGACAAAATAATGATCGTTTATATATATATATATATATATATATATATATATATATATGTTTGATTATTAGTATCTGCCGGAAGTTTTATTTAATAATTATTCTAAACATGAGTTTTTGAAGTTGATTTGTTTGTGGTTGTTTTTTGTACAATTTTAAATCAAACCTCACATCATCATAAATTACAAAAGATAATATTTTACGACTGTCAGTTTTTCTTTCTCGTATTAACAGTGACGTCAACAATGTTTTTATCAACGATTTTTAAGAAAAACACATTTTTAAAGCATACAACACGCAATTGTGTAAATGAACTTCTTTAACCTTTCGTTATATTCGAAATACGAATAACTATTTTATGGTGTCTATTTTGAAATGGTTTCCTTCTTAAATACTTAATAATTATAAAAGGAAAATGTAGTAAGTAATTAATGAAAAGGTTATGAAATTTTTAAATAACAGCTTTATAATATTTTGTTACATACTTTTATTTATATTTTTGTTAAATTATTTGATAATATTATCAAACTTACAAGTTTATTGAAGGTTGGAAACATTTTTAAACTGAAATATACGATATTAGATAATTTTAAAGTTAACTTAAGGTTATTGTGGCTACTAGTCTAGTATACAAACATTGACTGAATCTATACTTTACCAATTTTAATATACAATAAACAATTTCTTAGCTTTTATAATAGATTCAAATTTTGTCTTGTCAAATTTAAATAATGTATACACAATAACCCATATATTAGGAGTTCAATGATTTGAGTTTTTTGATATTTATTTATTAAAAAAAATCTTGAAAAATAATTACATTGATTTAAAAAAAATACAATTAACATTCTTTTTAATCACACATTTTGGCGTTTTAATTTCGAACGTTAGTTGCTGATCACATTAAATAGTGGGTTAGATTTTGTCTTTTTAAATGTTGTTCGATCGTATGTACATGACATTCATATGGATTTGTTTATAACATTTAGTATATTTAAAAGTAGTGTGTATATTTATTTTATTATATTTAATAATTTCAGAAATAAAAATATTGGATACATAGTTGGATTGTAACCGACATGTATAATGTTAAAAATATTCATAATTTCATATATAATATTTTTATATTTTTGGGCATAAAAGAATAACTTTTGCCATTACTGTAAATTTTAATTTTTGCATTTTTAATAGACAGATGATATGCTATTGGGTGTATTATTTTTTGTTAAAATATTAATTAATAATGTAGAAATAAATTTATAAAATAAAATAAGACACCATCTTTTTTTAAATAATATCTCAGTAATATTATTCAGCATATAATATATTAGTAAATAATTAAAAATAAATATAAATATATTGGATTATATAAGTTCACACTTCAAAACTATAATTTCATATTTTCTTAAAAAGCATGTTCAACCGTCGAATAAAAAACCGTCGAGAGCCGTAAACTACTAACTCCTGATCTAAGGTATAATACAACTTCCCTCGAGTAGCTTGAGTTTGCACGAACGAAATTGTAACGTTTCAAATGCGCAAATAACCATCGCGTTTGCTACTCTGCTAGTTCCACCTATGAAATATTCTTAAAATTTTTCACATTTAACAACCAACCACCACGTTGGTCATAAATGTGATGTATGAGATGTGAGCTACGTGTTCGGTACATACAGTACAAACACGGTTGCACAAAATATCAGCAGTCGTGTATTACAGACGATCGATTGAATATAGATGATTTATGTTTGCAACTGGTACTGAATTCAATTTATAAACAGAAAAATATTACTTCCTTAGTTTTTCTATCATGAAATTAATCAGGTAAAGAATATATATATATATATATATATATATATATATATATATATATATATATATATATATATATACATACATACATATATCATCATCATCAGGCTCTATCAATTCACTGCTGGATGAAGACCGCGTCCAGGATTTTCCATTTTATACAATGAATGCTTCTCTTTTCCACTGATTTCCAATAAAATGTTTAATTTCCTTATTCCACCGGTTCACTGGTCTTTTTTTAGTCATATATATATATATAATGTTTATACTACTGAAGTTTTAAATAATAATATTCACTAAAAGTAATTATTAATAAATATTCGCAGTAATATAAAGTATTATTTAATTCACTATTGAATTCCAAAATCCCAAAAAAAAGAACAGAGAAGATGTATATATATATATATATATATATATATATATATATATATATATATGTATATATATTCATAAAAAGAGGAAAAGTAAGATGCACTTGAACTTCAAACAATATAATTCTGATTAACATAAAAATAATAGTGTATATATATATATATATATATATATATATATATATATATATATATATATATCTTAATTAAATAAACTCAAGTTACACGGATTAAGACCATTAGACACATTAAAATACTCCATATAGTATTATATTCTTACTTAATTAAACTCGCTATTTTAACTATGATTATTATATATAGATATAAGATATTCTTATGTTATTTTACAGGATTCGGATTCCAGGATTCGGTTTCGAATTATTATTGTTTAAAAATTAGTTCAAAAATATTAAATATGTATATTTGGCATTTAAATTCAATGTCTTGAAAAACACCCCACTTTAACGTATTAGGAAGGTTATATAATTTACTAATATCTAATTTGGATACTGACATGTAAAATATACTTAAATGTCTTTTACTGGAGAAATTATCCATACACTCACACTTACGTATACAAATACACAGAACACTCAGTTAATTCATGACAAAAGATAATTTTTTTATTCTTTTTTCTATAAATATTTTAACGTTATTTATGAATATAAATAACAAAAAATTGCAAATATCTACGTGTACCTATATTGTTAAAACGCATATATATATATATATATATATATATATATATATATATATATATATATATATATATATATATATGATTCAATTTAGGCTTCTACATGAAAGTATTAAAAGGGAGCGCAGGGGTTAAGAAAAGTCATGTTATTTTTTATTTAGTATTTTAGTTCAATTTAATACTAAAATACAATTGAACTCAAATACTGAAGTGGGATAACATGTTTTTTTGCGTTTGTTTTTAATATTTTTGTGTGGAAGCCTAAATTGATTCATCCTAATTATGTCTTAATTGTCTTTCCCATATATATATATATATATATATATATATATATATATATGTATATATATATATATATATATATATATATATATATATATAAAATACATATATATATATATATATAAAATACATATATATATATATATATGTATATATATATATATATATATATATATATATATATATATGTGAGGAAAAGATGTTTTTTATAATAGTAAATTAAAAGAAAATTTATTACAATTTCTCTTCAAGTTTTATCGTTTATTTAGAACACAATTAGTAATTTTTAAAAAGTATTTCAGAACGTTTCCAAGGTAAAGCTCATTAAACTTCAGAAGTAATAGCTTTCTTAATTAAAGATGACATATGTCACCAGCTGGAGTCCAACATATGACATATAGTCTAACGTGCTAACTGTTTTGCTACGACATCTTTCATTAGTTAAACCTACATAGATATTTGTTTTCACACACACACACACATACACACACAAATATATATATATATATATATATATATATATATATAAGTATATATATATATATATATGTATGTATGTATGTATTTATAGGACAATAGAGTGATGTTCACATATAGAAAAGAGATCAAAATTCAATAAGATAAATCTAGAACACTATCTCATGTATATAAAATAATAAAAGTAAATTAAAGTAAACAGTCTTATTCTGAAAAAAATATACAGTAAATTTTTATGTGCCAATTATAAGCATAATAATTAAACACAAAAAATGAACATAATATGTAAAAAATATTTAAAAAAAAATACGTAAAAAAGTATACAATCCACATCAGAATACTTTGAATGTATTAACAAAATATTAAAACGCAGCATTCTTTAAAAATTCCTACTTCAAACTTTATTTAAATTTTCGTTTTATTTTGTGAAATCTTAAAATAGAGATTGTTACTTGCACATTTATTTCCATACGTGAAACGATTTTGAGTATACGACAAATTATTCAAATGCAGATCTGTTATATGTAATTAGAAGTATGCTGATAAATTTATATTAGAGATCATTGAAAAATGTATATGGATTGACATTACTTATAATATTTAATTGATATTTTAATGGCAATGCAATTAATTTCAAAGGTTAGGTAGAGAATTTATTTTTCCATATTTGACATCAAGTTTTCTTTACTTTTAACCTAAAAATTACAACATTGCAAACAATATTTGTACGCATTTATTAAAACAGACATTAATTAATTTTCGAAAAATAGAACATTTGTACAAAAAAAAAATTAATTAATAAACGATTCTGTTTTAAAATAACATTTAAAAATATACTAGTTTTTATGCGGATTCTTGTAAAAATATTTGTATTTATAATTTGAAACCCAAGTAGTTATATCGTCATTGTCTAATGATATATATATATATATATATATATATATACATGCACTTTTTAACAATTTTAATTCTTTCGATAAATTTAATTCCGTTCGATAAGTTTAACAATTTGTGCTAAAAATTCCGAAATGATTATAAATAAATCATACAAACAGGAAATAATTTATTTTTGTAACAGAAGCGATTGGCAGTATATGTATATGTTCAAACATATTCTATAACTACATTCCTGTGTATATTCTGTTAAAACGTTACTAATTAATGAAATTAATTAATTTCAAACATTTTATAAATATTTTTTTACATTACACTTTTGAATTTAAATAAAGGTACAACGGTTATTTGTCGTTCAACTGATGACTTGTAAAATCCAATTCAATATTTCAGCTGAATAAGGGATTTATAATTGCCAATTACACTATAATTTTATATGTAAAATATTCAAGATTAAAGTTTATATATTAAGTAGAATTCTAGTACATTTTTAAATAACTACAAACTTTGTTTATTTGGGTTTATGTTAATAACTGATTAAAAATAGAATATAAATTAATACGTGTTAAATAATTTTAATTATTATAAATTAATCAACGTACTGAAAAAGTCTATACTAACTTTCTATATATCACTGCAAATTTCTCTAAAGATTACTAGAATTTACTCTATATAATACTAAGTAAGATGTTTAAGTTTCTTCTTGTTGAATTGTTTATTATTTACATCTATTTATTATTTTATTTCGTTAGAAATATTCATCATTTTTTTTAATTTAAAACGTCAACTCATATAATATTTTTGATTTTGACATACACTTATAATTTTTAATTAATAACTACATTTAACAAAGACACAGTTATAATTTTTAGTTAATAACTACATTTAAATAAATACATATGTATAAAAACCTAACATAAAATACATCATTGTTTTTTTGTAAAAAAATCTCAAAAAAGTCTAAAAATAACGTGCGAAAAGTAGAATACTCTTTTAAATAAATATTTTGAATATAAAATCTATTTTTTTCTTTGACTAGATGTATATATATATATATATATATATATATATATATATATATATAACATAACCTTTTTCTCCATGAAAAGTAAAACATTCTTGAAAAACAATCAGTGGTAGTATTAAATTGTACAAATCTTATGTTTTTCATCTTTTGTCGATTTCTAGTGTGTGTCTATGCATTTTGAATATCGTCAGTTTGTCCACTCTACCAAAAACCTCACGGATTTTATCTATAATGTGACGTCTACTCTTTTATAACGCTGTAATCATTGAATCAATAATAGCAATGTCTGTAGCTTTTAGGATTTATTTTTTTGTACATAAATTGAACACGTGGAAAAAATTGTTAGAAACACTAACGAGCATATTTTCTTATACTGTATCTGATTTTTTTCACTTAATAAAATCCAATCATACGCTTAGGTATAACTTTCCTATGTTTTTTAGACTTTACTACCATTTTCTTATTATATTCATCAATTTTTTCACCGAAAAGACCATGATTAAACTGATTTAAATATATTTAAAGTATTTAACAATATAATGATGAATGTAGAGATTTTAATACACGGTAATACAACTATCAAGTTGACAAAACACGATTGTTGTAGTCTCACCTACTCAGCTTATGTCTGTACTTACATGAAATGCAAAAATCGATCTTCGACAAATTACTGAGTTGACTGTATATTTATAAATACATACAGATATATATATATATATATATATATATATATATATATATATATATATACATACACACATTTATATATTCATTGTAATAATATAAATCACTAATTTACATTTCATCATTTCTAAGACATTTGAGTTTAAAAACCGAAGTTTTTCAAAAGAATTTAAAATTGTATTTGGAAGATATGTTCCTTCTGTCTTTGATAAAATGTTAATTAAATTCTATTTTTGTATGGTATGAGATATGTTTTTTTAATTTGGTAGTAGTATAGATGACTATTCATTTTTACTGGAAATTGTACTGACCGATTTTGTTAGTACTAAGATGAAAAAAAAATGATGAAATAATGGTATATTCAACAAATAAATCTCAAATACGATTCCTTGTTCAAAAAATGAAATAATTCATGAATTTAATTTGGCCGTTGTTTTAAATGATATTAATTTTATTCTTTCATTAATTAAATCTCTTTGTAGATAACTTTTTAAGTTATATATATATATATATATATATATATATATATATATATATAATAGTTTGATACAATGTATTTTGTATATTATTTCAGAACAATTTGATAAACTAAACACTAAAGCTCTGTTAGAAGATCTAATTCTGCTGACTGAAATTCTTAATAAATAAATTATTCCATCTTATAGTACATATATAATTTCGAACACGTCGACCGATTTGGCTGTAAATCAGTTTATTTGTTCGTGATAAATGTAACGAAGTATCATAATGTCCGCATTGGACGTTTGCGTTTTCCATTTACGTGTTTCTCTGTAAAGTAAGCTTTACGTGTTCGACTTTCGCGGTTTTGACGTGACACGGGACCGCCTACCCCTCTGTGTGATATCAGCAAAATTCAAAACATTTGACTTGTTCAACACGCACAGTAACTCCAGGCATACGACCCCGGAGAATGGCTTGTTCACTTTATCAACGCGTTTATCATCTACGCTGTACTGCACACACATACACACATTCATGTATGTATACACATACTCATATACGCACTCATACACACATGCGAATACAATACTCATACGAAAACACATAACGCTACTCTTACATTTTCTTGAATTTTCTTTTTTTTGATTTTGAAGGAAACGTCACGTAACCATTTTCGTTTATAGATGTTTTATTCGGTTGGTGTCAGAAACTGGATGTATTTCATACAGTAAATATTTATTTAAGAAAGTATTTTTGACATATATATTATTTTAACAATTTAGCTACACTACATACGTATAATATTGACATCGATTTATATACTTCTTTATATATAACCACACATTTCTAAATCGAATCTGTGATGTATACGATATTTATATTTGGTTGTAAATATTTTTATATATTATTTGTTGTATTATTTTATATTATTAAATTCGTATTTATTATAAAATAAATATTTTTTTATTTATTTACACTTTTTTACCAAAATGGCTGTACTGTATTTTATACACTCACATTTCCCTATATATACATATATATATATATATATATATATATATATATATATGTTAAACAATAAATCAAGATAATTTTAAAAAAAATATTTAGAATATATTTTTCACATATCAGTATTTTTAAACACTACCGTTTTTATAAGACTATTTCTCTTGAAATTGAATTATTTAGTTACAATTCAAATACTGTAAACAAATTATTTATTTGTTAAATAAATAATTAAAGTAACGATTTTTTTAATGGAAATCAAGTGTTTGAATGCTATTCCTAAAAAATCTATATTTGCCTAAAAGATTTTAATGAAGTATTTGAAAAATAATTAAAATTAAAATCAATATTTAATGACCTATATATGTGTGTGTATATATATATATATATATGTATATATATATATATATATATATATATATATATATATATATATGTATATATATATATATATATAATGTTTTAGCTTGAACAGTTATAAATTCAAGTGAAAATTAAACATCGACTGAAAATGGAAAATAAACTGTATAATTGTCTACAATGATGTTCGGTAAGTGTATTTATTTTTATGATTTGAATAAATATGTATCAAATTACTTACTACAGAAATGTATTATTACAAATTTAAAATCATAAAATTAATAGCAAAATATTAACTATTGTCTGAATTTACAATAACACATATTTTATTAATGATCATATCGTCGGAAAATAATTCATCTCATTATAACTAATATTAAGTCTATTTAAAAAATAATATTCAATTACGACTTGGAAGTTTTCAGAAAAAAAACTTTTCATTAATGGCACGGTTAGAAAACAATATCGATTTTTTAGATCAATTTTTATAAAATAATTTCAGATTAATGGATATTTTAATAGTTCCATCTAATAAAACTAGTAAATTGGTTTAAATCTTAGGATATTGAAAATATCCTAATTATAATTTTTAAATGAATACTAAATATTAATTATGGTTCAATTATTGAGAAGGTTTAATCAACTAAAATGTGTTTATCTGTTTGTGTCTTAAGGTACTGTATCATTTCTAAACAATTCAATATAAAATATTTTTCTCGTACTTAGATAAAATATTTTTTTCAGTCTATCTGTATATAATTTACATAAAACTTATTATATATTATATTAACTTAATTGAAATATATATTGTGAATGAATATGTTAAAATTATATATATATATATATATATACATATATATATATATATATATATATATATATATATATATATATATATACAAATATTAATATTTTAACTTATTTCTACATTTATTTGAAAATGAATGTTACAATATTTCCCTAAAATGAATTAATCATTTTTTCTAGTCCTTCTGCTTGTCTTCACATAGTTATTATTTTTTTTATTTATTTTAACATTCATTAGTGATAATTAAAATTGAATGTAGTATTGATAGTAAATAAACATTTTCTTCTTTTTAAAAATGTCTTTAATAGTTTCTAATTGTCTTTAAAAACTTTATTTTTTATTTATAAATAATAATATTTGATACACTATATTAGTCATATATTTTAAATAATTTAGTAATAAAACCAAGTTGAAGCAATTATAAAAAAGATTTACAAATTGATGCATTTTACATGAGTTGTATAAAAATATATTTTTTAGATTTTAATAAAGATCTGTGTATATGTAGGTTACGTATATAAATTTTATGTTTTCAGTTAAATCTTTGGGGGAGAATATTACTAACTTTATCGATTCGTCCTTTTCGTAAATTGTGTAATATTGATAGATATATTGGACATTTTTGGCTACAAGTAAGAGTATCTTAGACAACATCATCTAATAGCATATAAAGAACTAAAATTTTGAATATTCAGGGATAAATGATCATGTTTTTTTTAAAAAAAAAATGTATAAAAATAATATAACATTTCTTAAATTTAATACAGTAATTAAAATTTGTGTGTCTATAAGAAACTAAACGTCAATGGCTTTTTTTTATTTATTTATCCATCAATAAGAATTTCAGAGTTAAGAATTACTTTCTGCAAAAAGTGCTACTGAAAAGAGTAAAATATTTATGTTGCTAAAAAAATAACGTGATTAATTCAAGTAGAAAAATTAAATAAATTAATTAAGAATATATTCATAATATTCAAATATATGGAAATAAAGTTTTATTATGGCAATAAGTTTATTCAATCGAAAATCTGAATCGTAAAGAAGTTCGAAAGTTCAATATTCAATATTCAGAAATTAATACTTTGTTACTTCAGATCAAATAGTTGCAAGTTTCCTTCAATAAAAATACATTTACTTACTAGTTGAGAATTCAAGAAAGTTTTAATAGCATGTAAATAAAAAGTAGAATTTCGTGTAAAATAGATTTTAATTTTAAATAGATACATTTTTGATATAAAACTATTCAGTGTTATTAAAAAAAATTAGATTATCAAAAATGCTTTATAATTATTTATAATAAACTAATAGGTGTAATTAAAATATATATTTCTTTTTGTAATTAATATTTATTTTTGAAATTACTTAATATTTACTTTAATTTTTATAAAAATAAATATTTTAGAAAAATCCATATAGGTTTTAATAAAGTTTTCATTCATCACTTTATTACATACTTAAACTTTCTGACAAATATATTCGTCCTTGTATCTTATTTCATATTTCTTTATATTTTGTTTCATACATGACTTTATTCTTAACAAAAATTCAACAGATAGAATTTCAGAAGTATCTTTTTAGAATGTGACCTAGTTTCTATTACATATGTAAGAGTGTACATGTAGACACAACTTTATCAAATTCAGTTATGTCTTCTCCTATTTTCCTTTCCAGTAATATATGAATAGTTTCATAAATCTAAAATTTATGCAATATATCCAACCGTTGTTAATATACATTCATATATGCAAATATTAGAATATATATATATATATATATATGTATGTATGTATATATATAAATATAGATATAGACAGATAGACAGATAGATTGAAAAAATATATTTCACTTCATTGAAAACCAAAATGTTATTAATAAGACACATAAATTGTAATAAAAATACACTCGAGTTGTTTCAATCCGTAGGAATAGTTAAGAAGACGCGCAAGAATCTTTTTTTGCACAAAAAACTTTTAATTCAGTACAGAAACTTTTAATCTTATTTCTTCCGTATCGAATCTATAGATAAATGTTTTAATTACTTTTTTCATAGCGAGATTTGTCCTATAATAAATAATCCTTATCGTTTCTGTTGCGTTAAACTTAATCGATGGACCTTAAACTTCTTACTTTATTGAATTGACGATACAAGCTCTACATGTTAATTTTAAATTTTTTTTGTTGAATATTTCAGAAATAAAAATATTTATTTATACATAATATTTATTAAACTAAATGAATATTAATTTAAAAATCAAAACATTATACAAGTATAAAAATATAACAAACATATTTGTTTTTAAGTTTTAATAAAAAAATAAAGATTAATTCCATTTCATATAAAATTTAATATTTTTCCTAAATATTTAATTATGTAGTTTTAATTACTTCACAGAATGACATTTTATTATTTAGGAGTACATTAAGTTTATTTATTTTAAATTTTAACCCAATATTTAAATTTCTTAGTGATAATTATTATTAGAAATAATATATGTTATTATTTTAAATGGACAATGTTATATTTAAAACTGAATATTTTTCATACAAATCACTGTTAAATATTAGATAAATTATATATCCGTTTCATTTATTAGAAAATGTATTAATGGATAAAAAATAAACATACTATTAAAATCATATTTTTATAAAAACAATTTAAGATTAGGTGATAAAATACTGAACTTAGTTTTATTAAAAAGAAATGATCAGTCTATTCACTTATCGACAAAAAATATCCTTTCAATTTATTTTTATATCACTGACCTTAATCAATAAATTAAAACATATTTCTAAGTTACACAAAATAATCAAAAATATATACGTTGATATATCAAAAGAAAGTGGTTGCTCGTACGGTATATTTGGTGTAATTACAAACATATCTATAATATTTTTTTTATATATTAAGGTCAGACAAATGGGTATCATCAGATATGATACGATAGTTCTTGTGGTACATAGAATGGGCATCCTGCCAGCATGTATTACCTTTCAGAGGGATATGTATCTCACTGAGATTTCCTTTGTATAAATAGTAACTGTTATCATAATATACTTAAACATGTACAAAATGTTATTCTTTTTGTTAAAAATACTTCTCTTAAACACAGAACGTCAAATAAAATCGTATATAATTAGAATCATTTTTTAATATAATTTTATTTAATTAGTAAAAAATTTCAATTCTTAAAGTATTAAAAAATTACATAATTTAATCAAAATTTAGCTAAATTATTTAAAATATCATTTCAGAGAGGTTCTGTTATTTTGTAACAATACAAAGTATTGAAAATATTTATATAGCTACAGATATGAATAAAAAATATTTATTTGATCAGGTACCAAATTTTTATTTTAATATTAACTTATGTAATAAGATCATATAGTTTTTAAATTAATACAAAATTACTTAATTGATGATTTAAAATTTGAATGCACATTTTAAAGATTCAGAGCATATATAGAGAATTTCAAACCGATAACGAAATCTAAATCTATCTAACATACACGTATTAATTGTTTTCAAAAAAAATAATAACATTTTTTTCAATTCGTTTCATATATCTTTTCTCATTCGAAGATAAGTAATATTTAAAGACTTTTTTTCAAATGAAATATTTATATATACCCATTTTATTGATAATTTATGAAACAATTAACATTGTCATGCTGGATGTTTTGAAAATACAAAAATGTTATAGGAAGGTTTCAGGTATTAGGAAATCATACATTGAGTCAAAAATGTAAATTGTATACGAAAGTGAAAATCAGGAATAAAGTTGATTTTTGACATATTAGTACACTTGGTCAGAATAACTCTTAAGCTACATTTTCTAAAAATTCTGAGGTGAATAAGTATTTTTAAGTTTCGAGATATATAAGTGTTCTAATAACTTGGAAATAGAATAGTGAACTTGTGAGGAAAAAACTTAGAAAACTATATTTTGTAGTTTTTTGAACTTGAAAAATATAGAAAATTGAAATATTACCATGAGTAAATCATTTAAATTTTACTTGAGAAGTAATTTTTTTCTCTTTTAACTCCAATTAAGAAAACAAAAATAAAATGTTCTAATTTAACTTATTGCTTCATGGGAATAATCAAACATGTATGCAGTTAAACTCACAGCTTTAGATATTTATGTACTTTTAAAGATAAAATTTTGATAAATTGTTTTACAGAAATACATTGTTTCGATCATATTTTTTATTTTGAAGTACATTTTTAAGAAATACAAAATAAACATGTCCTAAGAAATATTTAGAATTGATTTTGTGAACTATATTTAACAGTGAAATTAATCTTAAAAGTGTGCCGTATATATATATATATATATATATATATATATATATATATATATATATATATAACTTATTATAGAAAAAGAAAAGGATAATAAAAAGATATGCTATAACCTAAATTTGTAAATAAAATATTCATTATTACTGAATAAATGTGTATCTAAAATACTAAATTCATTAGATTTGATTTAAATTTTAAATACCAAAATAAAGTCTTATTTATATCTTAGTTATTTTTGTACAATGATCAATTTGCTTGCAGATACTCGACAGGTCATTGTTTTAACAGACTACTGTGCAACCTACATAATATTACTTTCACGAATTCCAGACATATATCTAAAGATGACATATTTTAATGAAGTTTCATGAACTTAAGAATATTACACAAATGATACTTTACGCATTAATTATGAATGATTCATGTTTTTACTGAATATCCACTATTGCGAATTGCTCACTGTTCCATTTTGATGAACTTCATGTCTGTATTATTTTATAGAAAAAGAAGATAATCATAGTTTCTAGGAAGAATAAAATGGGTATAATTTTTATACAACCCACATATTCTTATATACATACAAACATAAATATATATATATATATATTGTATATATGTTCATTATTGTGCTACTATTCAAATTTTAGATAGTTGGTAAACTACATGATTACATTTTCTTCTCTTGAATTTTATAAAATAATAATAATGCACCTACTTAAAACAAATTACATCTGATATGAGTGTCTTTTGAAATTAAACTACCACATAATCTAATTCTTGCTAATGCACGGTGCAGAAGAGAGTAGTTTCTGGATACTAAAATGAAATTATTTCAGGATTTTATATCTTCATTTTTGATATTATTTATCTATATTCTTTTTATAATTCTTACTTTTTATATAATGGTCACAATCGTTTACCAACGCAACGTTAGAGTAATATTGCACAGATTTCGTGTAAAAGTACTCTAAATGACCTTTTATGGTAAAAATATTATGGATTATATTATATAAGTATTAAAACTATATTAGTTTTCACCGAAATTTAGATATAAAATGTTACATATTTATATGGTTTCGTATAATTGAATGGTTCATGCATGTAAAATTGCAACACCTTATATTTGTATTAATTTTAATATTTTTGTAATACTCTACTATTATTTTTGAACATTTGATTGAATTTCAGCTACTATCATTTAGTATATTTATTTTCACATTAAAGATAATTAAATAGAAAAAACTACTGCTGATAATTGTCTTTTTTGCTAAGATTTAATACTTTTAGTGTTTCAAAAGGGTTATCGATCTTGTAATATTTGTTTAACGAACAATTTTCTTTCTAAAAATATATGAAATGGAATTAAAAAGATGTATATAAAATAATTTATGATACAAATAAAGAAGTTTTGTATCCTTAGAGATCGTTAGGTCGCTCGCATACTAAAATCGAATCTGTCGTTTTTTTGGCTGAATTCGGACGGAATTTATGAAACAAATATTATAGTACTCATAATGAACATATGTGTACACACTTTCTTAACCTTTTTTTAAATTTTGCCTAAATTCGGCCAAGGAAATTAATTAGTTATATTCCAGTTTGCGAACTACTTTATATTAGTTACTAAAACAAAATAAAAATACAAAAAAACACATTTTTTTCTTAAATTCAATCTACTTCTATTATATTTCAATCATAGTTCATCAGTAAAAAAAATTCTGATTTATTGCTTGATTCTTTAAATGCTAAAATAAAATTTCATTTTTTTATTTGTATAATTTAATCCTTAATCGTATGTAAATTGTAAAATCTCCTGAATTATTACTAAAATATGACTAGTAAGATAAACAATCTTATATCTACAGAAATTATTTTATTTTATGTAATTATAACTAAAAATACATATTCCTTATTGCCCACATTAAGAAAGTAATGATTTTCAAATGTATATTAAATTACTCGTTTTAGTTATTTTATACTAATGATATATTTTAAATAGTGCCATTGTTGAAAATGTATTTCTTAAATTTTAAAAATATTAAATTAAGCTATATGACAACAGGACTTAATATTAAAGTTAGTTATCTTTATCATATATATATATATATATATATATATATATATATATATATATATATATATATATATATATATATATATATATATATATATATATATATATTTATGGAGACCAGAGAATACTTTCAGTGAAACGAATCAAGTATTCAAAACTTTCCATTTATATGTTAAAGGAAAGAAAATTTTATAAAAATGTTTTATTCAGAAATTTAATATTGTTTTAGAACACGAATAATTAATAAAATTTAGTTATGTCAAGGACAATGTTATGACATGTGTCAAGACCTTATGTGGCTATGTAATTACTTTAATTTGTAAGTATAAACGAAATAATTGAATATAAGAATGTTTGTTATGTTTCATTTAATTATAATCATGAACTAATCTTTCTATCTATCACTTAGTGGAGTTTTTCTTCTAGCAGAAGTTATATAACGAAAGTAATAGATCACTCTTTTTTATTAATAATTTATTGATCTAAATATCGTTTCTATTTAACCGAAATCCATTTTACTCGCTAAAATATAAATTTGATTCGGAATATAATTACTTCTAAATTTGTACATTTTTCTATTTCAAATGTTTTTAAAATACATTTATAATGATATTACTTTTAGATGGGTACTGTATATATATATATATATATATATATATATATATATAATATATATATGTATACATATATATATATATATATATATATATATATATATATATATATGTGTGTGTGTGTATGTGCGTGTGTGTATGTTTATGTAATTTTTATAAAATTATTTAATGTATTCTCCTCCATGTTTTAAGTTTCGCTAGACCTAATTATATGTATGAATTCAATTCTTTTGTAAATGAATAAAACATGAATATGAATTCTCTGAAACATATCTAAAAACACTTTACAGAATAATGTTATGGTAAACATTCAATAGTAAATTTGTAAATACTCGTATAAGTAATTCGAACATTACATTTGCTATATGTTATAAAAAATATATTATATCAACTTTTTTTATATTTTTCTTAATAATGTTCTGTTCTCGATGAAATTGTTGGTAAATGCACTTTAGCAGTTTATAAACAAGACGGTTATTCACAAAGCATACAAAGCATCTATTTAAACATTTAGATGCTACTGTTGTGTACATACAATGTCATACAATGTTGTTCTCAAATTTGATTTTGTACTACTTAAGTATTAACAAGACTTGTACGTGTTAAATTTAAATTTTCTAACTTTTACGTTAACACTTTGCAGAGTTTAATCGAATTTCAACTCTTCCTTCTCGAATTGCGTATTAACATAACAATAACATCATTCTGAAAAAGGTTTTATACGAAAATTATTTTTATATGAATTTATACTAATTTATATATATATATATATATATATATATATATATGTAAATCCTTTTTTTATAATCTTATGTAAACAATAAATGTAAAATAAAAATCTCTATTAAATGTAAGTAAAATACAGAACAGCCTATTGAATATACACCAGTGTTAGAGCAGAGCATATAATTTTTTTTATAAAAGTTAATCATATCGATGTATGTTACAGCAGTTTTATACATATATTTGTATGTTCTAATATTAATGTAATAATAAGCGATACAATAATTATAAATCAGTATTCTTGAATGTTACCAAAATTGTATAGTAAAAAAAACTGTAAAAGTACGTATTTTTTCTTATAAACACGAGATGAAATTATTTGATTTTGGAATATTGATTATCATTAAATATGCAGATTATTTAACATAAATGTGTCTTTTATCAAAATACCTTTCCTATATCTTTTCATTACACACATTTTCATTAATACATTATATATATATATATATATATATATATATATATATATATATATATTAATAATATTTTTTTTCAGTAAACAACAATACTAATTTAATAAATATCGAATAACTGAACAATTTTTTTATAATACAACGATAGTCTTTTTTTACAGATATAAAGTTTGTAATTTAAATTTCCATACAAACATTAATATTCTTACATTCATTAATTCAAAATGCTTTTTAAAAGATTGAAATGTACTTTTCCTTATATTATTTCGAAAAGGAAAATGTTCTTATATTTTAAGTTCATCAGGTCACATATATATAAAGAAACAAAAAATGAAAAATATATTTCTTTTTTGACTTCACTTAAATTATAATCATTTTTATTCATGATTACTAAATATATTAGAAACAACTTAGTTGTTAATTTGTCAATAACATTAAAATAAAAATCTGTTCTATATATAACCGATCCCGATTTACAATGATTTTAATATTATTAACGTAGGCATAACATTTTCATAACAATTTTATATGTATTTGATATTTTAATAATTGTCCCCGATTTTATCTACTAGGGTCATTTGATAAGTATTGTAAAAAAGCAAATTCAACACTGTTTTTTGTAACAAATCGATTTTATTACTCATCATAGTCTCCATTGAGAGATATATACTTGATCCAGCGAGTCTGAAAAATATGAATTGACGGCGGCGATGACATTCGCATTCAACGAAAATTTCTTTCCATCGAGCGAAATTTTCAAGTTTGGGAAGAGGAAGAAGTCGTTCGAGAACAAGTCCTGAGAAAAAGGGTGAATGAGAAATCAATTCGTAGCCTAATTTGTGCAATTTTGCCATTGCAACGGTCGATTTGTGGGACAGTGCGTTGTCCTGGTAAAAGAACAATTTTTTGTGTGCCAATCTTGGCCAATTTTTGTTTTAACTCATCTTTCGAAAGGTACAATAATGTTGAATAATAGGCTCCTATTATCGTTTTTCCCTTCTTTAAGTAGTCGACCAGGATGACTCCTTGAGAATTGAAAAAAAACAGTGGCCATCACCTTCTCAGCCGACAAAACGGTCTTCGCCTTCTTCGGTGCACTTTCACCAGTAGTTGCCCATTACTTTGACTGCTGTTTCGACTCAGATGTGTAGTGGTGAATCCATATTTCGTCCACGGCGGCGAATTGACGCAAAAAGACCTGTTCGGTTTTTCCATGTTTGCGACAACTGCCACAAAGCTCGCTTGAAACATGTGTAGAACGTGAACAACACGTCGCTTCTGAATGAAATTCCGCCTATGCTAGTTTGAAAGTGGCACTTAATGCCGTGACGATACCAAATGAGTGGTGGAGCCACATCATATAAATTTACCAAACTTACTAATCGACCCACGTAGTTACATTCACATTCTTTTTTAGGTATCTAATAGTTGAATAAAACGAATTTCTTTAAATGTATTAAAAACATTCCAATTTTTAACAGTTTATATAAAGTAGTATCATATACTACTTAAACTAAAAAAATAATTGATTCGACAGATATATTGTTTAATAGTATTCAATAGTTAAACAAAGTAGATATTTAATCAAATACACTTTCATCAATTATTACTGAAAAATGTAAAGTTCAAACTACATATACACTGAAACCAAATAATTGCTTTTATGTTATACTGGAAATATTGAAAACATGTTTATATTTTAGTATCAAAATATTCAAAAACTTTTCGATTGCATATATATATATATATATATATATATATATATATATATATATATATATATATATGTCTACATGGCATCAAACTAATTAATTACATATAATAGATTTATACTTTTTTTAAAAGAATTAAATTTAAAAAATGATGAAAGTTTAATTATAACTTGGAAATTTTACAAAAAAAATAAAGATAGTAAAATAAAACTATTTTATATAAGAGCTTCAACTAAATGTGAAGTAATATATTTGAATAACAATATTAAAACATAAATATTTTATTGAGTTTCATCCACTGCCACTAGTTAATTGAACAATGAGTTTATGTTATTGCATTACATGAGTCATCAGAAACAAAACAGAAGTTAAAAATTTATTTTTTTTAAAAAAAAATTGAAGATACAAAAGATTTATTGTCTTTGTGAGAAATATTAAGAGTAAGAAAAATATAAGTAAAAAAAACCTTGAAATGTATGAAATATCCTTCATGTGCACATATTTAACTGTTCTTCACTGTAATATATATATATATATATATATATATATATATATATATATATATATATATACATATAATGACATCGGTAATTAAAGTATTATGTTTGTAAACTCTTACTGTATAACATATTAATATTCATTCATTTTCATAATCGACATATTTCATGTCATGTAGTATATGACTAATTATTTTATGTATATTTTGTATTAAGGTGTGTGTATCTATCTATGCACATGCACACACACACATATTTATATATATATGTATATATATATATATATATATATATATATATATATATATATATATATATATATATATATATAAAGATATTAATGAAACAAAAACTATTTATGTCTTATTGAACTAAAAAAACTAATTGAAATAAAAGTCAATGCTTTAGGTTATAAATAAACGTGTATCTTTAGTTAATTGTAATGAAATAATTTAAAGTATAAAAATATCTATAAAAACTAATATAAATAACGTAGTTTTAACAATTGTGACTTTTTGTTATTCACTGTATATATTTCTCCATTGAACAAAGTCGATTTTTTGATTCTTATCAAGAAAAAGATAAACAAATATAATTATTTTAGTTCTTAATTATTTTAAAATATTGTCAAAATCAATTTTTAGCTTTCATTACCATTTCAGTATAATAATATAAGTGTGAAAATAAAAATAATAATGTAAATTAAAATAGTACATATAACAAAAAATAATCCTATAAAGCAGAATTGAATTGAAATATATCATTCCTTATAAACTTTATTTTATTTAAATTGGTTATACAATTTTCTATTCAGTAAAAAGTGAAATAATCGCAATATAAATAATAAAATATGAAAGAAAATTTCGTTTTAAAAAAACGAAAACTCAATTTGTAATGAAATTTTTCTTATTGAAATCTGAAAATTCGAAAGGATAAATTTGGAACTAAAACACACTTTTTACAATTTCAAGTGTTAGTCAATTATGAATAATTCATATTTTTATAACCCTTAATTTTTTTTCTTTAAATGTATTCTTAAGAGTGATTGAATTTTTTGGCGGAAAACGTCTCACAGCGCGAGTTGGTAAGAGAGGGTGAGGGATTTTGTGTATAATAAAGAAATCTTAATAATTTTAAAAAATAATGCATATCCTAATAAGCAATACATGATTTAATAGAGCAAAGATGTGAATGTTACGCAATTTAACCTTAAGCGCGTGACGTCACAGGCTTCCACAACATTGTCCCCAAATTGTAGTGAAATATTATCGGTTCGCCGCGCGGAAAAATGAAAGTAGCTCAAAAGAGCATACGTATAGGATGTTGTGTGAGGTATCGTTTGGCAGAGCTGGATAAGTGATATAAAATAAATTACTAATAGTGACAATAGTGAAAGGAATTGAAAAGCTATACACTGATAAAATGTTGAACCTGGACTAAATTTCTCTAAAATTTTAAAAATGTCCAAATATCTTCAAAACAACAAGGTAAATAATAAGTATCGTAAAGGTAACAACAAGGTAAATAATAAGTATTGTAAACGTTTACAAAGTGAAAGAAGACTAAATGAAGGATCCAAAAAGTCTCCTATGACAGTAGCAGAACGAATAAGTAGGATGAGGCAGCGTCGACAAGTTGAGGCGAACAACAGTCACGCGAATGCTGCAACGCCAGATGCAAGTTCACGGAAAATAGATGTCGACAGTGAGATGGAACCAATGGAATGAAACAGAAGCAGATGTAACGTTTGAGAATAGATTTTTATCGTTTAAAACCCATTGGAGTCTGGCGACGGAGCACTTTGAAAAGACATTTTATGGCAACTAGTTGGGTTCTATTTGTGAAATTTGTGACCGTATATAGTTCCAAAATAATTTAAACGGCCAAATGCAGCTATGTTGCAATTCTTACAACAGAAATTTACAGATGAAAATGTTCAACAGTTGATGTTGCGCTCAAACTGCTTTACATCAGTAAAGTAAAGAAAGGTACCAATGTTGAGTAAAATTAACGGTTTCGCTTATCCGCTGAAGCCAACACACTTGCCACTCAACTATATCTAGATGTTTCTTTTTCAACTAATGCTTTAGTACACAAAACATGTCAGAACAATACTTAGTGACTGGCCCTGCGATTTCAACGTACCGCTTCTACTCATCGGGAAATTTAACAGTGATGCGTTGAACGATCGTCTGAATTAGTTTCTGAACGACAAGTTTAAATTGGTCTTAACCACGGATCCAACTGACTTCATAACCTTAAAGAATACCATTATAGACTTAACGTTCTCTAGAGATATAAATGTAGCATGTAAGTTTCACATATTGTACTATTTGTACCATTGTCCTATCTTTAACATAATTTTACAAATTAGTTAGCATTGTGAGAAATAAATAAAAAGACACAAAAGTTTGTTGTGCTCATTTTTTTCTTACCAACTTTACAAATACCACGTCACGACAACACCGCTTAGGTAAGACGTTTTCCGCCAAAAAAAGCAGCGGTAGTGACTCCGACACTACCTACCAATTTTTTTCATTAAAACAATATTTAATTCATATGTCTTAACTCTAATTCTTTTCCAAAAAAACTGCTTGTGAAGGAGATATACTTAAATTAATCTCACTCTAAATAATGAAAGAAGTTTTAAGAGATATCTTATACATACATATATATATATATATATATATATATATATATATATATATATATACACATATATATTTAATTAAACAGTAAGTAAACTACTATATAAAATACGTATATTTAACAAAAATAAATTAAAAAGTTGTTTAGTGTTTAATCATAAATAAATAAAAAAGTCTTGTTAAATTAAGAATCGATCTTGAGATTTTCTTCTTCTTAAGAAGTTATATTCTTTGTAAGCTGTTCGATTGATGTAAGCACGGATTATAATAATGATTTTGTGTTGAAAGAGACTAGTTTCGATACTTAGTTTTTGTTCATAAAGTTTTCTTATTTATTTAATATTTGAAAATGTATAACTTTCATACGTGACTTATAAAGTAATATAAGTTTTATATAATAGCTTAATGTAATAAGAAGTTTGCAGATAATAAAATTTAACAATACTCTGTGAAATTATATATATATATATATATAATGTATCATTTTCAACAAAAGAAATTTCATTAAGGTATATATTAGTTTTGTATTTAAAACAAAGTTTTTAAATAAAAATATTTATTACATATATGTGTACTTTTAAATAAAAAGATAATTACAAGAACATTGTTCTGAACAAATAAAATAAATATAAAGGACCTTGTGATAACGAGCAAATAAAATTGCGATTTGAAGCAGTAATCAGAAATTATTGTATTAGAGGTCTGAAAAGGTTTGAAATATAACAAGTTTGTTCGAGACGCAAAGGCGATTATCTGACCTAAAATATTTACAATAAGTTATCACAGTTCATTCCACATCCAAGTTTGTTCATATTAAGCTTGACATTATCTTAGAGATTGAACGAAATATTTTGCAGAATGGTTGACAGTGATTGCATTCAGTACAATAAAGAATGTCATTAGGTTTCTAATATAATTATAATAATTCTTACGAGAAGGAAAAAATGTATTTTATTAAATTTATATTAAATATTATTATATATACAAATGAAAATTAATATTGAGTTAAATACAAAAATTAGTTAAATAAAAAAATTATTTCTTTTATGTTATATTTCAAATGATACAATTTATTTGGAATATTTATAAAATAATATGAACAGAGTTCATATTCGTTAATAAAGTTTATAAAGAAAAAATCTTTAAATAAACATTTATTTAAGACGGATATTACAACTTTTTGAACTATTCATGATTTATATTTTTAGTAATGTTATATAACAGTATATATTTTGTAACGAATTATTTACGTAATTAAAATTATAACAATTTTAATTTTTGGTACATAATTTCGCCTAGAAAACCAAAACTTGAATAAATGTATTAAAATATATACATCGTTTTATTTATTTATAATTTTTTAAAATCAACAGTTATTTAAATTTTACTCCGATTTTTTAAATAAAAGTACAGTGCAATCCATAATATTAAAACGTATATTAAATTATAATTACGTAAAAGATTTTATTAATTTACAATTTCATTTTAACACAAATTGTCCTGAAGGCTACTTCCAAACATTTGATTTCAAATTATATTAGATTTAAGATATGTAAGTGAAGACCAAACAATTCAAAACGACCCTTGTTATTGTCGGAACTATTAATAGTTTCACGATATTAAAACCCATTCACTTTGTTATAAATGTTTCAAAGTGGTTATATAAACATATAATTTTCACATTAAAATTGTTATACACAGTCGTTATTCGTGTTTTATTAGCAACCACTTTTTTATCGTTTTCAGCAAAATATTTAATCCGTAAATATAACTAATGTAACAATTTCCTTTATAATATATATATATATATATATATATATATATAAATATTGAGAATAAATAGAATTTGTATCTTACGAAAAATATATTTTCGTGAACAATAAATTTGTAGATAGAAAATTTATATAAAAAATCGATAAATAAACAGATCTGTTTCTAATTAAAATGATATGGTACATATATAATAATTATAAATAAATTTTATTTATAAGCACTTTATGGAAATAATTTTATAACAATAACTTTCCCAGATAATAAATAAGTTTGAATTCGAATTTAAAACTACTATAACTAACATTCTCACTAATGGGACTAGTGATATATTCATCTTCGAAACTAAGTAAACGGTTCCAAACTCTGATTCAGATATGTGGATTTTCTCAATTTATGTGTTTGTAGTTGAGTACACACGTAAATCTCAAAGTACAGACTGAATGTAGAACAGACGTCTCTATGAAAAACTTTCCCATCAAAAAAACATCTTTTAAATAGACATTATCTATGTTTCAGGCAGAATTCAGAGATTTATTCATAGTCGAACTACTTTGCTTTCTAACCAGTTGACTAAGACTAGTTTGTTAAATTTTTTATTCATTTTTCTTAAAATTGTCGAAAAGTAACTTTTGATTTATATCCTATTAGATATTTGTTTTATTTACATTAAAACTAAATTATTAAATCTTTTTAATATATAACACAAATGTTTGTTTCTAATAAGATATTCTTTAATATTTAATTCGTGCAAAAGTTCGTATACGATTAAATAGGTGGTGTTAAGAGTGCCGCAAGGCAACGTTCGTGATTGAAATGTATTCATGTTACACATATTGTTTGAAAGGCGACAGTCACAGCTGTAACTTAAGCATCAGACGCATTTGTTTCAATTCGATTTGTATGTAAGATAAATTTTTGAAAATGGACAATGTAAAGATACACTTTCATCACGTTATTTTGAGTTTCGAAAAGATGTAACCATTGATATAGATATAAAAAATATTCGGGACGGTTTACTTATCGTTGACAGTTCGACTGCATTTCGTCATTTAAAGAAGCTGACGTTTACGTTGAAGCTCGATACGGGAGTGCTGCACTCGTCTGAAAAAAACAAGTTCATCGTACCTTTTCGGCAGTTCCTTTGCTTGCACGCCTCAACAGAGAGATCTTTTTGATCGATTGGTGACTGGCGATGAGAAATAGATCCTGTACAACAACGTCCGATACAGACAAACGTGAAAACAAGCGAAGAAAGGGGTAGAATCAGTCGATAAAGCTGGCTTGCATCGGATAAAGATGTTGCTGTGTATTTGGTGGGATTTCAAAAGTATTGTTTATTTTGAACTACTGCCATGGGGTGAAACAATTATTAGAAAGAAGTACTATCAATAACTAACCAAACAGAACGAATCAATTAAAGAAAAGTCTCCAATGTTGGCCAATCGCAAGTGGGTCATCTTCCACCACGACAACACAAAACCACATATAGCAAAACTGACTCTGAAGAAACTGAAATAGGGAAATCATATTGCATCCTCCGTGTTCACCCAACATTGTACCTTTGGATTATCATTTGTTCCAGTCGCTGCAGAACAGTTTAAACAGTAAAAAAATGACTCGGTGGAGGCTGTCAAAACCACCTCACCGCCTTTTTTGCCGAAGAACCGAACACCTTTTAGGAATGAGGATTCCAGCAACTGCTTAAGCGTTGGAAAATGGTTACAGAAAACGATGCTAAATACATAATGGATTAATAAAATCGTTTCCTTCGAAATATAATCGCCTGAGTTTCAATTTCAAATCGTATACGAACTTTTGCACTCATCTAATATATTAGGTTTTATTTCTTGATAATAAATCATTAATGATGTTAGTTGTCGACACGTTGCTAAACCACAAATACTACTAAATTTTTAATAAAAAATATCACATCTCTTTTGAACAGCTTTTCAATAAAATTTTGATTTCTTTGTAAGTGATATCCGTAGTTTGATGGAAGATGTTCTTACATTAAACTTCATATTTTGAAAATAATCTACATTAATTTTTAAATTATTCTAAAAAAATTATTCAAATACTCGACACGAAGTAAGAGATTTTAATTTTTTTACTTATTTTTGTCTGATATATATATATATATATATATATATATATAATTTGATATATATATAAATATATATATATATATATATATATATATATAATATGATATATATATATATATATATATATATATATATATATATATATATATGTAAATGAATTAGATTAAGAAAATCTGCTTAAAATAAAAATCAAGAAATTTACGTAACTGCGCAATTACTAAAAAGAAACTGATGAATTAAATCACTGAATGGCGTCTAGAAACAGTAACTACCTGCTTATCAGTGACAAACTCAGATAAAAATCTAATAGATGTAACCTATTCATTATCATCCATTTATATTTTGAAACGGATGTATGATGCGTTCCACTGAAACTAGTTGTATTCATTATAATTAATAAAGCTTAAAGCAAATCGTGAACAAACTAAAAATATATTTTTTCAAGCCAATCCATGAACAATTTAACAACAACTTTCCGAAATCGCTGCACTTCATTTATTTAAATGAAGTGAAGAAAATGGAAGATCAGAATCATACGATACTCATTTGAAAAATTATAAAATAATAAAAATTACAGTATGTAAATAAAATAAATGTACACGAAATAATTATGAAAGAATCACTAACTTTCCTTTCAGATGAATCTGTAAGGATTTCTGCACTGATAAGATTTTATGAATATATGAAATTACTGGATTACCTATCATCGTCGGAATAAGCGTTCTAATTACTACGAAACTCAGTTGAAGTCTTACTAGCGTTAAATAAATTATTTCTTTTTCTTAAATATAGGAAACAATAAACTGTTCTCTTTACAAAATTATTCAAGTTATACGATTTTTACAAACGTAGGTATTATTCTCACAAAAAAGATGAATTTACTATTACATATAGGTATCCATATCTATATGCGGCTTTTATCGCCATTTCTCTAATCGATTAAGATGAATTACTAAAGTTAGTTTTATTTATAAAACAAATAAACAAAACTTTCAATGTAATCGATTACTATTCAATACTGTTATTAATTCTTTGGAAATTTTTATTTATATAGTTTTCAAATTATTGAGAATTGAAGCCTACCAAATTATTTGTATATTATGTAGTTATTCTCCAAAAAAATAATATAAGATTTAATAACATTATACCGATCATTGATGACCAAAATAAACATAAGTTAAAGAAATGTATTGTAATACATTTTGTTGAACTAATATTGAATATTATATATATATATATATATATATATATATATATATATATATATATATACATGTATACACAGTATATGTGTAATTAATATGTAAATATATAAACTCAAATATAGTCAACCATCTGAATGAAACACTGATCAATAAATCTTGAGCTTGTATGGAATCTTATATCATTCTTTAACAGAAAAAATATTTTTCTGAAAAAAGCCATCATTTACTTTTGGCTGCTTAGTAAAAGTAATTAAATATAATCGCAATGAAAAAAAATTATTTATTTACAGTTTATATATATATATATATATATATTTAATAGATTAAACTTCATTATTGTGAAATAAAAAATATGTACATATATTTAAAATATTATTAAATATGTTTTGCGAGTGAAAAAGAAATATAAAATTTATAATTTGTTGATTTCAACGTAAATTATATTCACCATAGATCTTTATACAATATTAATATTATGATGACACGAAAGGTATTCATTTCTATTTTTTATAATTTGATTAGTAAACTGTATATATATATATATACACACACACACACATATATATATATATATATATATATATATATATGTATTATTAGATACATATATATATATAGTATTCGTGCTATATTAATTAAAAATCGTAATATGTACCAAATAAAAATAATAAATCATTTTTTTTATGTATTGTAATGTTTAAAACATGTTTTTTCATATTTTTAAATGTAATTAGTCTTAAATTAGTCTAAGTAAAAACGAATTTATCTTGCTTTTATACTGGATTAAATTTCTGTGTCAAATTATTAATGAAAATGAGTAATTTATTACTTTAATAAGATTGCTACGCACTGAATACGTTGAATTTGAATAATAAATAGAATAAAATAGAAAAATAATGAACTTCATTAAAAACTATTTAAAAATTAATGTTTATTTAATAGTGAACACTAATACGGCTATGAATTAAATAAATGGTAAGTGATGAGAAATAAATTTTATACAAATGACCGAGCGTGATTTGAATATTTTAAGAAATCGGGCACCGAAAGATTTGAATATTTATATAAAAGAAAACATTTTAACTTACATAAGTCAGTGTACAATTAAGTATCACAAAGCCGGTCAAAAAAATATATCAAAGAATCTAAGAACTTTAATTAAAACCTTAAGTATGAATTATTCATCGAGATAGTAGATGTAATTAATGTTTTCCAATACAAAGTTATAAATATTCTTGACATTGAACATTTTAGTTTGAAGTGAACTTATTTCGCACGTAATTTGCAAATAAGTCTTTATATGTGTGTTCATGACACGTCAATTATCACAGTATAGAGATTGTGTTTTCAAGAGAATGGACAATACAATTAATTTCTAATTGAAATAAATTTCAAATAATCTTTAATTTGTTTTTTATTTAAATCGAATAAGAAAGCAACAAATATTTATTTAGAGTCTAAAGTGTTTTTTATTGGAATGTTATAATTCAATAAACTAATTTTCCAAGTACGATTCAATAGTGACTAATTTTTCATATACTTTATTAAATTTTATACTTTATTAATTTTTCATATATTAATAAAGGTGGAAGAATTTAATCAAGAATAAATACAATTAAAATATAATAATATACTGATGTGAATACAAATTTCGTAAGTGAATTGTTCACTTCCTTACAAAAATATAATTCTATTCTGCTCAAAAAATATAATTTATCATTGATCATTTTTGATTATTGCTTATGCGCATTTTGATGTTGATACTATTATCTTCAAAACGCTAAGAGAGATAAAAATGAATATATTTTCATTACATACCCTCTAATGATGCCCTCGCCATCGAAATGCGAAAAACAACAATCTAAATGCAAATCAACCAGTTATTGAAAATTTTTTATCAGATTTTTTTTGGACTGTGAGGGAGTGAACAGTTATTTTCTAAAATTAAATCTAAAGTACCAAAAACTATATAAATGTACATTATGAATATCTATATCTATTTGTTTCTCTCTCTCTCTCTCTCTCTCTCTCTCTCTCTATATATATATATATATATATATATATATATATATATATGTATATATGTGTATATATATATATATATATATATGTATTACATAGAAAATAAAAAACTCTAACTCGGTTATATCAAATACGGATATAACGAATTTATTCATATAATGAGCAACTATTCACATATATTTTATTTTTAGTTTTATCTTCGTATATAAATTCATTTTCATAACGAGTTTTTGTGAATATACCGAGAAAATTGAATACCTTGAGAATTTTGTTTATTTATTCAATTGATGTTAAGCTTATATTTTACAAGAGGTCGAAGATAACTGACATCTTTAAATATAAAAATATGTTAGTTCCTGTCTATATTATTTTTATTTTAATTAAGGTTCCATAAAATATATTTGTGTAATAAATTAAATGATCAATGTTTTCATATTGCTTCTAAGAACAAATGTGAGAATAATGTAGTATTTAAATTTTATATTTTTTTTATTTAATGTGTCCATTGTTTTTAATATATTTTACGATTACATTATTGGGATTTATGTACAAAAAATAATATTGTAAAAAGATTTACTTATATAGTTATTAGAAGTAACGTTTGTAATAAGGAATTATAGTTAGTTTTACTGAACTGATTCAGTAAAACTAACTATAACTAAATGTGACATTATTATTTTTTTATATTTTTAAAATAAGAAATAAATTAAAATTTTTAATTCAAACAGTGGTGACCACGAAGTACATTTTGTCATGTGATAAATAAAACAGTTGTGTTTTTTTTTTGAAACAATTTAATATATGTATATATATATATATATACTGTTGTTAATAATAAATTTATGTTAAAGAATTATAAAGAAAGGAACAACATATTCATTTAATCATTTATTCAATCTGAAACTAAAACTAAATTCAATAAACGAATTTTCACAAGTATAATTTTTTTCATTGTTTAAATATTGTTATCGAGGAAAAATATTTTTGGTTTTTCAAAGATAAAAACATTCATTATTTTTTTAATAACAATAAAATAAGTGTGTATGAAAAACTATATAATATTATTTTGCAACTATGAAACCAAAAAAACTATAACAATGCATATTTATAATAAACTATCTATTATATATATATATATATATATATATATATATATATATATAATAAGTATGTAAAAACTAATTTAAAGAACTAACTAAAAAGCAATTTTATACAATTCTAACTACATTATTTTATGAATATTATTTATAATTTTTATTGTGTTTGCTTTTTACAAATGCTAAAAAAGATTTGAAAAACGTACAAGCGTATACACAGTTAAAATGATTTAAATAATAAATGAGCCGTAATATTAAGCACTACTAATAAATTAATGTAAATGTCAAAACCAATTGTATAATATTTAATTCATACTTACTGCGCATTGAGAAAAATGTGAAAAAACTTGAAAGACTTTAATTTATGGTGTAGTACTTGACAAATATTGTTTTAATATATATATATATATATATATATATATATATATATATATATATATATATATATATATGTATGTATGTATGTGTATGTGTATATAGGTAGACTCGTAAAAAAATACTGGGATATAAAGATCTGTTGAATTAGATGGGAAAATAACCAACGCATGTCTAAAGGTAAAAGCCCCCTACAGTATTCAGTGAACAGTCTTTGATTGGAAAAAAGGTCAGTAAGTTGGTCAAGAATATAGATGGATGTACTAGAGGGTGATATGTTTAAGGAGTGGAAGTATGGGTTTTAGGGTGCGATGATAAAAGATAGAAAAGTGTAATGGTCAGTAACCAGGAAACCGAAATACACGATGAATACGACTGATGAGAACGTAAATGGTGTAACTGTGTCAAATGTCATTACAATAAAACATTAACAATGAAAAATGGTCGAACATGTAATAGTATGTTTTCAAAAAAAATGTGTATTAAATCAATAACTGATAAAACATATTTTAGAATTTGATACATCAGAGAGGATTTTAAAAAATTATATGGAATTGACAATGACTCTTATTTTCTGTATTGTTTCTAAGGGTATTTTTATTTTAGATCTACTTTCATGACATTCTCGTAAAATGTGAGAAAATATTTACACAGATTTCAAATAAATATAATTTTTAGCAGAAAATATAAACGTTGATGAAAAAATTAATAAAATTTAGAGAAAAAGAATGTTTTTTTACATTCTAGCCTCATTTAAAAAATAAAATACTCAAGTAACTAATATTTATTTAAGTTATGATAATACTTGTTTTCTATATAATCAAATTGTTCACAATCCTAATTCGTAGAAAGATACGAAAGACATTTGAGAAGCTATCGAAATTGTAAAGAAATATCGATGACATATCAAGCATTTAATGTATACTTACAGTTGATTTTGTAATAATAACTGTTTCTATGAAATTAGTTTTGATTTAGTTATATATATATATATATATATATATATATATATATACATATACATATATATATACACATATGTATATATATATATATATATAAATATATATATATATACATATACATATATATATACACATATGTATATATATATATATATATATATATATATATATATATATATATAAATATACTACACATAATTATTTAACAATACAATATTTTTTCTGAGGAAGACTGATTCTTGAATTATTAGTTATATTACTTATAAAAAATGATATACTACTCATAAAATCCGAAAGTATGTAACTGTAAACGAGACATTTCAAGACAATTTATGTAAAAATGCGCCTTAATTATATTCCAAACGTTAATTTATCATTTTATCAATCGACAATTGATAAATTTGATACTAACTGTTAAACAGGGATATATACTCATATTATAATAATTATTATTATTACATCTTACATACATGTCACATTTTACACTACTTCTACAAATTAGTAATAAAATTATACGTCGTAGATACAAAACTTAGCTACTTTACTATATCAGCATATTTATTTATGTCTTACATTGTGTTCTAAAACTATATTTTTATTTCTAGTCTTTTGAAACAATACTATAAAAATCTTACTAAATTGACCACAGGCACTGATTCCATAACTACACTGATGCTAGTCTTATGGATATTGGGAAGTAAGCTTTCTCTTAATTATTTCAGCCCTTCATAACCTTTTAGTGAATGAATATTGTTTTGTATTAATTACAAACTTATACATGAAATTTAATAATCATAAAATTAAAGTTACAATTTTAATAAGAAACAGAATGAAAACTTCCACATTATTGTCTGTGCAAAGCTTACTAGAATATTTTTTTGACAAAAAAATATCAATTAAAAGGTTGTGTTTAAAATTTTAAAAAAGTTTCGTTAATGATAAAAAAAATTAAATAGATATTTTAAATTATTTTTCTTTCCATGTAAACACGGAATTAAAATTATTATTTCTGTTTAAAAATGACAGTATTTTTTTAATACTTAAATAAAAAATTAAAGATGTATTTTTTCTATATTAGGATTACAATTTACTTTAAATTTACCTTATAGATTTAATTGAGATTAATACGAATTGCTTTTTATTATATATGAATATAAATGTTCTTGCAAAAATTAAAAAAAGAGTGAACATATACTGAATATTTTGAAAAGTATGCTAAATAAATTATTATATATATAGTTTAAAATCAAGAAATAAAACATAAACTTTTTTTAAAAATGTGAACCTCATCTTAATCTGCAAATAAAAAAAATAATTAAAATAATATTTTTTTCGATAAAATTGCGCCATTCAAGCTAATTTATCTGTGTTTCATAAATAAATTAACTAATTGTACAAATATTATTTCATTCTAGTTGATTTTATGAAAAATGTTAATTCAAAAAAATGTTTTATAAAATGCGAATTGCAGAGATGATTCATACATAGTGGAAATAATGAATCAAATGGAAAAACAGGAAAGAATTTGCAGATGACTACGTTATTTCAAGGTAAGTATTTAAATATATATAGAATTATTTTTAATACTTAATTTTATTAAGTATTATCTAATCATTATTCACTCGTTGATTTTAATTAGATTCTCTTGTTTAGTAATACATTTTATAAAAGAAACTGTATATATCATGTATATATATATATATATATATATATATATATATATATATATATATATGAACTTATAAATTTTCTCTAGTTTCGGTTCAAATAGAATAAGTTTTGGTGGATGTTTATTTTACTATATCGTATTTTATATTGTTGTTTCATTATTTAATTTTTTTGATAATTTTTTTGTTATGAAGTGTATTTATATTATCTGCATATGTTGTCTGTGTGGAATTTTCTATTTGAAGGATTATTTTTAAAAAAATGTAATATACCTGTTTTTATATATGTATATATATATATATATATATATATATATATATATATATATACATGACTACGTAATATATATCACGACATAGTAGTCAGAGTCATACTAGTTTTATGTTTCAATATTTGTTAAGTTTGTACATTTTTATTTTTTTGTAAATTATTAATAAATTTGAAATAAGAAAATTCAGATCTTAATAACAATTTAAAATATTAGTACAGAGAACCTATGTGAAAATATAAAAATAATATTCATTATTACTTGAAAAACTTAAATATAAATTCAATCCTTTACCTATTAGATTATCACTAATATCTGTCAGGTTTTTATATAAATAAAAATTAAATGAAATAATATACCAAACAAAATGTATTAAAATATTCAATAAATATAATTATTGTTTTTTTGTTCAATATGGTTAAGACTATTTTGATGGGAATTCCAGTATTCTCAGAACATAGGTATAGAAAATCTGTGAATATATCTATATCAAAATATTCAATTTAGTTATTGTGTATTTTTGATATGCTTATGTGTACTTCGGTGGAAATGTTATCATTCTTAGTGAATATCTATAGAAAATCTATGAATACAGATACATTTTTTAAATTTTTTGTATCTACACATTGGAAATAATACAATGTTATTTAAAATCGCATAGCTTATCAAAAATAGACAATAATCAAATATTGAGAGTTTCAAATTAAAATTATTTGATTTAAAGAGAACTTCATGTCACTTGAAGTATTAATTCATTTGTAAAACATAATGTTGGGCTAATCCTGTATTTTATAAAACGTTTGCTGATCAATAATTGTTTATTTTTAAACATTACATCATTTTATTATAACTTAAAAAATTAACTGTTTACAAATATGTATTTGAACAATGAAAATTCTATTGGTTTTAATAAAATAAATATCCTCTATTAATACAAAAAATTCGTTAATCAATTTAATTTATAATCACTTAATATAAAATATAATAGATTCGACAATAAAATAAAGCCAGAATAAAAATTAATATATTTAAATGATTGGGTGTATTTAATAACATTCATGGATTTTTTTAATACATATTATAATTTTATTAAAACACAGGTTTGTCACAATGTACAAATGAATTCAATATTTAAATTTTGATCACGTGATTACAAATGGTAATATACAATTTAATTTTTATAATTTTTTAATATAAATTAAATCTTTTTAATAATATTTAAATTTATAAATATTTATCTATACGACTTACTTATTGATTTAATATTTGCTCGAATAATATTTGTAATATCCGAGTATAAATATTAATATTAATTATATATATATATATATATATATATATATATATATATATATATATATATATACTGATCTACAATCTTATTACTAAAAAAAATGTTTTTGTAGCAATATTCAGTTTAAAATAAATTATTATTTTTCATTCTCAGTCACATAATATTAATCTTGAATACAATATTTTAATTCTTTTAAATTTTTATAAAATTATATTAGTAGTCTTAAATCTCATCATTGTTATTAAATTAATTACAAAAAATATACAAACAATATTATTTCGTGATCAGATTTGTACTTGGATGTTCGTAAATTTATATATATATATATATATATATATATATATACATTCAGTTGAGATTATTAAAGTTAATTTTGAGTGTATATTGTATTTTATTAATTTTTCTAAAAACGAATACATATTTTTGTAATACGATATATAAATTGGTACTAAAATCTGATCATTGATGGAGAAAACATTTATTAAATAATACCAGTCTCTTGATTCATCTCATTCACTCATTTTTCTAATGAATGTAATTTATATATTGAACTGTTATTAACTTTCAAGTACTGACCTTCAGAATATATATATATATATATATATATATATATATATATATATATACATATAAGAAATACATCATTATTTTGTACTTTATATAAAATTTATGCTGTTCATCAATATCACGAACAGAATGTATCGTCTAATAAACACGATACGTCCGATTATACTCGTACAAAGTATATACATTCTATTCAAAAATATATAGAACGGAAATTAATCAAATTATTTTCTCGTCAGTATTCATCCTAAATTATTTTAATATCGAAGGAATTATGTTGAGATGATGTATAACTATACGCTGAATGAATTCTTTTATGCTTCGTTTAATATAAATATTAAAATGTATACAATTGAAGAACTTCAATTGAATTAATAAAGTTAGTGAAAGTGTTGCATTTTCATAAAAATGAGAACAATTATACAATACGTATATATATATATATATATATATATATATATATGTGTGTGTGTGTGTACTATTTTATTTTTTGATAATTAAAATTAGTTTCTTTCCTATTTATTAATTTACAAAATGAAATATTATTTTTGAAATGAATTTATTAAAATTAAAATAAATGTTTTTATCGAGATGACGAGTTGATCCAGATTTGATGGGTTTTCCTAATGATTTTCTCTTTTTTGAATCATCTGAGTGTCTATTCTCTATTATTAGTTTCGGTATGTTGGTCATTTTCCAATAATTTTTAAATGATTTATCAGTTTATAAATGCTACCTTAAAATGGCACACGAATCGAAACTAGTAGTGAATAGCAAATCGAATGATTTTAAAGGATGAAGAAGATCGTGCAAATCATATTATGACTACTTTATTAATTTACAAGAGTAGCAATTCGTTATCTAAATTTAAAGATAAATAAAAGTATTGACTCGACGATTAGTCTTGATTAAACAGATATGTTAAACATGTATACTTTTTTCTGTAATATATGAACACAGAAACACTAGTTAGAGTACTTTTTCGAGTAATTGAAACAAATTATATTTATTGTTTTTCATTTAAGTATTGTCAATACTAACTTTTATCAAATATGATCTACTTTTATTTTTATGCCATTAATTAATGATTAGTAAGAAAAATCATTCGTTTGTTTAAACTGACTGGACGAGCTAAACGCATAATTTAGAAAAAAGGGAAAAGATTTAATCTGTGTTACATCTAAAATTCTGTCACGAACAATAATATGGCCTGTCATATCTCGAAATACCCCTAGTCTCTATTACATGATTAATCTTTATTTTCTTGGTATATATATATATATATATATATATATATATATATATATATATATATATATATATATAATATAGCTTTCAAAAGGTTAAATGCTTTATATATATGTACGTATATATATATATATATATATATATATATATATATATATATATATATATATATATAAGAAGTAAGAAGAGAATTTACAAATTTTACTTTACTATTTTTAGAGGCAAAATATCTTTACATGTTATTTTAAAAAAATAATTTTTAAAGATTTTTACAGCTTCCAGAACAGTTACAATTATATTTTAAAATATAACTAATCTTAACTAAATGAAAAATATGTCTATTATTTTCATGCACGTGTAATTGTTTCATGATGATCTAATAAGACATATGTACTTGGTACAGGATTAGTGTTTTAAAGAAAAGTAATGCAGAACACGAAATATAAATTCTAAGAAGAGTTATTAATTATTAAGACGGTAATTTGAAGCACATGTGTAAGTATACACAAGTTTCAATATCTTTAATTCTAAATATACAAAGAGGATTCATAGAAAGAATGAATAATATATAAATATGTTAATATATGAATGAATATATCCTCATAAACTAAGAAAAATTATGTACTTAATTTGTTTTAATTAACTATTATTTTTTCTTTGAATTTATGTTGGATTAAAAGCTAGTGTTGATTACAAAAATATTATTTGATTAAAACATTTAAATTTTAAGTTAATAAGTGAAATACTTTACACATTTAATAAAAAGTATAAAAAAATATAAAAAGAATAATGAATAAAGTGTTTCTTATGAGTGATTTTTTCTCTTATTGCATAAAACATAAGTTTTTTATGTCCAATAAAGTACAATAATTGATTATTGAACATGTTTATTTGTTTTGCTAATAGTGAAAATCTGTTTTTTTTTTTAATCTTAGCACTTATAGGATGTTGGCATCCCTATCAATATTCACATAAGCGAATATGGATTAATAAATATGAACAATGTTTGATTCAGTTCCGTTTAGAGAAAAATAGTTGATAATTAAGAAGTCTTATAAAAATTCTCGATAAGATAAAAATAAAAAATGTATGAGCCCAGTAGTTAAATTCACTCTAAAGACTTTTTTTAAAAATAGTACTAAAAATAATAACATATTATTTCTATACTCATTCACTAGGCACAGGTTTTAATATGTTATAAAAAGTTTTCAAAATAATCAAGAAACAACGAAAGTTTAAATTTTAATGATAAGTACTTAAAATAAGTTATTGATACACACATATACAAACCGACATATGTATACATATATATACATACACATATAAATATATATATATATATATATATATATATACATATATATATATATATATATATATATATATATATACAATATAAATATATTCACAACTATTAACTTTCTATTTTTTTAAATAAAAATTCAAAAAATTTAGTGCAAAGAACATTGTTATATATTTTCACATATAGCTGCATAAATTTCCTTAAGGACACAGTTAGAACGAAGTGTATTAGATCCTATCTGTAAAATATGTACAATATTTTTTTTAAAAACAATTATTTATTAACGAAAATTTCTATGGACATCAGAGCTAAAAGTTTTAAAGGTGTTATATATTTAAGTAATCATTTTGGAACAATTTCTCTTAATTTTTTTACGAAATTAAATCTAAATGTGTATTTTAATCATAATATGTATTTTACAAATACTTATTATATATATATATATAAGTAATAAAGAGTATTATTTTTTAATTACTAAATCAATATCAGTCAGTATGAACCTATATATCTTTACTGGGAAATTGAACTCAATATTTTTTAATTAAAACAATTTAATTATCAGTGTTTTTTATATACATTTAAATATATTTCCCAGTAAAAAATATTATTAATTTAATGAAAAATAATAAAAGCCAAAAAAATACAAAATATTTATATTACATAATTATTAGAGAGAAAATATTCCAAATAACAAAATTTCTTTAATAAATAATAAGAAAAAATATATAAAGAAAATATATTAAAATTGTTTTATTAAAACCAAATTAAAAATTATCTTGAGAACTTAATTGCGATTTTCAAATTGAAAGGCTCTTCAATATAAGCGGTTTACCTTAAGAGATCGGGATGTTTAAATTTTCCTCGCTCAATTATCTTTGAAATAGAGCTATCAACACAGTACAACACACCTGCGAATATTTTCCAAGGGCAAGATTACATCAGTCGCCGAACAATTAAATCTCATTCCATTCATACATAATTGCGAACAAGGAATGCCAAGTTAAGTATGAGATAGTGTTGAAGGGAATTTTTACCCTGTTAAGTCACTTAATGAATTTATTGTTTTCGAGCTTTTTAGATAACAAATTCAAAATACTGGCACTAGTGGTTACATTTAACGTTCTCTAATTATATTTCGTATTTCATTTAGCGAGGTTAATATATTACAATGGGAAGGTTATTTTATATACACAATGTACTTATTTATTAATTATAAAATTATTACTTCTTATATATATATATATATATATATATATAAATGTATGAATTCTTATGTGTATATATATATATATATATATATATACAAACTAGAAAAAATTAATTCATTCTTAATTTAATATAAAATTGCTTTCGAAAAATATGAATTTGTAAACTATTACTCATTTTGTTTATCAATTTAAAGAAACAGAACAAAAGTTATGTATGTATATATATATATATGTATATATGTGTGTAACGAATAAAAAAGGTTAATTATTTATATTTAATAATACAGATGAATATTTTTTTTGAATTAAGTTGTTTATGTTAATTAATTCTTGTTTTATGTTAAGTATGTTAATTCTTTTTAAAATTGTAAGCTTGTTATTTACTCATAAAATAGGAAAGTTGTATTAACTATATATATATATATATATATATATATATATATATATATATATGTGTGTGTGTATTAGTAACGCACCTAGGAGTGAAGTCAAGAGCTCTGGCACCCCCGAAAGGAAAAGAAAAAATCAGTACCCTCTATATATACATAGAGAGATTAATATACCCACGACTGAAGTCATTCGAAACCTTTGTAAAAAGAAAATAAAACGGGATTTTATTTTTTAAATTGTTTTTTTATAATCAACTAATGAATTTTATTGAATTTACTTTAAAAATATTTTGATCGGTTCAATTCGGCTCCCTCGAAGATTAAATCTTGAATGTGCCACTGTACATATATATATATATATATATATATATATATATATATATATATATATATATATATATATATATGTTTATCTATTGTATGTCAGATGAAAGGACATCTACATGTAATTGTGATATGTTACACACGTAAGCCTAAATTTGAATCTGAATTTGAACTGTAACGGTATTTTTCCACATTAATATAGTGTGTTGCTTTTTTCTAAAATTTAAGTTTGGATTTAGGTTGCTACCAGATCAAAAGAACAGACACAAAAGAAAATTGTTAGCAGCGAATATCACTACTTGTTACGTTTTTTTCGTTCATGCCCGTATATTTGATTTGTTATTTATCATTTGAACCCAAATTAAGATCTTAAACACAATGCTGTGGTTTTACTCTTATTTTTGAGATTACTTGTGATTTTTCTGTATCGAAGTATTTTATATATTTGTGGTACTCGTGATTTTTGTTAATAGTATTCACATTTTTTTAAATGTTCACACCTGCGGCAGTAAAAATAAATAGCATGCATTCATGGCATGAATTCTTCATTTAATTATAAATTATAAGTATATATATATATATATATATATATATATATATATATATATATACAGAAAGAGAGAGAGAAAGAGAATCTTATAGGTATGAAAACACTTTTTTTGTGTATTTTTTGAAAATTAAAATTTATTCTATCAACAAAAACAAATTTCAATTGACCACAGCTCATTTCACGTATCTTCAAGGTTTCCTCCCACGTATATTTCATTGTTTTCAATAATTGTTGAGAAACAGGTTTACTGTTTTTATTAAATTTTTGCTTGAAAAAAAATATGTGAATTTATGAGTAAAAAAGAGTAATAGTGGAATCCTAATATAGTGTTTTGAAAATGAAATTAAAGCAGGAACTCAATTTTTTAAAAAAGTATAATAATAAGTATTTTCATTAAAAAACTTCAAGGTGTATTTTGTATAAAACTGAAAAAAGTAATTTATAATTGTTTTTTTATGCCTGTTATACAATCGGTGCTTCAGTTATTTTTAGATAGTTTGTTGATATACTCCAGTATATCAAGGAGCTACCTGAAGGTGAATAAAGAACCGAAATAAATTTATGAACATAGGACAGCAAGCAATTCATCAGTAATAAAGCCACCAGAACAATATATAGAATATTTAATAAGGAATTTAGTTTGCCTTTTTTCTTAAAGAACAAAATATTATATATATATATATATATATATATATATATATATATATATAATTTAATAAGGTACTCATAATAGAAATAAATAAAAAATACGAACAATTATACAAATATATGTTTCTATTAACAAAACTATCTATCTTAAATAAAAATTCTAAATAAAAACTTTCAATTGTATATCCTATTAAGACACGCTACGATTATTAAGCGTATGCTCTAAAAATTTCTATGATTAATTGAAAGTTGATAACGAGAACTGTTCGCATAATTATTTGAATACATACTTTCATTATATATAACAGTTTTCATTCGATATATGTAGTTTATATTTTGTTAGAAAATAATATTGAGAAACACTATATGGATCTTCATAAGAATTATATATTATATGTTGATTTGCAGGTGTTTTTTTATAGATAACATATATTTATAGAAAGTATATATTATCTTTCTATACGATTAAATAAGTATTTCAAATATACAACTGGAAGTTTTACTTTAATTCATATTTACAAATATATATTCAGTCATCATTCAGTAATTTTGTATTTATATTAGAAATGAAATTTATATTACCGCTACGATATTACTGTAGAATTAATTCAGCAGTGACATCATAATAATTATTTCAGTCAATGAAAAATTTAAAATTACAAACACACACACACATATATATATATATATATATATATATATATATATATATATATATATATATCGTATGTACATCATCCTCTGTCAATCCACTGCTGGGTAAATGATTCTTCCATGATTTTCCATTTTACACGATTGAATGTCTCTCTTTTCCACTGATTTCCAATAAAAAATATAATTTCCTTGTATATATAATTCACCTGTTCATTGGTCTCTTTCTTGATCTTTTTATATTCCTTGGTTCCCAATTAATAAGTTCTGTTGTCCATTGATTGTCTTCTCTTCTGCAACATTCCCAGCCTATTTCTATTTTAGACACTTTACTCTTCTTATTACATATGTGACTTCTGTCTGTTTTCTTATCCGTTCATTCTCTTCCTATTTCTTCTTGTTATTTCTAGCAAGCATCTTTCCTTACTTCTCTGTATTGTTTAGAGTTTTTGAATGATTTTAGCGTTAAGCACTTCGCTGATTTTAATGATTTTAGCGTTAAGCACTGCGGTAGAGTTTCGCTGCCGCAAGTAAGGACTAAGTTGACATTGATCAAATACTTTTTTCTTCAAACAGAGTGGGATTTCTGATTTAAATATCGAGACATTTTGACCAAATGAGCTCCATCCCATTTATATTCTTCTGTTTGTTTCTTAAATAAATTACCAATTGTTGTTGATAAGCTGGCCTAGATAGACATGCTTCGTAACTTCTCCTATTTCTGTCCCTTTTATTTTATTTTCCTTCGGGCAGACACACGCATTAAATAACACTTTTATTTTTGCATGGTTCATGTTTAGGCCAATTTTTTGACTGGCATCATCTAATTGTTCTATCCTCTTTCTTAGCTTTTCCAAAGTACTTGCGAAGATAACAACATCATCAGCAAATCAAAAGTAACAATCTTTCGCCTTTTATTTCGAATCCTTTGTCTTTCCAGTGGAGCGATGTAAATACTTCTTATAAGGTGCAGTAAATAATTTCGACGAAATTGCATCTCCCTGTTTTATACCTTTTTCGATTATGTATGTATATATATATATATATATATATTTATATATATATATATATATATATATATATATATTATCCTATTTAAATACAGCTTGAAATTTGTATACATTTATGTTTAAATTAATTTGTAATATAATATATATTTTATTATGGTTGTAAATTTTATTTTATTACTGCATATTCTTTTATGATACTTTGAAGTAACAAGTAGTTTAAACATTAAAGATAATATTATTTTAATTTTATAATTTAATATTTCAACAAGAAATTTTATAGAATAGTGTTAACATAATTTATTTTATTTAATTAATTATTTAAATTAATTAAATTAAAATTTAATTGAAGCTAATTTATCAGATATAAAAGTATTTACTTTACCGGAAGTATAACACTTAAATTTGTATTAGAATTTTAAAAACAATTCAATATATAGAAAGCATTGTTTTTACTTTTTTAGTTTGAAAATAGTCGCCACAAATGTAAAAAAATAAATCTCAATTTTAATAAAATTTAATTTCAATGAAATGGTTAATATATATATATATATATATATATATATATATATATATATATATATATATACATATAAATTTTTCTACGATGAAAAATGTTAAGTATTTTATTTATTTTTAAGCAATAAAATAAAATAAATCACACATTGAAAGTAATTTTAAGTGATATTCATTTTATTAATATTTTCTTTTGTTCAATTACGTTAATATACTACTAATTAGATCATTTTTTAATTATTTTTGATTAAAGAAATATATACTTTATTCTTTATGAAATCATGTAAAAATACATTTTTAAATTCCCAAAAATTGCACTATGGTTTTAATTACATATTAGTTATTTATATTTTTTTGTACTTAGGAAATGAGAAGAGGTAGTATTTAAAAATACATAAGTTAACCGGCATGAACACATGCATAAATCACACAACATAGGTACACATATATACATAATAAGTGATTCCTTTTATTTATTAATGAGAAAAAGTGTTATTTTAAATTTCTTGATATATATATATATATATATATGTATATATATATATGTATGTATGTATGTATATGTATATAATGTCTTTTTGCAATAGTTGTTAACCGATAGTCTTTTTTTATAGGAAACACTTTTCTCGATTGTTTTGTTTGTATGTAGGTCATATATATATATATATATATATATATATATATATATATATATATATATGTATATAAATATATATATATATATATAATACTAATGGTATTAAATGTACAATCTTTTATATATGATACAAAAGTATAACGTAGTTGTTGATATAATAAAATTACTCATTTTGGTTCAAGAGAATAATGTATTTATATTAATATTTCTCTAACGTTATAAAAAGATGCATTTTAAACAATTGACAATAAACATTTCAACTTGTTTATATGTTTATCTATTTTATATACGTCCCATGTAAAAAAATTATGATTTCTCTGGATAAATATTACTAACATAAATAACAATTATAGATATAACAGGAGGAAGATGATTAAACAATACTTAATTATACTGAACAAAAAGGAAAGGATCAATCAAATTTATAAATAAATAAATAAATACCTGCAAAAATAAAATATATTAATTTTTTCTCTAATGGTAAGTAAACTAAAAAAAAAACACAAAAATATCGATGAAATATAGAGGATGAAAATAATTAATTATTCAAATCTCGATGAATCAAAACGTGATGCAAGTTGTCATATCGAAAAATATATGAAAAAGATTAAATAATATTTAATAAAAAAGTAATGAAATTATAAAATGTCCTATATAATTATATTTGGAATTTATTCATGGAAATGTATATATATATATATATATATATATATATATATATATAATTATATAAGACATTTTATAATTTCAATAATTTTTTATTCAATATTATTCAATATTGTGTATATATTATATATATATATATATATATCTGTGTGCGAGTGTGAGTATGTGTATGTGAAACCAATATACAAGATTCTCCACTTTCAATTTTTATAATCCATAACTAATATTATAAAAATGCCTTATGCTTTATATTTTAATTAACATTATTGAATATAAGAGTATATTTCGATAAGTTTCCACAAATAAATTCGTTTAACTGTTACAAATTCAATGAAAATTAATTTATTGTTGATGTGATTTTTATTTTTATGTATAAAATTTGATAGGAATTTCACACAAGTTTCAAAATTTAATTATGTGAAGTACTTAAATATGTTATCTATACATACGTGTGTATTATATAAACAATTTTAAAATAATTTGTTTATTTACACATTAGTACTAACTAAAAATTTGACGAAAAAATATTTTATTAGAAAATCTATTAAAGAATAAAGAATATGAAATAATATTTTTATTTTTATTTAATTTATCTTATTCTTTTTGATTCGTTTTATGTTTTTCGATAGATTCCGTCTTTTTTGCAATGTATCTCAACATTAATTGGTTGATTACTGTATATGTGCTGTCTTTGTACTTTGTTAGGAATTTTTTTTATAAAAAAATATATTTTCAATTAATATGACAAATGTGTTTTCAAATTAATTGGAAACGACATTATTTATATTCTCGTTTAGTTGGTTAGATGTTAGGAAGAAAACGTGTAAATTCAAATAGTTAATATAATATATAAATTATATATAAGAACGATCAATATAAATTAATCACGGCAAGTATAATCAGTTATTATCATAATTGTTGTTCATTTTGTGATGAAACATTTAGATAATATTTTCGTTCTCGAAGAAATTTTTAATACTTCCTTGAACTATATATAAAAGTACTCTATATTTCGAAACAGTATATACTTAAAAATATTTTCTTATTAACGTTAACAAATCTAAACCAATCTTCTTATAATATACAATTATGTAATTTTCTTTTTTATATTACGTTTCAAAATAAATATAAAATAAAATTAAATTCTAATTATTTTCAGATATTATTTTCTCATAAATTAATTACTAGAACCCACTTTAACATTTAAACTTTTAAAATATATTTGAAAGTAATCTATCTTTCAAATTTTATTCAAGTATAAGTCTCTTTCTCTTTCTCTTTATATATATATATATATATATATATATATATATATATATATATATATATATATATATATATATATATATATAGACAAGCTGTCGAACTGAAAATATTATTGTAGGACCGACTACAGTTCTTTGTTATAATCGTTACTCGTTATAATAGTGATAGGTAAATTGCACGTAGTTATTGTTTTCCTACATAAATCTCAATAATATCAAATTAATTGAACTAAAATCGAATATAGGTCTTAATTGGCCGATTTATTTTAAACTTAATAAATTATTTTCAAATATTTAGAAACATAATGAACATATTAATAATTCTACTTAACATACAAATACATTTTAGACTTTAATCATCAAAAAGTTTTAATTAGAAAATAATAGTATCAATGGACAAAAAGAGGGTTTGTACTTGGTAGAACCACAGATAGGACAGTTATGTTCTACCTAATCTAATAAATGTGGTTTAATCATCAATCAAGTGAAAGAATTAAATTTCAAAAAGATTTAAATTTACTCCGTGAATCCATGAAATGAAGTGTAAATGTATGAAATATTTACGATTCAAAATACTTGAATATATTTTCTTCTTATAGCAATGAACATGTTTTATTCGTATTCGCTATAACTGAGTTCGATTGTTTGTAATATATAGGACTGTTTATAAACAGTCGAACTCAATTATAGCAAGTATGAATATAAGAAGTTCATTGGTTTATCCCGGAAATATTCGCAAATATTTCGAATCGTACAAATTTCAGTAATAAGTAAGAAAACTGAATATTACGAAAGCATAACAGGAAGTATTTTACATTGATTTAATGAATTTAAGTATTTATTAAAGATGTTTTTGTTTAAAAAGATTTTTTTTGAATACATTATTTTATACTAAATGTATATATGTATATATATTTTTCAATGATGTCGTATTTTTATAAAATACTCCAAATGCATGGCATTTGAATTTATCAATAAATAAAATTATATACAAAAGAATTGTTTTCTTTCTATTTTAATACAATATTCATTCAGAAACATTGTTTTCGCATTAAATCTTCTTAAATTCTTTTCAGATGTTATTTTTATAATAAAACTCAAGTTTAAAATAAAACGAGCCAAAGTTAAATTTCCAGACACGAAAATCATACAAATGAGCTGTGGGGATTTTTCTACCTACGTTAACATAAAAATTTAAGATATCCGCTAATACCGGCGAACTTCTTTTCTTCTTTCACCAAGACTTCTTGACAAGTGTAATTGAAACCATTAAAGTGGACGAAACGGCAAACTAAATTATTCATAACGTATAAGTCGTACTCTGTCTACCCAGTAAACTCAGATATAATCCAACTTTTATGGGACGAAGTTTAGCACTAAAGCGTATATTCTTCTAATATTAAACAGTCCTTTGAACTGGCATGGAAACTTTATTATGAGGCACATGTTTTACATTGTCGGATATACTCGCGGGTAAGACGGCCGTACCAGTAACACGCTGAGGATTCAAAACTTTTTAGCATCAGTATCGCGCGACTGCTTTGTATAAGGTGTTTGTGTTTAAGTTTTCTTGTTTAGTTGCCGCTTGAAACTACCGAAATTGTTCTAATGGGAGTTGCATTCACATTAAAAATTCTAACTGCAACTGGAAGTTGTGCGTCATGCTTAATAATTTATATGTATACGTATAAACTTGAACTGTGACGATATTTGTGCTAATTATAAATACAGTTGTGAACTCTAATGTTGTGTTTTCCTTCGAATAGACGCCTGTGATACACGGCTGGATTGGTACTTCATGTATGAACCACGGAACAAAATGACCTTTTGAATATATTTTATGATAAAATCTAATATATTCATGTACATTTCCGATGTGCTTGTTCCAATGGCGTAGATGATATCAAGTGATTGGATGAAACATGAACGTAACAAACATACGTGCATTTATGAATATTTAAAATGTCAATACTGCGATTTAAATCTGAATTTATTTTTATTTAAAAAAAAAACACTTTACTGCGTACTTTAATGTATGTTTTTTTAAAGAATGGCTGTTCTCTGAATTTAATCAATTTTATTATTTGTAATAAATTTAAGATAATTATCTAAAATGTCTACTCAACTGCACTGATTATTTAATATGTATGGTAATATCAATTATAGATTTTAATCGATTACTGTACCTTAAATGGATATTAAAACAGAACATTGTTTTACAAAATCTGTAGATTTATTACTAGTAACTTGTTTATGCAGTGATACTATTTCGAAAACAATTTATATTAACTAGGATTTACTATATTTATATATATTTTTTAATGAAAAATATAAATAAAACACCTAGTTAAAATGTATTCGTTGAAAATATGTTTCTTTGTTTTTTTCCATCGGTTTGAATATTTTACACAATATAGTTTTTATGCTTTCAGTAAATTCACTTTCAAAAATAAATTTACTCTGCTAATTTAAAAACTTTTTCTATATGAAAATTTTTAAAAATTGATTACTGATCATTTTTTAATTTGGATTAAGCATATTCCTATGGAAAATATCTTCATTCTTGAAGGTATACTGTATAGAAAGATTGTGGGTTATAATTAATATGGTATTGTCATTGAAATTCCCAGAAATAATAATAAAATATGATCAATTATCAATATTGAACATTTTAAACTTGAAATAGTTTTGTGGTTTGTGGGGTAAGTAAATAATTTATTAGTAAATTAGTAAATTTTGAAATTATTTTTATTTGAAACGCTTTTCATTGATATTATGTGTAAACACGTATTTATATTAGGTTAAACATGTATTACAGCTATTTAATTAAAACTAAATAGTAACTTACTTGGTGTTCTTTTAATAAATACAATAAAAATTATGGAATGAATGATTAAATGATTTTCTTGGGTATTATTTTTGGGTATTATTTTATATTTCAATAAAGATTTAACTAACAGTGAGTGTTTAGAAGGAAGTTATTATATTTAAACTCATTAAGAAGGTATATGCAAATATTACTTGCTTTTCAATTTAATAAAAGAAATGTATTTTCTATTTATACTGCCGATTTCTCAAATATTTTTTGTACTCCTACTAATGATTTTAATTGTAAATTGTTAAAATGTTTAATTCATTCATACTATTAAATTCCTTCATTGACTAGAAATAAAAACTGTTTAAAAAAAATTTTAATTATACGAGAATCAAACCATACATTAAATATATAATGATTTATATTATCAATAAAAAACAGTATAATTTACAAACCACGTGTTTTAATAATGTATTATTTTATAAGAAGTGTATTCATATTTAGCTTAAAATAAAATATATTTATATGACTATTTTTATATTTAACATAAGCATAAATTATATTTTATTTATATTATGGATCATTCCTGTTATTTACTTCAAACAAACAGCAATCAAGTAGCAATTTCTTTCTTACATTATAAATTAATATGAAAACGGTAATGAAAAAAAGTTGATTGTATCTACTACAGTCGAAACACTTGAAACCGATTTACATTTGCTGAATCACATAAGAGCAATGAATGTTGTGAACAAAAATAAAGTAAATTACTTTTACATGATTTAATTTTTTATGAACTGACGTTGTGAAATTTACATATCGAGTTCAATGAAATTACAAAGTTAGAAGTTCAACTGCTGTATACGAGTAGTACGCATTTTTAATTAACATGTTACTCATTGTTGAGAATATTTAGATTATTTCATAAAAGTAAAAGTCCTTTCCACATGCACACTATTGAATGAGTAGATATTTCGTATACAAAGAAATGGTTTTAATGACATATTGAATAAATAATAAATAAATAACTGAACAATAATAATAAAATATCCAAAAAATTGAAGTATAGAATATATCATGAACACTGTTTTTTTTAAAAAAATATTCAGATTACATCAATTGAAATATCATATATCAAGTAATATTTTAAAGAAAAAAAATTTAAATGCAAATAATATTTTCTAAAATATAATATATATATATATATATATATATAATTAAAAATTACATGAAACATTTCTAAATGTATAGATATACGTTCATATGTAGGAATTTAAAATAATCCAATACAATAGATATAGAATTATAAAACAACATGTCCTTTCTAAAGAGGATAACTTAATGTTGTATATTTCAAAGTAATAAAACTGTAACCAAAAAAATACATTATTGTGATTAAGACCAAAAGAAACTATTCTGAGTTCTGACCCTCTGCGTCTATGCATCGAGCAATAAAAGTCCATATATATTACAAGACACTCCTGTAAGTAGTAAACATTATATCTTTTATACTTATTTTGCAGTTTTATCTGTAATGTATATAAATGTTTTAATCTACTTCAATAATTATTACACTTTTTCAAAACAAAACGTTTAATTTAAAATTTAATTCATCATATTTTTTTATTATCCAAAATAATTATTATAAAGAGTAAAATACATTTCATTAATCATGCTTTAAAATAGAAAAAATGTTTATATTTTTATTTTAAGATACGAATTTCCATTTGAAAAGTTTAATTGAATTTAATTACAGAAATCTAGAAATATATATATATATATATATAATATTGAAAATAAAACATTTTTTGCATAATAGAATAGAAAAGTAGTAGTAAAATAAAAATAAATTTACTTTTAAAAATCTTGTTAAACAATAGCACGAAGCGAAAATAATAAATAGACGATAATAAATTAAAAAACAATGTATTAATAATCCATTTGTGTACATACTGAAATGTTAATAATTTCATGTACTGTTCAAATCAGCTGTAATGAATAGTAATTAACAAATTCGATTGTTAATACTAATCAAATATTGAATAGTTCATTAATACTAAAATACATACTAATTTTAATCGTGTTATTATTATTGTTATGTTAAACAAGACATTATTTAATATTTTTAACACAAAAGTTTATTTGTTGTAATTTCCATCTTTTCATTATCCATTTTCAGCAACAAGATTATTTTAATGAAAATGCATACATATGTTTCAAATCTTATATATATATATATATATATATATATATATATATATATATAATCTATATTGTACTATTATAATTGAAATATATAGTATATCGAATAATACAACCAACAGAACAAATTTTCTAATTACATATTTTAGCCAAAATTGAAACAAATCTTTAAAATCAATATATAAAGATTATGTTATATTAACATAATTCAACACACAAATGTTATTATTAAAAAAATAGGAACCCTTTATATATTTCAATAATTATTTTTGTCACATCATAACTTGACGACGCGCCCTTAAATCTCAAATAACTAATACTATGTCAGTTATAGCAATTAGATACAACTGCCACTTTTACATTCTTCTATTAAGAGTTAATATCAAAAAATGTCGTATATTCTGGAAATTTTATTTTCTACTTGAATTTCTACATGAATAAATGTACAATTTTTGTCAAAATCATAATTCATTGGTTAATTTCAGGACTGTTTGCTTAATGGTTTTATATCATGTTGATATATATATATATATATATATATATATATATATATATATGTATATATATATATATATATGTATATATATATATATATATATATATGTATGTATATATATATATATATATATATGTATATATATATATATATATATATATATATGTATGTATATATATATATATATATATATATATATATATATATAATAATAATAATAATTTATTCTGAACATTCAAAAGAGAGAAAGAGAAAAAGATAATTTTCTCATCATTTGAGTGCTAGTCATCATCTGATTACTTAATTTATAATACATTTTATTTTTTTAACTACTTAAAAATTTGCTATTTTTTTGGAGGGAATCATATATAACTTAATAGACTAGGATATTGATGATATATGTGAAATTTTATATAAATTTTAATTCATATTTGATATGATTCAATTGACTACATAATTTTTGTGTCTAACATCCTACATTTCTGTAGAAGGTTTTAAAAGAAAAATTTACACAAAGTTTCCAGTGATTTCAGTAGAACTTAATATTATTAATATTCGAATAAAATAATATTATCTATACACAGACACTATAACAAGAATTGATGAAAATAAAATAAAATGATCTAAAAGTATCTAGCACAGGTTGACAATTTATTTATAAGAATTTTTTCCAGATTTATGAGTCAATATGTATTCAAATTGTCTATTTTTTTGTAATATATAGCTTATATTTTTTATTGTCTTTAATTATATTAATAAAATAAATTAGACAATAACTCTTATAAGTGAGGTATATATATATATATATATATATATATATATACATATTTAGAAATAAAACGCGAAAATGTTATTGTTACATTTAACCACTGAATAAAAAAGTAGTAATTAAATTTAATTGAAACAAAATATTATACTACCAGGAAAAAGTTCGACAATAATAAGAAATGAAAAAAGAATACATATATTTTTTTATATCAGCGACATGCAAATGCACAATATTAAAAAAAATAGGTCGTAAGGATTTTTATTATAAAAAACTTGGTGAAACGAAGTGTGAGTAGAAAATTAAAAAAGAACATGGTAACTACTTAAGCTTAATTATGAAGCATAATCGTATAATTAATTAGTCCTCCATTCGAAGTTAATTAAAAAACAACTTTTGTTTTAATTAATGTTCTTCATGATGTTTGTAATTTTCGTTATAATCTACATACTTATATTTATTGTCCTAAGGATATCCTACAAAGATTCCGATACGGTATTTATTACAGTATACACACACACACGTATATATATATATATATATATATATATATATATATATATGTATGTATATAAACTAGAAAGATGTTTATTGATTCTTATGAAATTTGTTTCTTTGATGAGTATGATTATATACAAGTATAAAAAAAGTATACATTAATTAAAGAATTCTATTTTGTTGTGTTATTTATTACTTTTAAAAAGGGTTTTACATATTTTAAAAATGAATATATATATATATATATATATATATATACAGTGATTAATATATTTTTAGAGCCACCGAAAAGGTAGGTTTAACATTTTTCGAAATCTCAGAAATTAATTTGGCAGCTATAAAACGAGCATTTATTAATAAGTACAGTAACAAAACTTGCATCTGTAAGAACTTTCACATATGATAATTTGTATTCTTATTTTCTGGAAATTACTATATTTGTTTCAACTCTCAAAATAGTTTGGTTATATTTATAGGTACGGCGTTTGCTTTTACATTTATTTAAAAAAATAACTTAATATTTGCTAAAAGAAAAATATTACTAAGGTAGGTAATAGCACTTTGTAGAAAAAATGTGGACTATTTTATTAATTATTCATTGCACTTTAAAAATTGGCAGAGGAATAAACAACTGTTTGAGGGATGAGAGGAGAATAATATAAGCTTTGCGGAATGAAGGGAAATCTATAATACAAATTGATAAGTGAAATGGCTGGAATTTTTCATCGTTTTAGAAATATGGTGGTAAATGCTTGGAAATCAAAAAAATCATAAAAAAACCTGAATTTAAATAGAAAACTAGTGTATATGCAGACCGATATATTTCCCACTTGACAAAAATGACCCCTTTAAGTCTTTCAAAAACACAAAAGATGAACTAGGGCTAAGCGTTAGTACTCGTACGGTGCGAACAAGATTTCATGAACAGAATTATCTAGGCAGATCAGTTGTAAATATTCCATATTTGATCCAGAAAAACTTTAAAGATAGGATTAAATTCGCTACGGAACATGAGAGGTGCCGATAAAATAAAAAAGTGGAACAATTTTCTATAGAGCGATGAAACTGAACCTAATATATTTGGTTCAGATTGAAAACTACTTGTAAGAAGGCCGCCAAATTAACCGTTAAATAAACCGAACTCCAAATATACTACAAAATCTTTAAATATTAGAGGTGGGAATATAAGAGAATGGGAAGGTTTTTCTTTTTACTGTGTTGGATCAATATTTCGTATTGACGAGAATGTGGATGCCAAATATTATGTAAATAATATATTATAAGAAGTAATACCCTCGTATACTGAACAAAATATGCTGCTTCGATGGATCTTTCAGTAGGATAATAATTCAAATTTCACCTCAAATATACGAAAGAGTTTCTACAGTCAAATAATGTAATTGTAATGTAGTGGTCATCACAGTCTCTGGATTTAAATCTAACAGACAATCTATGGAAAGATGTTAAGGAGGTTACAACAAATAAAGGTCGGAAAATAAAAATCAGTTATGGTTAGCTGTAAAAGAGGCGTGCGAATCTATTCCATCAGAGCGTTACCAGCGTTTAGTGGAATCAATGCCTAGGTGATGCCAGGAAATAAAGGACACGCGACAAAGTATTGAAAAAGTATAAATTAATTTAATAAAATAGTTAAAAAATAAATTTACACGCTTTGTTTATACGGAAATAGTGATTGTCCATAAAAATATATTCATGGTGTTTTGCAAACATTTACAAAATTCTAAAATTTATAACATTTTTTAAAAAATTTAGATATATATTTAAATAGAATTCAAATAAAATCAACAACTATAAAAAATATATATGATTCAATTTACTTTTTAGATAGTTTTTATTTATTTTTCAAAAATTTACCAAATAACCCTAAAAATATGTCCAACACTACATATATATATATATATATATATATATATATATATAAAGTATTCTCAAATATACCTGACATTTGTTTAAAATATAAGATTTTAATAATAAATAATTCATTAATTTATTTCTTAAATTAAATTATTAATGCAATTATATTCATTTTTATAAAAAATTAAATTAATAATGTGTTTTAATTAATTTGATTTTTTATATGACTAATAAATCGAATATTGATGTAAATGATAAGGAATATGTATATTTATTATAATTATATGCAGATAAAATCATTCAATTGCACTGTTCTTCAATTATACAAAACTAATTATTAGTATTTAAGGTCAAGAGTTCTATTAATTAAGTAAACTTCATTATAACTAAAAGTTAATCACTTTAATTCATTATAGAAGAATTTCAGTTTCCTCTATTAACTTCAGAAAAATTAAAATCACCAAACTATTTATAAACATCATTGAAGAATAAAAAAAATATTTTTATGGTTAAAAATGTATCATAACTGAATTGATTTTAATATACATTTTTTTGTAAAAGCTTTGCATGAATAAATATATAAATATTTTCATGGAATTTTAAAAGTGTTTACATTTTCGTATATAATCTCATATAGCCGTCAAAATGATTACATCGCATATCTTAATTTTTATGAAATGAATTGGGAAAAAGTTATTATGAGATAAAATTATGCTAAGGCACATAAATATTTTTTGCAAGTATTTTATGTGTTAAATTGTTGTAAAATAGTGGGATTCGTATGTATTTATCTTTAATAATTTTTTATACCATAAATAATACTAATTTCAAACTGTCTTTTTTTGTTTTGCAGTGTTTATTAATGTTAGTTTCCTTGGTGTTAAGAAATATTGAAAAAAATTCTGTGCAAATAATTTATAAAATTTGACCTGTAATTTGATTAAAAATTATTGAAGATTAAAAACAATTTATTTATGAAGCAATCACGTTAATATAATATAGTAATTAATTTAATTTTGATTTTTTTAAATCTTTTAAACAGGCATTTCTTTTTTTAAGAAAAAACCGAGAAATAAAAATTAATAAATCTTAAACAACCATTTACAGAAATTTAAGTATTATATTTTTTTATGAATTAATTGTGTAAAAAAATCTAAATTGATTTAATTGGAATATTAAGTATTAACATCTTTTTGTACTAAAATGTGCATATTTTAAATTAATTCCTTTCCGTATAATATTGTTTATAAATTAATATTTTGATTTAAGTATGCTTTAAGAAAAGTCTTTAAGAATTACAAGATCTTATAGTAATGAAAAAGAAACACTTTGTATTTTTAAAATGCAGTAAAAGTGTTAGTATTTCGGTCGTTTACTAGTAAGTGTCATCATTCATTAGAAAATGACTGCTTTCTTAATAGAACGAGCGTATAACTGGTTTTGATCTTAACTTCACTAAAATATAATTGAAAAAATAAAAAAACGTAGCTTTGTAACAAGATGAAACATGTCGTAATATTGTCAGTGACTCATCTTAACAAACTTGTTTATAACATGTTTCTGTCCAGTCAGTATTAATTAGTGCATGTTAAAAAGCATTTTATAGCTTTTGTCTTTGTTGAAAATAAGTTAATTTATTAAGAAAAGATGGGTGTTATTTTTTAAATAAGAAAATAGCGAGAAGTTATCATCAAATATGAAATATTATTATCAATGACATTATTGACTATTGTTAAAAACCTTTCAATGATTAAAAAGTTTAAATAATGCTTCCTACATTACATTAAGACGATTATCATCCTGGATAAATGCCGATGATTAAATTGCTCGTGTTTATAATTTGATAGTGATAGACGTTTTACTGTCTGAGAAGTTGCTTGTGAAATTGTATACCTTTTGGTTAATTACAATCGGTTTTAATGCCTACATACGAAACTTTCTATACAAACATTTCTTACGAAGAAATGTATCAGTAAAGCCATTTATCCGACATGCTTGCAAGATTTTGTTTTTGTTAACTTTTTTACTTCACTAATATTCAAGTCTTTTAAAAATTACAATATATCACAGTTCTATTTTTTTTGTACGATAACATAAAAAGCATTTGAAATTTTAAGAAAATCATATTAACGTTACTTCCAAAAATTACAAAGATGTTTTTCGACGTGGGGGATTTGGAAATTTATTACAATTAAGATTTATAATTCCACAAATATCACAAATATTTTTTAGGAGTTCTACTTCTCGATTTTTTATCATTTCATTACTTATTTAAATTTAATTGTAAAATAAAGTACTTTAATCAGTTAAATAAATATAAAATATAATTTATACTAAAATAATTTTATGAAACTTTTCATATAAAATATCAAGATTTTATAGAATTACTAATATTTAAATAAGTTTATAATCTAAGAATAAATAGTCTCGATATATGAATTTAAATAAAACGTAAATAATAATTAATACATATATATATATATATATATATATATATATATATATATATATATATATATATATATATATATATATATATATATATATATATATATATACATATATATATATTAATAACTGTGCTCAAATTTGTAAAAGAAAAAAAGTAATCTTAAAAATCAAAACACGCTTATTTAGACTTTTTAAACTGTGTGTATTTAGACTACATTTTTAAAATTAAATTTTGCAGTCAGTTTTATTGAAATAAAATGAATGAAAGCAAATAATTATTTTAAATTTGATAATAATCTTTAACATAAGACACTTTTTCCAGTCTTTTAAAGTCTCGTAAACCGTTTATCGTTTAATAATATTCTTTGGAATTTATCAGTTCATTAACTGTTGGTCTTATATTAACACATAATATTTTTATCCACTTTCTAGGAAGCTTATCATTTACGTTCAAATTTATGGTTGGTTTAATAATTTAGGAAGTTTGTTACTAATAAAAAATTAAAATAATGTAGTTATTACATTTAATAAATTTATCGATAAGGATTGAAAATATAGTAAAGTATATGTACAAATATTTCATTTTGTATTGCTGCGTTGAGTATGTATTAATGCTTGCACACATGTTGTTTATATATACAATTTTAATTATATTTCTAAATAGGACTTGAAATTATCTTAAATTAATAAATAAAAACATATTTTGTTTAAGACTTATTTTAGAACTCTAAGGCACATTCATGCAATTAATAACTAAAGACAGGGAACTATACTATTTTGTATATACTGTTAATTAATTAATTTTTCATTATGAATAAATTCTTTTTCTTTTACAAAATAATATTCATTTCCTATTTTCATATTCCTAGTTAATTTAAAATTAATTTAATATTTTTATTAATTTTTGTTTTTAAACTTTATGTTGATTTATTTATACTTTGTTTTTATGTTAATAGCTTTTAAAGATTAACTTTAGTACTGATACGTAACTGATATGGAATCTCAAATAATTTCAAAGATATTTTTTATTATGTTATGATTGGAAATAAGCATCAAAAAATTAACATCACTAAATCTGACTGATAAAGGGATTATTGAGTTACCTGACAAATGGAGTAAAGTTATACAAAATAACAGGAGATATTTTGAGAATTGTAATTAATTTCATGTTTCCTTAAACATTCATTTTCTATAAAAAATGCACCGAATTAATTTGTATAACTTATATATATATATATATAAAATATAACTCATGTATCGAGAAGAGGCGTAAAAGATGCTTACACATACCTTTTTTTGAATATTCCAATAATTATAAAATAAAAAAAAAACATAATTAGATTTTTGTGGAAATATGAGATAGAGTTTAGTATTTGATAAACAAGTCATTATAAAAAAACTTCATAAATGTTAAAATTCTAACATAGTTTATTTATGAATAAACTAGTATAACTAAATATGAATAATTATTTTCACTTAATAATGCAATTAAATTTTTCTTATTCAAAAGAAGTACATAGAATACTTTTTTATTTGTGAATTGTATAAATAATATATTCATTATCCGTGCATGTTAAATACATGTTAGAAATGTGTTACGGTTGTTGTATTATGAGATTAAAGAAAAAAAAATCGAATAACAAACTTATCTACATTACCATTCTCATTTATATTATATATTCAAATAATCCTGCCAGTTATTATAGTAATTAGTTTTACAAAAAAATGTTATTTTGTTAATAATACATATTGTATGAATTAATTTTTTTCTGCGTAAAAATTTTAAATAATTAGTTTTTACATATTTCTTATATACAAATGGAGTTAGTCATTTTTCAGTTATGTTTATATATAGAGGTTTGATAAGAGATTAATAAATTTATTATTATTAATGTATTATACTTTCATAATATTTTCATAACGTGGAAAATTTTAATATAAAATCCAGTATTTCATTTTAAAACACTCTGAAATATTAAATAAACATATCGTCTTTAATAATGATACGTGTATGAAATATTACCCACAAGTGTGTATAAAAAACTCAATATAGTGCTTTAAACAAATATTAATTGAAAATCACTGTAATAAAAGATTGACCAAGACAGCTAGTCGATTGATGTATAAATATTAGTCGAAAATATTATGGAAATTCTTTTTTATTAAGAGAATTCTCATCACAAAAAAACACATTTGTTTTGCTGAAAAGAGTATATAAATTATCTGTATATAATAATAAGAGAATATTCAAAAATGACACGTTTAAATAAATTTATAGATTTCTGTCTAGACTCAATGAAAGGGCTTATTGATTTCAACAAAGTATAAAATAATTCCAAATGAATTTTTTTACAACAACATTAGTTACTAAATGATCCATAAATAATGAACATAATATCTGAAAGTTATTATAGTGAATAAAAAAATACTTTGCAAGTGATTATGTCGACATTCATCATTAAGCATGCACTTTACATTAAAAATATATCATCTTACTTGAAAGGTCAGTAACATTAAATAATCAGCTTATTCTTTTGATAACTACGTTATAGCACGCATACAGATTTTTTCCAAGTAACCAAGGCCACATTTATAATGATCTCGGTCATCTACTTGGCCACCGGAAATAGTGCAGATGTACAGAGCAACGCCGGATGGATAATTATATTTTATTTGTAGTAAAACATTTCCAGATTACAACTTTATGCGGGTATCCAACAAATCGAGTAACTTCATCTTGGTAATTATGAAGCAGTGAAATAAACAAGGAAAGTTTATATACAGATTACTTTATTGTAAGATCTATTCGTTTCACTTGGACTACATTCTCTGTTGATTCTAATTAGGTGCCTTGAAATAAGATTCACCTGTTTTTATTGTCGGGTGTACAGAAACCACGTAAATTATTAAATCTTTGTGTATATGAAATTTATGTTAAGATATAAGACAGTTATTTTTATGATATCTACTTATAATCAAAATTGGTACTTTGTTTAATAGACAATTTTAAAAGGAGAATTTTTTAAACGTCAAGTAATTTATCTACCTATGTTTATGAATTCATTTATATATACTCTCTCTCTCTCTCTATATATATATATAGAGAGAGAGAGAGAGAGAGGTTCATAATTTTTATATGTAATTCTCAATGCTCGTCAAGCCACGAATATGTCTTTAAATAATTAATGTTATTAATAAATATATTTCTTTCAACAGTTACATAATATTGTAAAAAATAACAACTATTTAAGAAGTTCAAATTAAAATTTTCTCTAATTAGAGTATTTTTTATCGTCTATTTTTTTCTAATGTATATTCAGTTTACTGTATTAAACAAATATAACTACTCTTACTACTATAATATATTTTGAAAACTATTAAGTCAGACTGGTATTTCATTTAAATTTGTAAAAGAAAAAAATTACATATTTTATTTTATTCGAGTCTAATTATGAATAAAATAATAGACAATATAAAAATAAAGACAATATAAAAGTAAAATAAAATAATAGACAATATAAAAATAAAGACAATATAAAAGTAAAATAAAATAATAGACAATATAAAAATAAGAGTAAAAAAAAGAAATTCTAGCTAGTTGTCTTATTCTTAAAAGTGTTGTTTTAGCTAAAAAATATTTTAAAAAAGTGGCATGTAATTAAAATAATTGTAGGTGATTTGAATAAAAAATAAAATCCTGCGGAAGGGGTTCTATCTTAAAACATATATAGTGACTATATAATAACTTTTCAAATCTATAGGTAATGACTTCAAGGTACACGATTCAAGCTTGTGGGGTACATAATGCCTTTCATTGAAAAGTAAATGTGAATAGTGGTGATTTTATAGTTTATTTTGTATTTAATTTTATTATTTTTGTTATTTAAGGAGAAGATTATCATCGTAAGAAAGTTAGTTAGTTAATTTTTAAAACACATCTTTTATAACAAAATTAATTTCTTATTTATATATATATATATATATATATATATATATATATATATATATATATATATATATCTCATATCATATCATATCATATCTTCTTGTTTTTAATTTTTAAAACTTACACGTTCATACACAATCATAATGAACATATTTTTTCAAAAAAAGGTTACTAGAGCTTGACACAGAACCTAATTATGTAGATGATTCATAAAATTCAATTAAATTTTAGTTCTTTTTAAGAAAATGCAAGACAATCACTTTGTTAATGAAAAATAACATATATATATATATATATATAATACTAATCCAATACTAATAGATTACTAAAGTTGTGTAATAGTTACATAATTATGATTATAAATTAATTGTTGATATTAAAATGCGTATTTTTTATTTATTTATTATTATTACTAAACAAATCTACTTACTTAATAATTTTCACTTTTACAACATTCAGTTTCAAGAAGACTGATATCGAGAAAGAAATAAAAACAATACAAACAGTTTTATACAGTATGCTTTTCTAATAAGAATGTCTCTCTCTTTCTCTCTCTCTCTCTCTATATATATATATATGTATGTATATAAATATATATATATATATATGTATATAAATATATATATATATATATATATATATGTATATAAATATAGATATTTATGTGTATATATGTATATAAATATATATATATATATATATGTATATAAATATATATATATATATATAGAATTAAAAAAAAATAACAATAAAAAGAATGATTATAAGTCTAGCTGGTATTAATATTTAGAAGAGTTTTAGAAATCATGAATATAAAACAGACACGATTTTCCAAAACTTCAGTTCTTTAATCGTATAAACAATTTATTGAAAAACTACAAAAAATATCATAAAAATTTCTTTTGACTTAAAGGGAAAGAATTTTGGTCATAATCTAATTACTTAATCCTAATCTTTTTTAATATTCAGTGAAAAAATTAAATGATACCTTTTATTTTCAAAAAGTCATATTTTAATTTTGATAATATAATATGTATTCCAAACTTAAATTAATATACCATATAAAATGATTCTCTCTGTAAATATTTGATTTAAAAATATTTTTCTAATTATAATTCTTATGGAGACAAGTGTAACAAAACTTATTAAATAATAACCTTAAAAATACGCAATCGGATTTATACTCTCTTATAAAGAAGATTAATTTTTTATTTTCTGTAATATTTTCAATATAATTTTTGTTGTTTGTCAACTTATAACAGTAAATTATATAATAAAATTTATGTACAATATAGTTTTATATAATTTCTTTATTTGCATTTAATAATTATTTTTATATTAATACAAAATAAATTATGAAACTAAAGTATAACGTGAGTGAATACTGTTGAAATAATATTTAAACTCATTTATATTTTATTAATTACTTTCTAGTAATGAGCATTTTTTTCTTTTTTTAAAAAATAAAAAATATATTTTTCAGCAACTTATTAAGAGCGACTTCTTTAGAACCTCCACTCAAAAAGATATAAGACAGTTATCTTTATGATATCTACTTATAAACAAAATTGGTATTTTGTTTAATAGACAATTTTAAAACGGTAATTTTTTAAAACATATTTTTCAGCAATTTAATAAAAGGGACTTCTTTAAACACCACTACTCAAAAAGAGTATTAATGAAATAGGTGTGAGATGAAAATACCAAACAAGAGGAAAAATATTATCTCCATTTTTTGAAAATAGAAAAGATGATCCGTAATAAAACACAAAATATTATGTAGCAACTTTTTTTGAATCTTTCTCAGAATAAGAAACAAACAAAGAATATTAATAAGAAAATAGGGAATTCGCATAAAATAAAAGATCATTGTTTATCAACAGAAAAAATAGAAGGCATGTTAGAGAAAAATAGAATGAAATATCATCAAACAATTATTTATATAATGCCAGCCAATATATTACGTAAAATTTCTAGAATGAATAAATTCAAAATTCATATAAATTATGTTTGTATCATAAATTTGGTAAACTTTGAGATAATATAACCAAACTCACAATAATTTCAGGATTTACTAAACGAGATACATCTTCATTCTGTAAGTGTTTATTATTATAAATGAAACTACAAGTCTATTCTATCAATGGATTCTTTGGAAGTAAAATTATCAAGGCTAAGAAGAGACAACGTTAACTTTGCTTTAAAATAGATGGAATTATTTATCATTAAATTAAACTAGAAATTCCGTTTTAAGTTTCATAGTTAAATTGTCGTACACTTTGCTTTTTAGATTTTGCAGATACATTAAATAAAATGTTTTATGTGAAAAAATTTTATCCTAATCATGAAAACAAATATAAGTATATATTTTATATTTATTAATGCAACTGTTACTGCTGAAAATTATTAGTATTAAAATGAGTACAGAAAACAGATCGTTTCAATATCGTTTTATTATTTACTTATTTAAAGAAACAAATTTAATATATTTTTTTATCTTACATAAATTCGGCTAATTAAATCACATTGATCTCTATTTTTTTAAAAAAGGTTAATTTTTAAGAGACAGAGAAATGTGAATTTGATTAAACTAAGTAATGTTCATTAGGCAGAATAGCGTGCTCTTTAAAATTAAATAGACCGAATTCAACGGATTATTTTTAAATCATTCCCAGGGAAGCCCATATATCTATATAGAGAATTACTGATCTAAACTAATCAGTGCCAGCTGCAATTCCTGACAAAATAGCTGATTCAGAATTATATCAGGTTATCGTAAGCCAATGTATGGACTACGATTTATGAGTGAATAATTTATGATTCTTTCAATGAAATATGAATTATGAGATGTCTAAATTCCCACTGCTGCCTAGAATAGGTAGTACAAAATTTTTCAAAAAAAAATTGTAAATATCATTTGCTGGTAAAGAGTAACTCCATTATTTATTGCACAAATTTCTGACAGAAAATAAAACTATTGAATATCACAGAGGTCACTAGTTTATATATATATATATATATATATATATATATATATATATATATAACTGAAATAATCAATAAATTAAATAATGAAATTATCAGTATGATGCTCTTATTTTTCAATCTGTTAAAATAATTAATTTTTTATTTACTTTTAATATTGTTAAGATCAAAGCTAATGAATTGTTTTTATTGTATTATAGGGTCAGTTACTTTTTTTAATGAAAGATGACATATCATAATACCAGATTTGAATTATGACACATCAGTCATCAGACTAATATGTTCGTCATCTGCTTACAAGTAACTTTAAATTATCTTCTATTACAACATTTATTATTATTAAATTTATATTATAATTTAATATCTGAAAATGATCAATAGAATCTTTTTTTCATTTTATAGACTTTGTATCATCTTTTATACTATTTACTAAAGTTGTACATTAACTAATTTTGTTTTCTATTAAGTAAGTACTAGTATACGACTAAATAAATAATAGTAAACGAAATTAAAATATATAAACTTTTCTTAAATCAGACACATTAAATATATTATTAAAAATATGTTTTTCTAAAAGTAACTAATACATTAATTAAATAGAAAGTATGTATATATATATATATATATATATTATATTAAATAGAAAGTATGTATATATATATATATATATATATATATATATATATATATATATATACGTAGGCGATTTGAAAATTAATTTGGTTCGATATTAGAGATAACAGCTTTAGTTTCAAAGTGTACTTTATTTTTCGACATAAACTCCTCGAAACTCAAAGCACTTGCCCCAACGTTTTTCAGCTTTACAATTTCCTCCCGAAAGTGGGTTTCTTCGAGGCCCCCATAATAGTAGTTTTCGGTTCCTATCACCTCTTTATTCGATCCAAATCGCTTCTCATTCTAAAAAATTTTGAGTTATTAAGACAGATGTAAGTCTGTGGGAACCAAATCAGACGAATACAGTGGATGCGGAATGATTTTAAACTTCAATTCAGCCAATTTCTGCTGAGCAATAACAATTAAATGAGTCGATGCATTGTAATGGCGAAATTACACTTTTTTATTAGACACTTCAGGAGGTTTTCCATGAATACTACCTTCAACATCTCCAAAAGTACTGCGTGTATTTTATTCTTCTGAAAATAGTTTGGCAAAGAAATTCTTTTCGCAGCTCAGAAAACTGATGCCATCACTTTTCCAGCTCAATAAACCGTCTTTGCCTTCTTTGGAGCTATTGCACTCCATTCAGTCCACTGTTTTGATTGTGTTTTCGATTCTAGTATATAATAGAAGATCCAAATTTCATCCATGGTAGGCAAAAACGCCACATGGAATCCATTGGATTCTTCTTAAATAATTCCAAGTTGTCTGCTGATGTACATATATAAACTCGTTTTTACTCTGTAGTGAGCAAGCACAGAATTCATCTTGCGGAAAGCTTTTACATATGAAATTCATTATGCAAAATGAAATCCGTTCACTTAGTTAAGATCCATATAATCTCTGCTTTTGCGTTCATTTCACTCGCTGGATGGACAAAACCATACCGTGGATTTTATCGATAATTTCTGATGTGACAGCTGTTCTAAAGCCTCCTCAACATGATGCATATTCGATGCTTGTTCTACCGTATTTAAATTCATTTACCCAAAATCTAACGGTTTCGTAGGAAGACAAGATTCATGCAATGTAGAAAATATCCTCTCATAGATTTCCTTCACTGTTTTCCCTTCCAAAAAAAGAACTAAATCGCATTTCACATCTCGATTTTATCCATTTTGCACTTTGGTACGAAACTCTTTTGTTAACTGTGAAACGAAATATTAACGGCAGAATAACTTGCAACTTCACATGCGTTACTAAAAAGAATGGAACTATATGAAAATATATACAGCTGTCCTCCTATCTCTTAGCGAGTACACCAACTAAGTTACTCTTCAAACCGCCCATATATATATATATATATATATATATATATATATATATATATATGATCCATTACTTTATACATTGCATAAAAGGTATATTTTTTTAATAAACGTTCCATTATTACCAATTCTTTGTTTACCATTCTTACAAAATATATAGTAAATATGTCAATATATAAAACGAATATCAAATATTCCATAGACTACACTTATGATTCTCTAAAATTAATTCAACAGTAATTAACTGAAAGCAATGTTTTCTTGAATTATATTCAAAATTTTAAAATAATTATGAATCGTTGAAAATCCTTCACAAAAACTAACAAACCAGATAAAATCAAATTCAGACTTATGCTCTTTTCATTAACAGTATAACAGACTAATCTCTCAACTGTAACCACCTAATATGTATTATGTTCATTAAAATGAATTACACATGTAGTAAAGAAAAGGATTTTGAAATTAAAAGCGTTCGTTCATTAAATGAAAGTAACTTATATGTCAATTAAAATGTTGAAGTACATGGAATCTTAAATTTTATCTACACAAGTAAACAAGGTCTCAATGTTAACGGTTCGTCGATTTGGCTTCTAACGTCATCACTTATATTTTAATATAGTTACATGTATCATTTCTTAATTATTTAGAACATAAATATTTTGTTATAAATATGTATTATAATCTATTTTAATATTGCAATAAAAACTTCACTTTGTAAAATTTATACTTTTGTAAAATTTGTGATACATTCACAAGTGCATGCAAGTAAACTCATACATAATGTTTATTGTTTATATGCTACATTATATATTTATAATTTATAATGTATACATATATATATATATATATATATATATATATATATATATAAAGTGTATGTTTGTATGTAACATTTAGTGTACTTTTGTAAGATTTATACAACTACTGTTATGACCAGTTTTATTTTATTTGATATAATAACGTTTTTTTCAGATTTAATTTAGTAATTAATTATTACGCGAGTAATAATTTGCATAATTAACTATATGTTGTATTACCATTTAACATGATTTATTATTATTAACACGTCGTTAATACAAATATTCAAATTTTACCGTACAGTAAAAAAGTATAACTGATGACGAGTAGTAATTCTATATAAATAACTTAATTATTACATTTACAATATTATTTTTATAAAAATATGTGTTATATTATGTTTTCAAATTTGTTTACATGGTTTATATAAAGACAGTTAACTATAATATTATTATATTTTGATTTAAAAAGATATAAATAATATTATTAATGTTTATATCTAAATCTAAATATTGTTTTTGCATAATCTGTTCCATATTATTATACATAATTTGTAATATAAAATAATTTATTTAAAAGATATTAAGAGCACTAAAGATATAAAAACTTATATTCTATAAAAAGTATATACACATATGAAATTATACTTGAATAATTTAATATTAAATCTGATTTGTTTTTTTAATTCTAAATTATGAGTCCATTTTTCACAGTTCTTACACATATTCGTTACATATAGATTATAAAAAATTTTAAATCTTCTCATTTGAATTTAAGTTAATGCAAATATGCTTAAATTTCATTATATATTTTTAGAATTTTAAAATCAAGTAAATAAGTACCTAATAAAATTGAGATTCAGTTTTTCAAGGTTCATATCAACAAAAATAAATTTATATATTAAAAAAAGTAAAATGAAAACGAGTAAAAACAGATTGTAAAATAATCAAATAATTAAAAAATAACACAAAATACGAAATAAAGAGTGAATACTTAGTCACATTTTTTAGAAATTAGTAAAAAATTTAAAGTAATACTTTTTTTATAGAATAAATATTTTGATTAGTACTTGTGGTTAAATTTATTTTAAAAATATAAACACATTAATAAATTAATTATTACTTTCTTACAGAAAAATGTTTAGAATTTCAACAAACAGTAAATAAAAAATTAAGTTTTTAAGAACTAACCTTAAGAAAATACATTATTTTCTTTATTTCCACTTCATCTATAAATTTAGATACCGATTATAATTTTAACGTAAGAAAAGACATGTATGAAATAAATAAAATCTTATTGATGTTATGTTTTTGTCTTCATTTATATATATACATGAGTGTATATATATATATATATATATATATATATATATATATATATATATATATATATATATATATATACATTTCAAAGATTTATAAAAAAAGTATTTAAGAGGATTAGTTAAAGGAAAGAAGACTAATAGGGGATACTCAAAATACTTTGAGTGGATATTGTACAACAAGACGCAACAAATCTTTTCATATAAGCCAACTGGAAGCTGTCACAAACCCAAAAGGGTGTTGGTTGAGACGAAAAATGGTGGAAACTGAAACTCGAACTGTGTTGTGAGTTATACTCGTTCTAAGGTAAGATTATGATTTTACTTTCAAAAATATACTTTGTAATTTTATATAAATATTCAGAATTTAAAACAATTATATTTATTTGTGTTAATTTAATTATATTATCATTTAATATATATATATATATATATATATATATATATATATATATATATATATATATATATATATATATATATATATGTATACATACATACAAACATAATTAATTATGTGTACTTTTCAAATCTCAAAAACACATTTATAAATTAAGAAATTCAAAACACATGTTAATGCATATGTATGTGTATATATATATATAACAATTTTTATTTCTTTTTCATAAATTTTGAAATAAATTCTGTCAAATAATTTGTTTTAATTCTTTGTTCAGATTTTAATACAAACGAAAAATGTGGTTCAATATAAAGTATAATTGCAAAATATTGTAGAAAAATATAAACAAATATATTTTTTTGTTAATTTTGAAACAATATTTAAATTTTATCTCATTTCTTTTTTGGGTAATAAATTAATCACGAATGTATGTATATATATAAAGCTAAAGTAGACTTGTTAAACGTAACTTTTTGTCTGATTGCCTCATAAAGATTGGACAATGTGTGCTAAAAACAGTTTGTAGAGATATAAATCTTGCCTAATCTCAAACGATATTAATTTTGTTGGAGAATTTTTTCATGAAATTGCAGATTTCTTAGAGTGCTACTAAGTCCTTTTTAACATTTTTTTTTGACACTGTTTCCCAACTTAGTTTATTAATATATATTTTATATATATTTTATATAGTGTTGCACCAGAATTTATTTCAGGAATATTTTAAGTAAATAACAAATCTTGATTTGGAAATATAAATTAGTTGTTTCAAATTTTAATTATATATTGAGGTAAAGTAAATGATTTACTGTCAACTACTCTACACTTCTCTTTCGCTCTCTCTTTATATACATACATATATGTATGTATGTATATATATATATATAGATATATATATATATAAATATATATATATATATATTATAAACATATATATTTGGCTATATGGGCCAAAAGTAGTCATTTTAAAAATTACAACTTTTTACATTATTTTTAAAATTATAACTTTTTTAAATCCATACTATAAAATAATATATTTTTTTCTTGATGCAGTTAATATCTTTATAATCGAAATACAAAACATTGTAGCACCTATAAGTCATAGAATTTATTTTAAGGATCAATTTTATTTTTTGTATGTATTTTGCCACTCAGCCTTTTACAAGTTTTAAAGTAATGAAATTATAGTGGGGAGATAATAACATTAAAAAACCTAACATTGTTTGTAATATTTAAATTAGAGACCGATAAAAAATTCTTGAATTCTTAATAAATATGTTCTATCTAATATATTTTCAATATTTCTGTTATTTATCTTTATATAATAACAATTAACATATATATATATATATATATATATATATATATATATATATATGAGAAATATTAATTTAAAATACTTAAACATGTTTTATTTAAAAAGGAAGCTGATACAAATGAATTATTCACTATCAAAAACTGTAATTAATTATTTTTTTGTTTATACTGAAGAATTCTGAAGAAAATGAATGGTACTAAGATCCCATTTTATACACTTTATAATTTTAACGTCTCTAAAATCTTGTATCTATTCGAAAAAGAGATTTATAGTACATATGTTAGCAAACTATATTTAAAACCTTAATCCATTGGTCAATTATTCAACGCATTTATCTGTGTAAAAAATTCAAGAAATAAATTGATACTTGTTTTAAAATGTTAAACATATCGAAGTTATTTAATGAAATTTATATTTTTACTGATGGCACTTTTTTTAAATATTTGTAATGAATATATTTATATGTTTCAATGAACAATTTATTTTCTCTTCTTTGTATTTATCCTGTATATACACGTAGACATATATATATATATACATATATAATTACTACATAGTACTGAAAAATCTACAAAATGTATTTTATTCAGCTGTTCATGTACCGTTCTAGGAAATATGTTTATACATGTAGATTGAATTCTAAAAATAAAATCTGTGTTTTCCATCTCTATATACTGTAGTATATTTTATGTGTATTTGTAATAAATGTATATATATATATATATATATATATATATTTATATATATATATATATATATATATATATATATATATATATGTATATTTATATATGTTTGTATGTGTGTAAGAATTTTTTTATATTTAAATAAATATTTTGTACATGAATATTTACAAAATAAATTCTATAAATAAATATTTTTTATAAATATTTAAAAAGAGTAAGATATAGTGTGAAAATAAAAAGTACTAAGTAAATGTTATATAATTTATTTTGATAGAGGAAAATAAAAGAATGTGTGAGTAACTCCCTGACATTAACAAAGGTATATGAATACAAAAAAGGTTATAATTACTTATCTGCACAACTTTATATTACTATCATATGTTTTTTAATCGAAGTTATCCATAGAAATAAAGTGAGATCATGTGGAATATTTAATAAAAAATGTATGATCATATTTAAAAATTGTAACACTGGAATATTTAGTAATATTCTTATAACTGAAATATTGAAATGTACGTCAAATTTTTAAAATGTTTTTCTAGGTACATAATATTTTGTAATTATACACATACATATATAATAAATACATACATATATATATATATATATATATATGAAAGTGTATATATATATATATATATATATATATATATATATATATATATATATATATGTATATCGATGAAATACTAGAAATAACGGAATTCAGACAAAGCTCGTAAGATATAAAGTGTTAGTATAGAAACAGTCTTAAAGAATGTAAAAGGAAAAATATTGGTACATATTTTTATATCAAAAGTAGAAAGTATATGATTTCAAAGTTATATCAAACAAAAAAAATACAAAGATGGGAATAACTAGAGGAAGATTAAAATTCCAGCGTCATTAAATTTATTTTTGTGTAGAAATGTTCATATAAAGCAAGAACGAAAAAAACACGAGTATAATATAATGAAAACAATACAGTAATTTTTAATATCGCTGTGTTTGTTAAAAAATAAAATGAGTACAGGAATGCGAGAAGAAAGGGAGCATCAAATAAATTTGAAAGTTTGTAGTGAAAAGCAAGAAACCTCTTAATAAATGTACACGTGAAAGAAATGAACACATCAACTCAACATTTTATGCAGTTGCATTAAAAGCCTGTGCTGGTATTTTCGCTGAACATGGTTAACATTCACTGTTTGTGAAGAAAGAAAATAAAGGTTTCAGTTATTACATGTAAATATACTTTTTTAGTCTCTTTTAAGTTTTGATAATATGGTTTTCAGTTGAAAAATGATACCAAATAAAAAGTACGTAATCATTTTACTACAGAAGCTGACATCAAAGGAATATATTTTAATATTTTTAAAAGATTTCGAGACATTTTCCACTCCAGTATTAATTTGAGAAACCATTTTGAAATCAAATATCTGAAAAAACGAGATTCGTAAAACCTTTTACCATGAATTTGAAGCAACATTTTATTTTATAATTAAAGGTATATTTAAATAAATTTTAGTAAATGTTTTTATGTAAATTTTAGATATTGATTAACACACACAAGTAAAAATGTACGTCTACAGATAAATATTTATTCATATATAATAAATAAACGCATGATTTTGTTGATTTATACAAATTTAAAACATTTTTATTAATTATAGGTGATTATATATACTTTCTTAATATATAATTTCTTATCATATTCATAATAGTTTTAATAAATAATCATTCATAAATCCGAAAACGAAATTAATTCTTTTATAATTTATCAAATTTACTACAAAAATTTTTATTTTATATTCAATTTAACGCTATTTCTATATTTTATTTGCAGGATGAAATATTTTTATTAAACATACGAATTCGTTGCTTAATTTTTATACATATATTTAAACTATAATTCATTTATTTGTATATTTTCATTATTTAAACAATTTAAAAATTGTATATTTGTTTCATTTATTTAATATCAAATATACATTACATCCAAAACTCATATATATATATATATATATATAGTTTCAACTATAAAGAACAGTGTGTTCGTTATGAAAAGACCAGGAAAAAGTTAGGATTATCTGGCGAAATTACCAACAACCGAAATCAGTGCCAAATTCTACGCCGCAGATCAAGTCCTGGCTTTCGTAAAGGAATCTGGACTTTTTAACTTAATATAGTGTCCTTTTAAACTGATCTTAATGTTTTAATGTGATGTGATAGAAACTGGTTATAGGCCCTGCCCTTATTTTAAAGTATAAAATTCTCAAGTCTGTGAATCATTTTATCTTCCGCTGAATAATATTTTCTTCAACTTTTCCTTCTCCGTGTGGATTTACAGCCTTTTTTATTTTATTTGTATGTGTTGTCCGTTCAAAGGTAATAATAATTTTAATAATTCCTTATGCGTTTCATCATTGTATGTATATTTAGGCGATGGAAAATTACACTGATTTAGGTTCAAATAAGGAGTAATTCAAATTTAAGTGTTTTATCGATGGGGGAGTAGAGTTTTAATTTTTATTCGTTTTCGAGCGCTAACGACTCTATTTCAGTGACATTGGATGCATTTTTAAAAAATGATATGCTGGCATAAAGATTTATATTTCTGGTCTAAATTTTTGTATTTGAAAAATACACAAGTTTGCAATTACAAATACACAATTAAATGTAAGTTAATGCACATGTGGAAAGGTTAATCCACATAATTGTCGTCTTTGTGCCGACGAGAAACCAATTTTCTAATTTTCTTGAATGAGAACCAAACACACCGAAAGTGAATGTTTGGCTTAGTATGACTCAGTCAAAGATGTATGACCTTTCTGCTTTACAGAGACTATGGCGAGAGGAACTGTGTATTTGACATGTTTGAACAATTCTTCGAACCTCAAATTCTTACAGATGTCATTCTTAATACAGTAGTTTTTCCACAAGATAGAGCATTGTGTCATTATGCAATAAGTGTAAATGAGAATCTTGACAGACATTTCCCAGGTCGCCAAATTGGTCATTGAGGAACATGACCGAGAGCAGCCCGTTCACCCGATTTAACACCATTCGATTTTTTGCCTGGATGTTCATTAACTCTAGTAGAAGAATTATTATGTAGCCAATCCTAGAAAACGTATTATCAATGCAATTCAAAAAATAACCCCTCAAATGCTAGAAAGTGTGTTCCGGGAAAGAGTTCATCTCTTTTAGCTCTGTAGAGACACAGATGGTCGCAATGTGCAAACAGATACATAAATAAAATTAATTCTTTGTGGCACTTGCTTTGAGTTGAATATATTTTTCATATCTTAAACCTGTTTTTCTTAATTCCCATTATTATTCAAAATAGATAGTGAATTTTAAGACATCTATATTATATATATATATATATATATATATATATATATATATATATATATATTTTAAATATGCATTTTAAAATGATAATAAATTTTATTAAATTTAATTTTTAAAAAAATTAACTTAGAAACAAATAGGAACACATATTTGATTAATGGTCGATACTTTTATCTCATATTTTAAATGTAATAATCGTTTTTCATGATTTATTTTGTCTTAACGTTATAAATGTATTTTAGTAGATACATAAAAAAAAACCGAATATATAAATCCGTATATTTTGCAATAGAATAATATTGAAAGACTTCTCTGTTATAACAAAAAGATTCTACCGAATTCTACCTTTGAGACTCTTCAATTTTCTTATAAATATGTGTAGCGACGACTGTAATATTGACTACTACGAAAAAGTATTTTCTTCCTCGTATGTATATATATATATACATACATATATATATATATATATATATATATATATATATATATATAATGTGCTTTATGTATGCATGTGTATGTATATGTTACACGCATATGTGAATTCTAAAGACACAGGGTTCGAAGAAGAACGCGATCGAGATGAACGTGAAACTGTTTAATCTTCAAAGATCTTACACAGTCGATTTACCACTGGTGCCACTGTATTCCTAACGACCGAATTCCGGCCACTAGGGTATCTGTCTCAAAACATAAAAGTTTGTAGACCGTATGGTGGTGGTTGTCACGACTTGACGAAACCCTCTGCCGCCTCGTGTACTGTGTAATGCACTTTAAATATTTATTAGAATATCAATGTTTCACGAACGCAGAATTTTTTGACCTTGCGCTGTTGAAAAGTTTCATCGGACAAAGATTGACTTGAATTTGATGTTTTTGTTTCTATCGTGTTGCTCGATTATAGTTTAACTGTGATTGCAACCAAATTAGATGGTATATTAACGAAACTCAACATGAATTTTTACATATATTTTTATATTTTAACTACATTATCATGATAAATTTATATAATTTTTTATTTTATTTCATCATATTATTAGGATCAACTTTGAATCCAACAGTTAATCTTTTTCGTTAATTTTTTTAACATTCACACAATCGAACAAATGAGTTCCATGTGTAAATGATTTAATAAAATATCAAAATCTAAATGAATTAACATTTTGATTTCTATTATGAGGCTATAGAAAGGCTACTTCAAAATATACAAACTCGTATAGTATTACATATATAATAATTTTTAATAGTTTCATTTTCTTAGTTAAAGTTCTAAAAACATTTTTATTCTTAATAGCAATTAATGTAATGTAAAACATTTCTGAAACCTAAACTTATTTAATCTTTAAAATAATTATTTACTCAAAATATGTACTGAAATTTAAATATTTTTAGATAATAACCCAAACATAGTCCTCTTAATATCAAATTATTTTTCATATTTTACGAATAATTTCTCAAAAATAATTCAAATAATTAGATAGCTCAGAAGTCAAACAAAATATGTAAGTTATCGATTAAATTCATTTTTGTCTTAAAAATATTTTGAAGTAAAAATATGTCTGCATTCTTCAAAACAACAAAAACTTTAGTTGATAAACTATCCAATAAATGATAGATATAAACACGTATAATATATAATTTACATTTATGATGTTTATTAAAACATTTGACATTTAAGTATTTTATTTTGATGATACAATGATTAATTTCTAAGCCACTTAATTACCAATGCAACAATTTTATTAAAACATTTAAGGTTAAAAAGATATGAAAAGAATTTTATTTCTTATACTTAATTTCGAATACAACTATTTCGCATATAAAAGAAAACCATTTTAATCTATTAAAAAAATAGTTTTATATACTGACTTTATTTTCAATATTATTTAAACGTATAATAAAAGCGATTATGTTAACTAAATACCAAATAAATAAACATTTGGAAAGGTAGAATTTATAATATAATAAAATTTCTAATAAAAACATGTTTTATAAAAACTTGAACACATTATAATACCTGTTTACAATTTATGATCATACTTTTTTATTGTTATAAATTTGATATTTAAGTCGACATAGTGTTTAATTTTCCTGTTTTTAAGACAATAATATGATAGAAGTGAATAAAAATATTATTAATTTTGTGTAACTTAGATGATTTATGTAATTTTAGACTAAGTATTTAACTTAGAATAAATAGTTAATTTTTAGTTTGCACAAAAAACATTTAATTGTTGAAAAATATCCATAAAGGTAAACGATCTTCTTCACATTCTTTTTTTACTTAAAAAGTATACGATGTTCATATACTAATAGAATATTTAAATACATTTGGTTATGTTAAAAAATTCAAGTTTACACATTTTTAAACAGTATTGTTTTGTGTACAAACAAATGTTTCTCTCTAAAAAATATAAATTGTATCGCAGTGATTGTACAAAACTGTAAACATTATTAACACACGTAGTGTCATTAAAAATCGCTTTAGATCATTGTGTGACATTACTAACAAAAAATATAATTTAAGTGTACGTACGGGTATATAACAGCTAGTAGATTTATTGTTTTGATAATTTTCTTTCTTTTTGTTTACTTTTTGAGATTATTAATGTTCTTGCATTTAATATTTCATTAATATTTTTAAACTTAGTAACAAAAATATTATCTATTTTTAAACAAAACAAAGACTTATGTACTGACTTGTAATCTTTGTTGTTTTATAACTATCAAGTTAACAGTAATTGTTTTCCAAGAAACTCAAAGCTAGAAAAATAAAATAAACTTTTTTCATCATATCTGATAAATAATAATTTGAAATTATAATGCGACCTTTTAATTTATATGATATTAGATAAATGTTTCTTTTAAATGTCTTAGAAATGTTTCTAACTTTTCGTATGTACTGTAATTTATATAAAATGTCAGATTACAAACAAATAATACTTAAATATTCATAGTAACAAAAACATAATTTAGTTAATTACAAATATTTATAATAAATGTATGTTTCTTTATGATAGTATCGATTTGATTATTTTTTATGTGTATTTGGTTTTATATTATTAAAAAATAATCATTTTTTGATAGTTTCAAACAATATAAAAGTTAACCACATATTATGTTACTAGTAAAACTGATATTAAACCTTTTACAAGCATTATATTAAAATTTATTTGTATGAAGATATTGAAATGTGTGTCAACAACAATAAAAAATAAATAATCGGAACTATTATATATTTATACAAAGGAAATGAGAAAATTATAATTTCATTTTGAAAATAAAAGAAATCAATTTGAATAATTTTGTATTTTTAAAGTTTTAAGTAACCTATTAATTCAAACCTGCTGAGAGTAAAATATACTGCGAATAAAGGATATAAAATCATTATATATATATATATATATATATATATATATATATATATATATATATATATATATATATTAGGTTTGTAAAAAAAATAATTGCGGTTTATGACTTTCGGAATCATACATATTTTTTAATTTAATTAATTTTAAGTAGTCCAGAACTGTTGGATGACTAAATTCTAATTGTGCAAGCTCTCGAATTATTATGCGTTTTTATGATTCAACTAACGCCTTCAGTTGGTCATTATGAACTGAAGAATGACGTCCGAGACCTTCTACATCTTCAAGGATCTCATTACCAGCACGAAATTTTTGGAACCACCATTGAACCGTACGTTCCCTAACAGTACCCACACCAAAGCATTGTTTAGTTTACTAGCAGTTTCTGCTGCTTTACAACCCGTTTAGAACTTATACAAAAAATTGATCTTATTTGCTTTTTTCCATTTTTAATTCAGTAGCCCAATTTGAAGCAAAATGAATAAACCAAATCGATATTACCCAAATACAGACCAAAAAATGCACGTTAAAATTATATCAACATGAATGAAATTTCACTTTCATTGATAAAAATTAACGTCAGAATTCAGAAAAGTAAAACCGCAATTATCTTTCAACCAATTTAATATATATATATATATATATATATATATATATATATATATATATATATATATATATATATATACATATATATATATATACATATATATATATATATATATATTTATATTAAATAATTTTTTAGCCCATAGTAAAATATAAAGTACACTTTATAATTAAATAGATTTTTTTTTCACTTTCTTCATTTATTTTTAGAAAGATAAAGTGTTATTTTTTTAAAAAAAAAACTTTAATCAAAACACATAAATACGCAGAACCAGTATTTCTTCTGTTAAAAATGGCCAAGTTCGTATCGAATTTCATTAGAACAGCACACACATGTGCTAAAATACATCGCCTCTGTGGTTTTCGGGTCAGAAAATATGTAGAAGATATTTCAAACGTATATATCTAACTTCGTGATTTCAAGCAGAGATACTAAATATCAGTGGAATATCTCTCATGATAGTCGACTGTGCGTGATATTATCTCACAGCTTTCTCTCCGAGTGGGCGTCGTGCAGATTATGCTAACAAGCTTAGTTTTCGGACGATATTTCACGATATTTTCAAACGTTATCATTTTCTAAATAAAATATCTTCAATTTATTAGTAATAATATCCTAAAATATTGCTAATGGATAGCACAATTAAATGCATTTGCAGTACATTCAAGAAAAAATAAATAATGCTCAATATAAAAAAAACATCTCTACATCAAACGAGAACAATAAAACCCATCGAGCGTGGCGGAGGAGAGTGAGCTTTTGTAAATTTATTTATTTTTCGCATACATCGCTCGGATTACATTAATGTGTTTTTATTTATCTCTCAAGCTAATTCCAGCTGAAGCTTTGTCCGTGTTATCTGTGTTAACGTAGCCCCGAGTACAGAGAGTCTGCTTGCTGCGTGCGTTCTTTTATGAAACAAGTTATAAAACTGGTTATTACTGATATTGCCAACCGTTGTATTACGACATCCGATGGAAAATGAGTGAAATAAAATGTAAGGTTGTATATTTGATTACACGGATTGTACATTTCACGCTATTTGTGTTTTCGTTTCGCATGCAAAAACGTTTTAATTTTCTATAGTAAAAATCTTTGTTTATTATATATTATTTTTGTAAATTGATTTTTATAGAAACACCATTTCTAGTATGAATTGGAAATATGACATCGATATGTATATATTATAACAATGGAAAAACACACACATGCACACACACACACACACATATATATATATATATGAATATTTTTTAAGTTGCAATGATGTTCATAAAGATTATTGAATTATTTACAAATTGTTAAAGTAAAATATTTACACATATTTTTACCAGTTTTAAATAAATCTTTTTTTTCGCTTATTACCACGATTAATTTAAATTATTCTTTATATGATCACACCTTTTACTTAAGTTAATAAAGAAATAAAATAACATGTACATTAAACGTTTTCATATAATGTTTTTTTATATATAATCAATGATTTTAACAATTCTCTTTCTCTTTCATAATAATGGAAGTGTATAATTATTAATTTTGATACATTTAATGTTTCCTGAACTCAAATCTGCACAATATATTTGTATGGACACGTAGAATATGACTTCGATATGAGATACGATAAATAAGAAATTCACTAACCGTTATAAAAATATTCGTGAAGCGTTACTAGATATTTAAGAAAATATATTTACATAGTCTCGTAAGTTACAAGACACTGATTATATGTTAGAAAGTTTTAAAAAAATTCACACTTAACATACTCTTTCTAGATCCTATGATATATTAAAAAATGTTCAATACAAAATAAAATAAATTCCAAATTTCTATCATTTTATATGAGTAAATAATTATTTCTTAATATAAAGATTAATTTTCTGGAATTGAAATTTCAAATTACAGTATAAATATTTTTAAAAATTATATGTTCTGCTTCATACACAAACCAGACAAAAAATATTTTCAAAAATATTGTATGAATTTTTTAAAAAAAACAATAGTAAGTAAATTATTCTTAGATTTTAAGAGTTAAAATTATAGTTCTCTTTAAAGTCACTGAATTTCTTCAACACAATCTATTAAATTCTATTGAAAAATAAAATACTCATAGATGCGAAAAAGTTGCTACAGTTTATACACATTTATAACCTCGTTTAAATGAAATCAAACTTCAATAGCTATCTAAATTTATCATTAATATAATATATGATAGTCAAGAATATACATTTTATATAAGTGCATAATTATTTTAATAGAATTCCTCCTGTTGAAAATGTATATTAACGTGGTAAAATTAAAGAACAAAATCTTATTAGTGAGAAAAATTTGCATTATTTGTAATTTTAAAAGTATTATTGGTAAAATCATTTATACATGAATATATTATATATGCATATTTATATATATACATATATATATTATAAATATATATAAGTACTTACCGTCATAATTTTCTATATCAGAGAAAGCTTTCAGTATTGAATTTGAGCAGGATATTCATCTGGATTATTTGAAATTCTGAAAAGAAATATTGACTACTGTTATATAAATTTCTATCTTTATATACAAATATATAAATAAACATTTACTTTAAATTATTGTATAAAAAGAGATCAGATATAAGATTAAACCCTTGATTACTTTAAAGAAAATGATAGTTTATGTATCAGAATTTTGTATTTACGATCTGATGATTAGTAGATATAGAAAAGTTATTATGACAAATTCTACTATATATACTACCGCACACACACACACACACACACACACATTTATATATATATATATATATATATATATATATATATATATAAATAATGGTGAATAGTTTAACATAAGATACATATTCCTGAGAATATATATTCAAATTGTAGTTTTTTTTTGTATAAAAAGAAAATACCTTGAATATCTAGAAACAATTATTAATTTTTATATCATTTTACCATATACTTATATATTAACAGCGATGTAATATTAAAACAATTTTGTAAAATAATCAATTATTAATTATATATATTCTAAATTTTTTGTTTCATATTGTACTGTAATACAAATTTGTTAGATTTTTTTTCAATATTACCACTGAAATTCTTCCAAACACAAAAAAAGACAAAATTTAATGATAAAAGTTAAGAAAAGTTTAAAAATTTATTTACTTCTTGTAACTAAATATATATATACTTTTAATATTATATCTACAATAAGAAGAATAAAACCTAAAAAATATTTATATTCATTAATAACAAATAATTAAAAAAATTAAACTTGAAAAAATAAAAAATAACAAACGTTTATATTAAAAATTCACATAATTTAGAAGATAATATTGTAGTACTATGTTTAAAGAAATGTAATTGTAATGTGAAATATTCTATTAAATATATATATATATATATGTAAAATGAAATTTTTCAATACCAGTAGACAATTTAATAAATAAAAATATTTATTGAAAGCAAAGTATAACTCTTGTTTTATATAACTACAAATACAAGAGAAAATTCAGACTACTAATTTATTATTTTTAACGAACACCGCTCCACATATCTCATATATTATTTTTTTACGTTCCATAATTACTTCATGACGACCTGTACCTGTTTTAATATCTTTCAACATCCGGAGCTCAGAATTAAAATTTTAATTATATATTTAACTACTTAAGCATACACTTATTCTAAATTGAACTCTGGCAGGTTGTTCATCTAGTTTGAAATTTAACATTCTGTATACTGATATAATTAGTTTAGGTTCTTTTTTACTATAATAGACTAATGGTACCTCTGTTTTATTCTACATCTTGATGTATCAACTAATGATTATTGCTTATACATTTTAGTAACAGCAAGTATTTTAATAACCATTGCTGATGCGACAGTTTATGTTTTTGACATGAAAATAAATTAGTTGTTTATGCTTTTATCTACTAGAAAAATATTGATAATGATAAAATATTTTGTAAAATTATTTATATTGCATAATGCTATTTAATAAATAAATCTGCAAATTGTATTTTAAAAAGAACACATAAATATAAGATAATTTTGATTATATTATAGGCTACTTTAATAACTATTTTAGTATTCATAAAGATTAGACTTATTGTTCCCACTTAATATTTTGACACATACTTATATATTTATTGAAGTTAAATCAGTAAGTCAATCTGGCATTTAAGATAATATAATTTTGAAGAAAATAGTGTATAACCGAATATAATTTATATATATATATATATATGAATAAACATATGTAACTTGAACTAATAAATGATGAAAATAGACACAGCTTAAATTGAAAGTTTATTTTATATAAATATCTATTTCAAAGTAATGTGAATAATTTGTTATTCATAACATTTTCTATAAAATAAAATTTAAAAAATAAAATACAAGAGACTTTTCCAAATAAGTAACTCTTAAGAAAAAAAAATATTAAACTGAATTTATTTCTTTTCATATATTACTATTTTTATATTACGTGCAGTATAAAAATATAGTGAAATAATCAAAAAAATTAGTCCTTTTCTGAACAATTTTTAAAATAATTGTAGATAATTCAAAATATAAGTTCATTCGTCGTTTAAAACTTCCATCATTTTATATTTGATTTAATTAATTTACTATAATATGTTCAAAAAGTTATTAAAATATATCTAACAATCAGATATAAGAAAGCATATGTTTTTTAATTAATTATTTTTAATTGCATAAAAACGAATTATTATTTTCTAAATATCATCAAAAGTAATATTTTTATGATGAAAATAAATGCCTATGTCATTATTGTACTTTTTCTGGTCAAAATGTTCACTAAATTATTGATCATTTTAATTGTAGTTTATAAACATTTTGATGACGATATTATTATTTTCAGAGAGCTAAGATTCAGGAAAATCTTCAAATTTTTCTATACCGTCTATATGTTTATAGTGTGAAGTTCTGAAAGAATTCATGTGAAAGTGAACTTAGCTACAGTGTGAGAACTGTATTGTAATTTGTTGTCTTCTACTAGAAGTTATTATCTGTTTTCTTTAAAATTAAGCAATTTTAATACCAATGAATATAAATTGAATATCATTTAGATTAATTAAGAGTTCTTTAAAAAATATCATTGAAAACATAATATTCAATATTTACACATATATTTAAAATTTAATTTATAATATTGTTTGTGTTATTCTATGTTAATAAGACTATTAATATATATATATATATATATATATATATATATATATATATATATATATATATGTGTGTGTGTGTGTGTGTATGTATATATAAACTACAACTGAAATCAATGAAACAGCAAGCACGAAAATGTTAATAAAAAGAGTATGATGTAACATTTTCGAAAATAAACTAAAAAAACTACTATTCTTGTTGGATCCTTGTGATGTTATAAATTTGTTTTATGATCTACATGCTTTTCAAATCTATATTAATATAATAAGCAAGTTTAAAAAATATATCGAAAAAGTATAAAAGAATAATGTACCATTATGCAAAAAGAATAATTTTGTTTATTTTAATAATTAATAAAAATGTAAGTTATAAAAAACAAATTATTTTTGAAAAAAATAATATTTGTATTTGTTACTATTATTGAGTTTCGACGTATGTTGAATTCTGCAGTTTTTTATGTACATTTGTTAATTAAATATTTCGTAATAAAATATCCTCGGAAGTAGATATATGATATAGAATTTATACAAAACATCAAAAAATATTTGAATCATTAAGAAGCAAGAATTTAATGAAACTTCCGTTTAAGAACATTAGTCATATACAATACATTCTCATTCATGCAAGCTATTATGAACATTTTTAAAAAAAGTGAACGTGTGTTATTTGCGTGCTCAGTTTATTCTATGAACACATGATATACTTTTACAAACAGTTATACCATTCATTTTTGAAGGATGAGTCATAACTATCTTTCAAATCAAACCATACGTAGTCAAAAATGAGTAATCATGTTCAATAGAACCAATTCCATTTTTAAGTACATCGAAAAAAAAATGAAATGTGAAGACACTAACAGCAAGGAAGTAAAATCTAAACACACACAAACTATAAAAAAAATTTGTAAAAAATATCCTCATTCTTTCAAAAAAAGAGGGAGTAGTAGCTATGTACACACTGTTATTTCAGAACCGGTGTATCCATCAAGGCATATCAAATTTCATAAACAGTTGTTCACAGTAGTGTATTACGTAGTTAAACAGCTGATGAAAATAGCTGCACTACATTGCACAGTTTATAATAACATTTTTTTTTTTTTTTTGGAAAAGTAGTATAAGTACATAAAATAAAGAAGAAAAACGATACTAATTCGTTCACAAACTATCATTTTGTCTTATGTTACTGTTTTTGTAGACAGTTCATGTTAAACAGATGCTTAACTAAATGAAACAGAATGACAGTGTGCTCCACTATTAATAGCAGACTTAAGGAAATTTTAAAGAAGAAAGCATTTTTTTATCATTTGTTTGTTAGTAATGTGAACCATAGCTTAAAAGAACGGATATAAAAGAATTTTTAAATTATATTTTAATATTAAAAACTTCGTTGATTCATTCTCAACTCATATTTTTGAAACTTTATAAACCAATATTTATAAAATAAAATATTCTAACCGTTTAATGAAATGAGAAACTACAGAGAAATAAAAGAACTATATATATATATATATATATATATATATATATATATATATATATATACATACACACACATATATATATATATATATATATATATATACATATGTGTATGTCTGTATGTGTATATAAATTAAATAAAATTCTCTATACATAGATACGCACATTTAATAAAAACTTGGAATAACAGCAAAAACAAACAACATTATTTAGAAACTTTTAAGCATATTTTATTACAATTTTAACGTAGCTAGATATATAAATAAAAATAATTAGTAAACATGAATTTAATATTAGTTTTTATTTTATAACTTTAATCAAATATTTTTTATTTATACATATGTTGTTGTTTGTCTATCTTAAATACACCTATTATTATTTTTTGGTAATAATGACTTTTTAAAGAAAGGAAATAATATGAAAAAGTGTATAAATAAGAGTTACTTTTATTGATATATTTAATTGTAATTCAAAAGCGTGGAATGTGAAAGTTATGCAATATTTATTAAAACTGCATCTATTTTTATTGTATTCTTCCTTTACACTGATATATTTCATAAATTGCTTACGGATTTAATTTTGATATGATAATAAATTATAAATATACCTAAACCGAAATAAGAAAATAAAATCTCGATTTTTTAATTTTTAGAGATACAATCGTCATTTTCATGTTTGATTAATATTATATCTGTCGAGATATGCAAGGAATATTAATCAAAATGACAATACATTTATTGATTATTTATTTTTAGTTAATAGTAAAGAATTAAACGGCAATGTTCATTTGAAATCTTCAACATTTACTATTCACATAGTTTCATCTAACTTAATATTAGTCACTCTGCAAAGTTGGGTAGAAAAGTATAATTACTTTTACCATTGAAATGTATAAAATTCTGGAACATAAAATCTATTATAAAATAGATCCTTTCATTTTCGATAAGAAAGGCATTGCTCTTTATTTTCTTACTTATACACATTGAAAAACCTTTTAGATAGAAATAATGTTGATAATGTAAATATACATAGAACTATTGATATTAAAATTATAATTTGTTACTTATTTTTATCATTACACGGTACTTTTATAAAATTATTTTAAAATATATACTATAAAAATAATATTTTATTTGTTATTTATTCCGATAAATTAAAAGAAACAATGTTTTAAATCATGCGACGTTTTTAAATCATAACGTTTGGACTTTCCATTGAGAGCGGTTTTTAGTATTAAGATTAGTTGTACTGGAAAGATTTACAGCAACACAATATTGTACTCTGTTAGATAAAAATTATTTATTTTCACAAATATAAATATATTAAATTAAATTGTAGTTTGCATAATTACAGTAAGCAAACAGAATGCCATACAAAGAGAGTTCTTGTTATCCTCACTGATATATTCAACATTGTACAATATTGCACGGTTATAAACCATTCAATTATAAACTTAATAGTAAAATCAACTCCCAACAGAAAATCAATACATGGTTTAAAAATTATAGTTTCTTTTAATATATAACATACTAGAATGATAACATATGAATGTATGTCAATATATATATATATATATATATATATATATATATATATATATATATATATATATATATATATATATATATTAGGTGTAAAAATGAAGTCGGTACATTTACATTGAATCAATTCTAATTCTGTTTCAAATTAAAATATATTCTCCTCGTTAGGACTTTGAAGTGCCAACCTTAACATTTAAAAACACTACATATATTGGCCAAGCAGTTAGTGTAACCTTAGAAAACAGTAATGAACCCGATGGCGTCCAAAAAAGAGCATATTAGGCGTTGCATACTTTTTGCATTTCAGTTGAAAAAATGTTGCTGAAGACGCGAGAATTGTTCAGAATTGGGAGAAGGGTTGTGATGCATAAAACATGCAAAAAATGTTAAAACAGTGAAAAAGGTCTGAAAATTCTTTACAGCTTCATTGATTCAAAGCAGCCATCTTTTTTGGCAAGGGCTTCATCAGTTACCCGACATATGAAGCAAAGATATATAAAATAATGGGAGATATTCTGAGGATTAAAATATATTCCATTTTTATGTAAACATATATTTTCTATAAAAAAGACTCCGAATTAATTTATACATCTAATATATATATATATATATATATATATATATATATATATATATATATATATATATATATATATATATATATATATATACCGTTTCAATGTTATAACTGCATATAAACCTAATATTTTTATAAGCAACATAAATTTATATTTTTAACATAAATACTTTTTCTTTATAACCGTATGTTACAAACTGATTATTTTTTCTTTCAATTTCATTTAACATTTGTGATTAATATTACCAATTACGAAAAGTTTTCAAAATTATCAATTATTAAGTCTACGAAAAAGTTGAAATCTTTTAAAAAGTAATTAGGTTAATTTTTTTTAATAATTGTTTTTTGCAAATTGATCAAAAATGACAACAAAATATTATTTTTTGATTTTAGTTAAAAAAAACTCACAATATACTATTATAAATTATTGTTTAATATTTTAATTTTTATTGCCTTAAATGAAAATTAATTATTGGAATAAGTCTTCTTTCATTAATTTTCTGAATTTAGATAGTTATTTAGATACTTAGGGTTTTCACTTTTACAATTAAAAACAGAATTTTTAGTAATTTAAGTTAAATATTAGTAAAATAGAAAATACATTCCATTTTGTCAATATTTTATTTTTAGGTAGAAATATATATGTCAATATATGATATAAAATTGATAGTAAATAATATTTGATTATTTGTCTCAAACAAAATGCATACTATATACATGTATATATATATATATATATATATATATATATATATATATATATATATATATATATATGTAAATGTATGTGCACATGTATGTGTGTATGTGTATCCAAATAACGTCCGAGAATAACAAATAATGTTTTGTCTGTTTGTCTTTAGTACCCATGAAGGAATCAAAACACCAACATAGCAGAAATATTTCATACATTCTTCGAATAATCTGAGAATGTATTTCATAGTTTATTCCTTTGCGGATGATGGTATGACCGTTTCGCATAAGCTATTACAAATATTATCAATTATTGAATATTTTTCCAGTTTTGTTATTTGTAGAAATTGAAAATTCATTTTGAAAAGTTAAAATAAAATTATAGTTATAATTTATCATTTTTATTTTTCTAAATATAGTTTATGTATACATACATATATATATATATATATATACATATATATATATATATATATATATATATATATATATATATATATATATATATATATATACGAGGGTGATTTGAAATCTTCGTGGCTTAACATATAAGTGACTGTAATATTTTAAATATTTGTGGCGCATTACAAAGCGATATCTATCTTATACATAATTTCAAAATCCACAATTAATGTGTCAAGCAGTTTGTTGCAAACATTAATTTAAATAAAGCTCTTTTTGCCCCGTTGTTGAAATGGATAAAGTTGAACATCGTGTGGTGATAGTTTTTTGTCAAAAAAAGGCTTAACGCCAACAGAAATTATTAATAATATGAAAAATGTACTGGATGGTAGTGCAACTTCGTATATAGCCATAAAGAAGTGGCCAGCTGAATTTAAATGTGGTCTTGTAAGCTTGGAAGATAAGCCGCGTAGTGAACGTTCGAAAACTGCAACGACAGGATAATTTATCTAAAAGTGCACGATATTGTCTTACAGGATCAGTAATTGAAGGTGTCCGAAATTTCTAAGGTTGTGCAGGTCTCAGATAAAATGTATGTACCACATCCTAACGAATATTTAGGTGTGAAAAGCTATCGAAAAGATGGGTGCCGTGTTTGCTGAAAATTTATCACAAATACATTCGAGTACAAATTTCTCAAGACTGTTCGGATTAAGATTCGATTTAAGAGGATGCGACTGACTTTATCCAGAAATTTGTGACTACAGATGAGATTTGAATTCACCATTATACTCCAGAGTCAAAACAATAATCAAAGCAATGGAAGCATGGCGATTCTCTCTCACTAAAAAATTCAAAATCAGTTTTATCCGTTAGAAAAAATATTGCTTCATTTCTTTGCGATTCTAAAAGGATCCTGCTAATTGCCTATCTTCCAAAGAGTCAAATGATAACGGGAGAGTATTATAATCTTTTTGATCGACTCAATCAAACAATTCGTAAGAAAAGACCAGATTTATCAGAGAAAAAATCATTTTCCATCAGGACAATGCACGTCTCCATATGAGTGTTGTATCCATAGCAAAACTCACTGATTTGAAGTACGACTTGCTGATCCATCCAGCATATTCTTCATATTTGTCTCCCGCTGATTTCCATCTGTTCCCAAATCATAAAAAAATCCTTGATTGAAGGCAATTTTCGTCAGATGAAGAACTGATAGCAACAGTGAATCACTATTTTGAGGACTTACAAGAAAACGGAGGTTTCTGGGACAGTATAAAAGCCTTGGAGCGTTGCTGAATGAAGTGGATTTAAGTTTAGGGGATCATATTAAAAAATAAGAGTAATTTAAAAACACAAGTTATATTCTTTCATAGTTAGACCGTGAACTTTTCAAATCGCCCTTATATATATATATATATATATATATATATATATATATATATATATTTATATATATGCATATGCATATATATGCAGTAAGTAACTTTATGAAAAGAATTATTTTTTGAAAGAATTATAAAATAAATTTATTTACCTTTTAATACTAAATGACATACCAATTTAAAAATAATTTAGAGTTAAAATCAAACAGATGAAATTCTGAGTTTTGACCCAACGTATTCAAAAAAAAATCAAATATAACATCTAGTTACGATCATGAATTTTAAAAAGGCTTACGTCAACTTTACTAACAGCATTAACGTTGACATGTAAACGCCATAAGTAGAGATATGTCAGTTCAAGAATGTTGACACTGCGACATGTCCACACAGTTGGTACCCAGACAGATAATAGACACATATCCAGACAAGAGACTGTGAACAGTAATAGATTGTTGGCACGGAGGAACAGCATTTCCTGGATTCTCGCACAATTCCCGAATGTATTTCGGGAATCGAATATACCGTCGAATGGAATGGCACGCATCTGTCTGGCTCTCTGATGAGATTATTTTCAATCAGACATTGTAATGGCCCGGACATTGTCTATTTGAGATAAATCTATACACAGGAAATGTTTTACATTCACAGAATTGGTTCTAGTTGTAATTTTAACTCGAATACATTTCTGAATTTTTATTTCTTATCACAGAACATAGTTTGATAAACAAATTAAATCAAATCAGTAAATAATTTGAATATTTGTTTCAAAATATATTACAGTAAATATTTCTAATAAGAATTTATCTTATGATAAAAATATTTTGTCGTATTTCTCTTACATATTTTTAAAAGTTTAATGAAAGAATAATAAACATAAAGTAATGAATATGAAAATATACGATTAAAGACATACAAATATATGTTTTTAACATCGTAGATATGAATGAAATTCGCAACATTCTGAATTTCAAAAGGTTTTTTTATTGACTGATTTTGAATATCAATACAATTTCTTTGAATTGCAATAAAGATTAGTTAATTTAAGTTTACCACAAAAAGTTTAATTTATCATATTAAAAAAATGAATAAAAACCTACGTTTGTTTTAGATTTTAAACAGAATTTATTGATATTTTTTTATACTAACTGAATATATGAAATATAAAATGTAAAAATTAAATATATTTTTTTAATACACAAAAAATTAAGCATAATGTATATACTTTTAAATACTTTTACTTGTAAATATTTATATGAGAAAGTCTGTTTCTTTTTATTTTAATAGTTTGAATATATATATACATACACTAAGGTTTTTAAGATTTATAGTTTATAAATATATGCATGTACTCGTATATCCATAAATTTAAGTGAGATAGACATGCACTACGTTTGAAAATTAAAAATAATGTAGTAAATTTATTAAAATTATTAATAATATTTAATTGATACTTCTATTAATACGTTTATAAAAATATAATAATTATTTATAGGTGAAAAGTATGAATGATTAACAAGTATTATATGAAATTGTTATTTTGAATGTGATCATGCTATATGTCACTTAATTATAATGCATTTTTTTTTACATTATTTAAAACTATTATTATTATTCTACTTAAATTCAATATGGTATTATCGTGATGCATGTTTTAATTGATATACTTGTACATTTTATTTGTATTGAAGAAAGTGTTTATATAAAATAAATTTATTGAATTAATTTAAGATGTTGGTTTTCATTCATATATTGAAATGTATTTAATCTTATTTATAGTATTTCTCAACTGTTTTTTAATTTGCCTTTTTTTAAAAATAGAACAGAAATTCAACAATTAAAATTCAGTAAAACTGTTACACACACACACACGCACATATATATATATATAAATATATATATATATATATATATATATATATATATATATATATATATATATTCCTTCATTTTACTGTGTATAGTATATTGGATCTATATTAAAAAATATATATTAATAGATTTTTTGTATATTGAAGAAATTAAACTTTTTTTCTTAAAACGATAATTGTTACTTGTGCTTAAGGTCAGCTTTACAAATTCGTTATTAATTATTTTTGTTTAATACTTTTTTAACTAAAATTCATATATCTCTGCTGCTCAGTGATAGCTGAACTTTTATTATGATTGTGAAAATATAATCTACGAAACGCTTTTTATAACAAAATGATTTATTCTTTACATATGTAAATAACAAAAATTTCATATGATTCATTTTCATAAATTGAGAATTATAATTGCCTTTAGTTTACTTTTAAGTACTTTAAGAAATATATCCGAGTTGAATCGTACACTAATTTTAATCGTTTTGGAATTTTATATCATTATTTGTAATTTGGAAATTAGACGTGGATTCATAAAGTTTGAATTATATAATTTTTATTCAATGTATTGCAAAAACATCAATTAGTCACATATCCTAACTTGCTTATTCGTCCATACTATACCAACGGTTATGAATAACAAGTGATTTTTCATACCCAATGTTAGTTCAGTTACAAATATTGAAAATAATTTTAATTGGTATATTGCTAATTGTTTTATTTATCAAAACTCTTTCTAATATTATTTAATTAAATATACTGTTCATTGTGGATGATTGTGTACTTAACAACGATGTTTGATCGGTATTCGTATCTCTTTAACGTTGAAAGGATATAAATAGTTTCTTTAAGTGCAAGAGTAATGGTAACGAGTTGAATGCATTGAAGAGCACTCTCATTTACTCTGTAAATAAAAAGAACTACAATAATTCATTCTTCTATTGAAGAAATGGAATTAGAACAGACTTCTATAAATTTCTAGCTATAGTTTTAAATTCATTTCTATCAAAAAAATATCATATTCGTATGATTATTAGTAAAACTCATAATGTCTCCGTTATTTAATAAGAAAGGTTAAGTAGCACAATGCAAAAGTGAAAGAAAAACTTTATGTAACGCTAGTAAAACGTTTTAAAAACCAACAACGATTTCAGTTTTAACGACAGTTTTACCTGTACGATTGAAAATAGAACAAGTAAACACGAATGGGTATAAGTGGAAATCTATCAAAAAGACAGATACAAATAAAATAAACTAAAGTTTTCATTTCACACGTTTACATATGTATAATATCACTTGGTTCGCAGAACATATTAAAAGAAGAGATTATATTGTTTCACAACAAACGATACATTTCTAATTACCGATAATAAATATGTTAGCAACAACTGTAAATTGTACGATGTAAGTATATACGGATAAAATTATATTAAACATTCGTGTATTAAGAAAAGTATATTTTGATTAAAACTACATACTTTAAAACTACACAGTCAAAAAGGTCGCTTTACTGTAGTAGAATAGTAGTGTGCAAGATCTTAATAGCATTTATAAAAATGTAGACAAAAAAAGAAAAATAACTGTTCCCTTCATTTTGAATAGATATTATAAATTTGAAATATCGTACGATATGTTAAAAAATGTGATCGAGTAGCTTTAAAAAAAAGAAAAATATTTAAAACTCTATTTTTTTTCGATTATTAAGTGGGTATTGCATAGGATGAATTTAATCAAAAATTAGTTACTTCATTCTTCTGAGAGAAAAACTATTAAAGTAGATAATTATAGAAAATATATGGGTTAATATTCAATATTAAACAGAGGCATGATAACCTAGTATGAAATGTAATCTTATATTCCGAATCCTTTTCTTTATATTTGGCTTCGATAAAAATTAAAACGAACGATGTACGACAGTTTATGTAACTTTTTTTTAAAGAAAATTACAATATCAAGATTTGTGCTAAGAATCTTATTATTATTATTTTATATAGTACTATTATAAATATTAAAATAGTTAGACGACACTAAAATCTCAATAATATACTTTTTGCGCACATTGTACATTTATGTTGAGATATGTTATAGATAGTATAAAACGAATAATAAGGGTGAAAATAAATAAGAAATGTGAATCTGTATCTAAATATTCTTATTTCTTAAATAAAATGATGGAAAAAATAATTTTTGAAAATTAAATAGTTAATACCAATTTTAATTAATCCATTAAAAATATATAAGTATAAATAAATAAAAATATATAAAATCAGTGAAATGGTTTTAAAAGATTCAATATTTGCATAAGAAATGATTTTCTCAAATATATCCTAAATTATACAATCAAATATATGATGGATTTTAGAAATTTACAGTAGAAAAAAATATATCCAAGCTTCATCGAAACATTTTTTAGAAAACAAATCGAACGATATTTTGATAAAATAAAATTTATTTATAAATACTACTTTAAAATATTTTTAATAAAAATGTCGAACAATTTATTTTAACACAAGATTTACTATACTATCTTCTTTGTATGTAAAATTTATATATAATTTACCTACATATAACGAGATGAGCCATTTGAATCACTCACTAAATGTAGGTAAACTTTTGATTTCAGAAGTTTTTCATAATATTTCCGTATAGTTCAAATAATTTCATAGCAAACTAAATATATTTCAGTACATACTCGTTGTAAAACATTGCTAAATACACACGTGTTTTGTTTGCTCAATCGTTGCATTCTTTTACTTTTTTCATATCTCTTGCTTGTTGGAAAGTTTTGTTGGGAAAAGATGAAGTGAGATCATCAGTACCATTGGGTGAATTTGTTGTCCTAAAACTTATGGAGCCATATACTGGATGCGGTAGAACAGTAACAACAGATAATTTCTTTACATGTTTGTCACTAGTAACAAAACTAATAACTAAAAGAACTACTTTAGTTAGAAACATTAGATAAGATAAGAAAGAATTACTTAAATTTGCAAGATTAAAGAAGGACAATATGCCTCGCTTGTCTACAACTCTTTATACATCGGAAAATTGTACTCTTACTATATATAAAAGTAAACCAAGTAAACAAGTATTGATATTGAGTTCAAAACATAAATCGATTCAAATTGAAAAAGATGGTAAACGTTTGCCCGAAACTGTGGTATTTTATAACAATACCAAATTTGGAGTAGATAGGACAGACCAAATGGCTAGAAAATATATTGTGAAAGCTATATCCTAAAGATGGCCTTTAGAAGTATTTTGCAATATCTCAGATCTTGCCAAAATAAATACCTGAAATTATACAACGAAACAACAGGAGAAAATATGTTAAGAAAAGACTTCTCATTTCAGTTATCTGAAGAACTTGCAAGTGATTATAAAGATCTAACTGGACGATCCTCAACAGAATCAGAACAAATGCTTTCGTATACACCATCAAAAAACCAGACACATATTTCGATAAACCATAAACAATGTCAAATAGCATATTGTATAAATATTATTTGTGATATATATAATGTCGGTGGTAAATGCATTGTTAAAATGATTTTAACTTGTAAATAATGTCTTTGCATTACGTGTGAAATTATTTTAAAAATTATTATTATTATTAATTTATTTTCAATTTTCTTGAAATAAAACAGAAAAATATATAAAAATGTATAAAATATCATGTCTTCTTTTAAATTACATTCTTTTCAAAAACAAATTATTTTCACCCAACCGACAGAAGTAGCTTTACATTAATCGTAGGTAGTTCTAGTGTTAAATAAATGAAATGACATAAAGGAAAACATTAATTTCCCTGAAAGAATAATAAAATCTTTTTAGATTCTGTTTGATTCTCTCTATATAACGGTATTGTCCGTTGCCATTCAAAGAACGAATAATTGACTATAAAAAATATTGAAACGGTAAATACAGTATAATTCGAATACCATAACTTTAAAAATTCATAACACGTTAAATGAACTATTGAGAACAACAATGAATTGAAAAGAACTGTGACTAACACTAGTCAAGGATAAAAACAGACATGGTATTAATGAAGCTTGCTATTTGAATTTTAATCATAATAAATTTAAACAATAGTTTATCATATTCATTAGTTATCCGCCGTGAACCACAAATGTCTATTATTATATTAAATGAAAACAATTATTCTTTTCTATCAAACCTTTTTTATATATTTTAAGTAATAAATAAAATGTGTACATAATTTATTTTTATTTCATTCTGAAATTTTAAAGCGCCTTACAAGTTTATTCATTTTTTTGATTTTTTTATATTTTCTAAGCAGATTAAATACTTTGTTTCCCAAGTTTTAATATAGATCTAAATTTATTTATGCGTAAATTAGAGCTTTTATAAGAATTTTATTCTTAAAAATGTTATTTTATTCAATAATCTCTTTGGAATAATTTAACAACAAAATACTTGTTATATAAAAGTATTTATATGAGAAGCGAATTTATAGATACGTTCAGTCCGTTTGGAAGTAGATTTCTGAGTGAATAAGGGGTCAAAATTGGAAATAAAAACGTATATAAAGTATACATTTTTTATTACTTTGTGTCTGTTAACATTAATTTTTTTTAATTGTTTCATAACAAAGATGAACTTTTCCTATCTTCTATGTACCTATTTTTCTCTCATTTTTTTAAAACCTTATTTATCCAAATATATTTAGATCAAGAAATAGCTCAGTGCACAGCATTGATCTATATGTTATTATAATGCATATAAATCAATACTGAGTTATACAAACTTTCATATAATATTTGTTCTTTAATCAACCTATTCTAAATAAAATATTATTTTCAATAACTAATATTTTTAAACGTAGAAAATTTTCAATATTAATAGTTTGACTAATCAATAATTTAAGATGTTCAGTTAATAATTTATTTTTTCTTAGTTTGAATGCTGCACTAAATAGATTGATATATTAAAGTTTTTTTTATTCATCAAAATATTTAACAAACTGTAACAAAAACATATCTTATACTGGACATATATATGTACACATATATTGCACAAAAATAAAATAAAAATGAATAGTACTTATTGCTAATATTTTTCTGTGTACACACATATGTGATGTATTCTTCTATACATTTTGAATGTGCGGAAAAGCAAAACATATCTATTTTTTTTTCGAAAACTAACCTTTTTTATATAAAATTTAATATATTTTGATACATTTTTAGTTTTAAAATAATGACATAATTAATAGATGAAACTATTGAGCTCTTGCTGTAACATGATATTTTTTATCAAAAACATTCATATTATATAAATAAATAAATATTAATTTATAAACATTTTATATTAATTTATAAACACAAATTATAATAAACACTTAATTTTATAGCATTTTTTAGTTACTTTCTTGATACCATACATTTTATACAAATTTATGTAAAATTTATTTTTCAATTGGTATTAGAATTCTGTTTAGATTGATAAAAAATTATTTAAATGAATATTGGCTACATAATATATATATATATATATATATAATGAAGAAAGTTTTTTTATTTTACCAATTATAGAATAATTCCTATGTACTTGAATAACAGATTATTTTGATCTAATCAAAAATAAAAAGTTTCATCTGGTGCATAGTTTAATTATCGGTGAATTAAAAAGTTAATAAAAACATCAAACCTGTTTATCAAAATAACTCATCACCTTATATCAACAGTAAAATTGAGATGATATTTGAAAGAGAATCAAATAATTACAAAATTATATGCTATCACATATTTATAACAAATGTGTTGGTTATTATTACGTCAATACAAGAAAATAAATTACTTAAATAAATCAAAGACATGAATAAAGCAGGAAAACAATAGAGTAATGATGAGTTGCATGTCAAAAGGAAATAAATAAGTGATAATTATATCTTCATATTTAGATTATATAATACATAATTTTAGCACTGAGAATATATTTAATTTAACAAGTGAATTTTTCACTTACCATACAAACTGTTTTTATTAGTAAATTTTTTTCAATCATACAAGTTATCGTTTTTGACTGATATCGATGCACAATTCGACGACAATACCATCATTCTCCGCGCATTAAGGTACAGAAATAATCTAATAATTTACTGATTTTTCATAAAAAAATATCTAGATGTTTCTGAAGCTTAGCGCTTTAAAAATGAAGGCAATAATATCGAAATTTGTGTAACTTGAAATCAAAAATGATTTACAATAAATTATTGTACATTTTTTATTTTTTTTGTGTTTTATGGAGTAAAAAATACGTTTGTGAAAGTTAATTCAGATATTGTAGAAATTAAATATACTACAAATGAGAATAAATAAATAAAAAAATATAAAATATTAATTCTAAGAAATTATTGAAAATGGAAAAGAATATATGACATCTTATTATCTAATCATATATTCTGCATTAATTTCATTTACTCTAGTGTAAACACACATACATAATATATATATATATATATATATATATATATATCGATTAGCGAATGAATACCTCAAAAAAACTTACAAGAATGGATTGAAAACAAAAAATAATGTAATCTGTTTAAAAGATAAAAAAATGAAGTCGAACAAATATAGTTCCCTTAGAAAAAGAACTAAAATGATTAAAAAAAATATTAAAATGTGTAAAACAAATGTTGTAATCGAAATGTAAACCCTTTAAAGAATCGATTAAAATCTAAAATAAGTCAATACAATAAGCTTTAAGATAATGTAAATTTATTGACAAAATATTGATATTGTTAAAAGCAATATCCTAAATGGACTTTAAACCCAAATCAACATAGTAATGTGCACCATGTAACCCGATGCCAATTGAAGGAGGGGTACGTGTGTGGAAAATGTCTACTTTAGAATCCTGAGACCATATAGGTACACATATCCTCATCCACATGCCGTGACGCGGTGGTTTATGCATCTGCCCCTTGACACTCGATCTCTGTCGACGGGTGAGGGTGTGGCACGCGGAGGGTAAATAATCTGTCTTTAGTCAACAACGACATCTGCACATTTCACGTGCTGCTACTGTACGGTGTTGATTCAAAGGAAAACCTACATACGTATATTGCTAATAATTTTCTCCGTAAAAATGTTGGTGATTTTGACAGCTTACTTTACTTTGCACGAAGCAATTTATTATATTGTTATATTTTGTACGATAAACGGTTCAGAAAAACGTGACAGTTTTATGAAACATTTGTATATAATATGTTTGAGAGAGCTCGTAAAAATATGTATGTAATTTTGCATATATATATATATATATATATATATATATATATATATATATATATATATATATATATAAAATATAATATAGAATCCAAACTTAATTAGTCTTATATGACTGGTAAAATATCTTCAGCTTATTTCAGTCTTATTAAGAACAATTGGATTAATATTAAAATAATTAATTGTAAGAGCAAAAATTATATATATATATATATATATATATATATATATATATATACACAATATTTTCAATAAGATGACATTATAATACTGGGAGTTAAAAAGACTAACGGTGACACAAACTCTTATTTATAGTTAAAACTTATTTGTAAATTTACACGTGAAGATGATTACATTTGGTACTAAATTTGCCAATGGTTTTTTTAAATAAAGCCTCATTTTATGATATATCACAGTCTCAAATTACATATATGTATATATGTATATATATATATATATATATATATATATATATATATAATCCATTTCTTATTTTTTAATCGGCGTATTAATAACAAAGTTCCATACTTAATATAAAGCTAGTTATTTTGAATTAAAATTCATTTTAAGTAAGTGGTTTTACGATCATGTTTGTAATAATTTTCACTAAAAAAATGCACATCTTTGATAATAATATACATGCAATCATAATTACAAAAACATAAGAGATATAAGAATAATAATTTAAATCGTTATAATTTGGCTCATATATTCAAAGTCGTAAATTGACTTACTTAAATGTAGATAAAAAAGAATCATTCATATAGTTAAAATTTATAAAAATTAGTTTTTTATTATGTATAGTTATTGATAATCTGCATTATTCAAATTAAGTTTAAATAAAATATGAAATATAAATAAAAGTTAAATTCAAATGTACATGAATTTCAAATGGTGTAGACTGCTTAAATCAGAATACTATTTAGTGTATAAAGGTGAATACTTTTTAATATACATTTTTATATGAGAACATTTTAAAATAATAAAAATATTTTTAAAATCTAAATTTAAATAAATATTTTCATACTAAATATTTATTCATACTATTAAATAGTAAATAAATATCCCAAATGTAAAAAAATATACTGAATATATATATATATATATATATATAAACATATATATATATATATATATATATATATATATATATATATATATACATATATGCACACATAAAACACATACACACACACATATATATATATATATATATATACATAAAACCATATTAATTTTTCTGGGTATAATTTTATAAATGTGTCCCAAACAATTTACAATTAGTTGACTTTAAGATGATGGTTTGGGAAAAAATCGACTTTTATTGCACTATTTCTCACTTAGCTAAAGCTCTATTTTAAATTTTTAATATATAATTTTGTCAATTTATACTTCTACAATTTATACTACGAGTACATTAAACATGGTAGGGTACAGTTTAATACAGAGAAAATTACTCTTCCATTCTATTTGTCGGGAATTAATATGATGTTTTTTTCACTTTATTTGAAAGTTTTGTATTATTATAAAGTAATCACTTTTAAATCTCAATACTCCCTCTTGTAACTGGTTATGATCTAACATATATATATATATATATATATATATATATATATATATATATATATATATATATATATAATTGTAAAATACATTAAATAAAATTTATTAATGGAAAGTAATAAGCTATATACATATATCACAATACCTGTAACAGTTACTTTGAAATGTATTAAAAAAATATTTTATTTGAAAAATGCGTCATTCAAAAATTTTTCAATTGGAATATTTTTACATCCCATAAATACTTTGTTGAATGTATACAATTTTTACAAACGTAAATGTTGAGTCGGTGAAATATATACAGTTTTGGTTCGCTTCACTAACTGTTTTCCATGAAATATATCTCGGACATTTATAAATAAAAATTTAATTTAAAGGATATAAATGTGTATATATATATATATATATATATATATATATATATATATATATATATATATATATGTAAACATATAATACACAATGAATCGTTTACGATTTTTACTGTTTAGAAAAAGAATATTAATCTATTAATTTATCTTTTCATATTTAAAATAAATAATTTTTATATATTATGTTTTGAAAAAACTTTATCTAATTTTTGTTGTCCATTTTTGTTAGTTTCTGATTTAAAAAATAATTATTAATATATACAGAATTATATACCAGTCATAAAAAGTGCACTTAATAGATTTAAAATGAAGTGCATAAATTTTGATGTATCACTGGTTTATTTGGCAGAATTTAAAATTCGTTTAACAACAGGTATTCAAAATAGATTATTTAATCAATAAGGAAATGTATCGGTGGTTATCAGAGGTGTAAGTGATTAAATATCATCATCAAAGATCATAACAAAATAACAGAAAGAAATACTTGTAACCGGAATCTAATTTAAGCAATTACATTCGAAATTTCGAAATTATCACACACTACCATCAAGAGGTTCAGTAATACTTTAAATTTCCTTCCGTCGAATAATAGTAACTCTATATTTGCGTGCATCTTGCCGTTGTATAGACTGACAGTTCTGACTGAATACCAGACAGATAGCATAATTATGTGCTTCCGCTAATAGAAAACGTCCATAGCGATTCTTGCACCTGTCTCCTGGCGGTGTGAGGTGCACAAGATGAAGTATAATAAAGGACACCCGAGTCTGTCACGGGCATACTTACACGGTGCTTGAGTGTTCCGGCCATTGTATGTATATCCCGAAGCGGCACAATACTGTATTTCGCAGAAGAGTTCATGGCCACTGAAGAACGATTATTAATAATTTGTCAGGGGATCTCTTTTTCAACCGCACGTGG
>CM068314.1:44795286-44897786 GCA_034766995.1 Acanthacorydalis orientalis
AAACTCAAACAAAAGAGACAATCTTACGTTCGCCAATCGATTGTTCTCTTTTTGCTGAACGCGTTCAATTGTCTCGCGGCTATGAAACAAGCTAAGAAGCAGATATACGGGATCTAAGCACGCTTGAAATATCTCACTGATGAGGCTTTATACCCCAGTTAACTTATTTCAATCAGAGCGTTATGCTGAAAATTATGGGATTGAGGACGTGCAATGTGCATATCATACACCCAATGGTTTCGCGTCATAATTGTGGTAAGTAATTATGTCATAAATGAATGCGGAACGAGAAATGTAGACGTCTCTCTAGTGCCATGCAAAAAACTGTAAATTGTTCCCTTGGCTAGATTTGAATGCCTAACAGTGTTTGATTGTTACTGTAATAAATATTATGCAATTGTTGTTATTAGAGCGGTAAAAGATATTAGATAAGATGGAAAGAGAGATATTTTTAAGTTTCAATTTTGTTCAAAAATATATGTATGCTTCCCATTCATGTTAAAACTGATTTGTGTGACACAAACTGAATAGAACAGTAACGGAAAAAAAAGCATTAGAATTTTGCATACGTTCATACATATACATACACTCCGATATGTATGTATGCATGTATATATATATATATATATATATATATATATATATACATATATATAAATACTATGAATGGTTATAAGGTTCTCTGATAAACTATGATATAAATTGGACTTCTAATTCACAAATCACCTGATAATTAGAAATTTATTGTTTCAAGAGTTTGAAGAGTTGTGATATTAATAGCATTATATATTAACGCTTTGCAATCGAATGTCACCATACAAACGGCATCACACTTCTACTTACTAGATCGAATGTTCCCGCTATGTACGTAAATAACATATTGTGAAAATTGTACAGTAGAATCACAATAGTTTGACTATTAATTTCAGTGCTAGTGATGAATTACAGTTTTAAATTAAAGAGATAAAAACACGTCTACAATTCTATTTTTTTATGGAAAGTTTTATTTATTTTTTATTAATATAAATGCGTAAAGAGAATTATTAACTTAGTATTAATTTTTATATTGTTAATACTTGTTTTAATAATATGAAATCATCAATTTTATAATAGTGAATTTTTTGCTTTTTATACATTGAATATGTGTGTAAAGAAAAAGCAAATAGAATGAACATCTATAAAAAATATTACTGCACATTTTCTCATATAATATGTATACATATCGTGCACTCAATATATTTATATATATATATATGTATATTTCATGTATATATATATACATACACAAACACATACATTTTTATTGTATGATATATTTTTGTTACAATTTATGGATTAGTTTGATAACTAAATCAATTTTTGACGTTATGTCAAAATATTAAAGCCTTGAATGACAGAGAGAACAAAATCAGATTAAAGCTGTGTCAAATTATTGTATACTTCAAATGAATAGTGGTCAAATTATTGCGACTCTATATAATAAATCATATTATAATTATAAAAACAGTCATATAAAACTTATAACATTTAAAAAATAGAAACAATTATAAAATGACAGAATAATACTTAGAATATTTGATAAATACTTTATATAATAACATGTTTTTATTGACCAATTATTAAGATTTCGAATGAGTGTTTATAACACATACTATTTGAGAAGATGAGAGGGTAAAATTAAGAACGGGACTATCCTGACCAACCCCAAAACGTACATCTTGAAAAGTGCTATAATTTAGTTAAAAAATCATTTGTATACTAAATTTTATTAATAAATCATTATAATTATATTATTGTTTCATTTTCTAAAACAATAAACTAAGTTATATTTTGTTTAAAAAATACATATAATAAGTGTACGTTGCTTATAACTTGCTTCATTGACCCGCAAGACCCTAGAATCCAGCCCGCGGCCTAAAGGTTGAAGTTGATTTTATTAAATAAAAAAAATGAAATTTAAAGAAATGTATAATACATTTTTAACACATTGCAAATTATAAAATTTTATATTTATAGCAAAAATATCATTATCACAAAAAATTACGCCCGACATTGATTAAATAGTTTTTGCCAAAAGATGCCAAGTTTCTAGTAAAAAATATTATTTTTTTTATTTCTTTAAAACGACTATTCTGATCATCTCAAAAACTTACATCTTGAAAAGTCATAATTTAGTAAAAAATCATTCATATAATAAATTTTATTAATAAATCATTATAAATATATTATTGTTTTATTTTCTGAAACAATAAAGTAAGTTATATTTTATTTAAAAATAAATGTAGTAAGTATATAATGCTTATAACTTGCATAATTGGAGAAAAATATTACATACTATATATATATATATAATCGTTTAAAATAATTGCTTCATTTAATTTTAGCCTTGACATAACTAGAAACTTACTAATTAAACGTTTATTTCTTTAATATGCATGGGAAAATAAATATATAATTTGAGTTATTATAGTATCGATATTTTTTTATTATTATGCATATACATACATATATATATATATATATATATATATATATATATATATATATATATATATATATATATATATATATATATATATATATTACGAGTTGGGTATAATACAATTATGGTATGAGGGAAGGGTAGGGTTAAAAACAAAGATTAATGGGGAAAACCTATTTCAATAGAAATACATTGAACACTAGTGAAATGAGCATGTTGATTTTAAATACTAAAAGTATGAACATTCAAAGAAAATGATAAATTTAATAAAAACAGATCCAAAAAATGTTTATGCAATAAGCTTACAAAATAAAGAGAACAATGAAATATAGTAAACTTTTTGCAAAATTCATGATGAAACTACAAAAAAATTACAATTTTTTTGTCAAAAAGTAATAGATTTTTTGATTTACCTACACTTTCAGTACAATTTAAAATATTCAAAGGTAATATATATATATATATATATATATATATATATATATATAATGTTGAATTAGTAAAATATAAAACCAAAAAAATTCTATAATTATTTTCTAAATATTTTCTTAACTTGTGGTATGTATTAGTTTTCATTATGATCAATCAATAAAAGTAGGAGAATAAATATCAATAACATATTAATTTAGTCATAACGTTATGACATCTAACTATTTCAATAATATATGTAACATTTTTTCCAATATTTATTTTAATACTATCTACTTATTATATAGAGATAAGAATTATTTACGACTATAACAATTATAATTCGACTTTGTGATATTATGGACAACTGATACAACGATTTATATTAATTTACAGTAGTTACATAGTGTTTGTAAAAAGAATTTGAATATATATAATTTCAATTTGTAAGCATCTTTGAAAGTATTCAAATGTAATATCTTTGAATTTTGTTTTATCATCTGTAATGGATTTTGATCTCAAATGTATAAAGTTCTTCTTTCAAAGAAAGGATGACTTGTAGTTTGTTTTGTAGTATAAATGTAAATATACTATATATTTATATACATATATATATATATATATATATATATATATATATATATACATACATACATACATACATATATGCATGTGTAATATAGTCTCATAGCTTTTAATAAATTTTCTTTTTAACTAAATGCTTCTAATGAAAATTATAAGTCTCAAACAATTTTAAACTTACTACTACCAAAAAATGTTTCTAAATACAATTATAAGAAGAAAATTAGAATAAATATAATTATTGTTTCCTAAATGACTAAAAATAAAAAAAAGTTCTAGATCTCGACAAATTCGATGTGTTAAAACAGCCATTTTGAATTATTCATTGATTCGTAAACTTGTAGTATATTAGTCAAATAAAACAAGTCAGATCTTTCTATCACCATATATTTCCGATGATAAACGAGGGTAGATAATAACCTAATTTGTGAAATAAACAAAAAAACTGAGTAATGAAATTAAACACAAACTTGATTTTTTTATGTGTTTTTTTTTGTCAATGGTGGGATATGAATAAGAATAAACATTAAAAGTTAATAATCAGTAATACTCGAAAATTATTTTTTTTCACAAATAAATTTTTACGCACACTAAGTCCATTTTGTCATACAAGATCATCTACTTTTCTTCAATTTAATAATACCAAAAAGTAGTGAATTATTTAAACTACATTTCAAAACTGTGTACAATGAAATAAAGGTTACATTTTAAAATTATTTATTATTAATTTTATAAAGAATTATAATTACAATAATAAATATAGTGTGTCCCATTCTCTCATTTTTGCAATATGTTTAAACAAGGCATAATATTTATATATACATTTGTATATATATATATATATATATATATATATATATATATATATATATATATATATGATCCTGAAAAATGATGATAAATATGTTTTACTACTTAAAAACTCCTCTCATTTTTATATTTGAATTATTATTAGGTAAATTTTGTCATATATTATAAATACATATTTAAAACTATGTAAATACCGATGAAATAAGTAATTACTGTTATTTTTACAAACATCAGCTGCAATAATTGATTACTGTTTCTGTCTATAAACATAATTTAATTTGTTCTACTTTTTAACTAAATAACAAATATTATGTAACTAATAAATATTTAAAGATGCAATATTCTGATATTTAATATTATATTTTTTTTATCAAAATACCTCCTGAATATAACTGGGTTATATTTAACATGAAAAAAACATCAAAAAATATAAATATTTTTTACAGTAGTTTTTGTATAGTAAATATATTTGCGTATTTTTTTATTTTAATAATAAACTAATCCTCTCATAATTCATATAACTTTTATAAATTTTTTGTCTCTATTTAATATTCTAAAGTGTTTGGTCTACACAAATTGAAATATTATAATAGATTTTTTATTTCATAATTTTAGACCATACAAATGTTTTTAAAGTCCCCTTCAATCAACACGTAAAGCAAGAACTGGAGTGAAAGCAATGTGGTAGAAACTCGTTAGAAAACGAAAAAGAGATGATAAGTGTATATACTTCTGTTTTCAGTTGTATGACTTCATTTTGTACCCCTTTTATTCTCGTCATTGTATTTCGCGATGATTTGTGTAGTCTTTAAGTTGCAACATCATTTTCTCTAACATGGGTTCATTATTTAGGTATTGATTTAAATAAATATTTACACTGCAATGAATTTTTATTCTTTAATAATAATAATAATAATTATTATTATTATATATATATATATATATTTATATATGTGTATATATATATATATATATATATAATTTTATTATTGTTAATGTTACAGGTCAAAAACTATAGTTTCAATGTTACTTTAAAATTATTAATCTATCTGTTTTTTTCTTTAAAACTAACACAAAATATTACTTTTTATAACTCTAGCTAAAGTATTGAAAATGTTTTTAAATATAACAATATTCATATACATAGAATTTAGTTAAATAAACCAAATTCGGTTTGTAGTTAAAATTCAAAGTTTATTTAATGTTTAAAAATATATTATTTAAAAAGGAAAAGAGAAGAATTTGAAAAGTTTCTGTAGAGTGGAAGTTTTGTGTAATTTCATGAGATAGATATAAAAATAATAGTTATATATACGTATTGTGTCAATAGTCAAAATTTTAATAATAATATATTTTATATTCATTTGTAATTTTGAATAAAAATGTAATATTAAAAAAATACTACACGATTTGAAATATTAACTGCATCAATCAACACCAGCGTGTATATTTTATATTGAAACTATACTATAAACAAATTTTTAAATTCAGAATACTATAATTGCTTTGTGATCCAGAGCGATACATTATCACATAAAATCATTATCACATAAAATGTCAGTGAAACTTTTGATGATATTTTTTTTAAATATCAAGGGGCTTCGCCTCCGGTCGCTACACTCACTTGTTAAATGTTAACAATTTTTAGATGAAAAACGAAATATAGATATTGTGAAATGAAATTTCATTTTTCATTTTAAATGAAACCGTGAAAATAGTGAAACTAAAAAGAAAACTTATTGTCAATTTATTCTAAAACTTGTGTGGACGATATTCGTAATTCATTTGTGTTCTTCTGTACAGCAGAGAAAGTGGCGTTGCATGAAGGTGGCCTACACTAAATTTTTTTTTATTTTATGGAAATTTTAAGATGGATTTATTATTTATATATAGAAAGATAAAAACAATATCTACTGGATTTAAAAAAATAATATACCGGTATATAATTCCTTTTCATTTACACGTATTTGAAAACAAAAATTTTAATATCTCAATATAATAACAAATTCTCTAGAAAATTCTTGATTCCAGGATGTCGATTACTTTTACTATTAAATAAAAAATATGAATATGCCGGAATATTAGAGTGTATATCTGCATTTTTTAATCTATAATGATCGTTGAATTAATAGTAAGTTAATTTACACACATAACTTCTTTTTTACGGTTTACTTGTATAATTATTATTTATTGTTCTATACGATTCTTATACGTTATATGTAAGAAATTTTCCTTTACTATTAGTTTAGACTTATGTCATTTTAAAGTAGATGTTACAATTAAAATTTCGGTATCTATTTGCGGGTCCTAACGATCTTTGTTGTGTAAGCGTCTCCAATAACCAACCAACCACCGATATATATCTGAAAGTCGCGAAAATAAAAAACGATCATAGAAGAAAAGAACAAACACGTAACTGACTGTAATTGAATAAAACAGTAAAATTAATTAATAAAAGCTTCAATCTAAAATTACGCATTGTTATATTTATGTGAGAAACGAGTGTGATGTATACAAGTCTGAAATATTAGCAGAAATTAAGAGTTATATATATATATATATATATATATATATGTATATATACATGTTTTTGGTTGTGTGTTTATGTATATATATATATATATATAAATAATAAAACATACATAGCTTTAGTCAAAATTATAGTGAATATAATGCTTATTTGCAACGACTTATCAGAAAAAAATGACAATTATCATAATAATGCAACCGAAGTGACATTATTATGTAGTCTTAACATAAACTTAGCCATCGAATCATTTGTGTTTGAAGACTACTTGATAACTCAACGCTACTTGCTTAATTCTAGGAAGATTTCTTATCGCTACTGAATGATATTCTTTTTCTAATTATGTGTAGCTGAATGTTAAATAAATCTACCTATTATACTGACGCTACTAATTCCCATTATAGTAGAAAAGTGGCTATATTACTGTATCAGAACTTTATAGACTGTTGTATTTGTCGAGATACTCCAATTATTTAGCGGTATGACCTTAGTTGTCGATACATTCCTAAATCTCAAAATATCTCTCCAATAATTCGGTTGTATTAGCATAATTTTTCCCTTTGGAACAAAATCACTGGATCACCTTCGGTTAATATTATAAAATTAAATGCAAGAAATAACTTATGAATAGAACAATGGGGTGTGGTGCTTAAATAACTGATCAAGATATTGTAATGAGATTTGTTAATTCACTTATAATAACGTTTACTGTTTATAAGGGCTATACCGTATGACGATAATCAGAATATCTACTTTGACAAAATTGTGCCCATGTGTAATTACGTGATTTAAACATTATTAATAATAATTTTCATTTTTTTCAAAAAAAAGAAGTTGCAGATAGGAATCATATTAATTAGAACTATTGATTGAAAAGGATTCAAAGATAAGGTGTTAAGATATTCACATATTACTTTGTTATATCATATATATGTATGTATATATAAATATATATATATATATATATATATATATATATTACATATTTTTTTTAGAAACGTGTGCGTTAACTTTAAAACATAAATAATATACTCGTACTTATAACTATTTGAAAATTTAGTAAAAAATATATCTGAGCAATTATTTCAATACAAAAAACTACTCAGGAAGTATTTTTAAATATTTAAAAACACGAAACTAATTATTTTATACACCTGTACATACACATTAACACATTTACACATTTATATATATATATATATATATATATATATATATATATATATATATATATATTAGTATATATGTACATATATGTGTATAAATACAATGATTGTAATGTACTTAACTTTTAATTTAAAATGTATTGTTTTAACACTTGATAACATAATAATATAAATATTTGACTATAAATGCAAATAAAAGTTGTTATATAAACAACTTTTTATTAACACTATATTTACATAAAACTAAATAATTGTAATACGTCATACGGTCATTATTATAAATTTGTGTTATTTTTAAAATAGTTAACATAACGTTTTAGATGAAACGTCTTGTATATAACAAAGAAATTGATTGTTCATATCAATGACCTTGTGAGAATTATCATTTCATATTGTCGTGTTCTCTCAGAAGTGTTTTAACAGTCTGTGATTAGTGAAATAAAAATGAAATTAAATAATAATTCTTTTATAAAAACTATAATCATTTTCTTTATGTGTTTCGTTCAAAATACAACATTATGTAGTCGAATATTACTATTTCTTCCATCTCCATCAATCAGTCATCAAATAATATTTCAACCGATTGTTAAGGAATTATCATTAAGAGGTCATCATGTAGTATCTATAACACCAAATCCCATTAATGATTCCACTCTAACAAATCTCACAGAAATTGATTTAAGTTTTATAAATGACTTTTGGAAACAAAATATGAAGTTATCAGATGGCAACAGATTTGCTGAAAATGCACAGAAAAGTGCTGTGAAAGATTTTATGAACGCTGCAAGTGGTTTAATTGATGTAGAACTTTCACATCAAGAAATAAAACAGTTAATAGAAGACAAAGATGCACATTTTGATTTAGTTATTGTTGAATGGATATTTTATCCCAGTATTTATGTATTCAGTGAACGATTCAAATGTCCATTAGTGGGAATTCTCTCTTTAGGGATGATGTTAAACGGACACATTGCTTTAGGGAATCCTTTACCTCTTGCTTATGAATCAGACATGAACGTACCCTATATTCATCCAATGACATTTTGGGAGAGAATGGATGGAATGTTTTACAATATTTGGTTTTTATATCAGTATTATTTTCATTTACTTCCAACTCAAGATCAACTAGCGAGAAAATATTTCGGAAATGATATTCCATATATTAAAGAAATTGAAGATAAAGTTAGCTTAATGATAATCAATACTCATCCAGCTTGGTCTGGAGTAAGACCAAATGTTCCAGCTATTATAGAAATTGGCGGTATTCATCAACCAAAAAAGAAACCACTACCAGAGGTTTGTTTCTCATTACAATTGTATGATAATTAAATACAAAATGATTTATTTCGATAGGATTTGAAGAAGTATCTCGATGAAGCTTCAGAAGGAGTAATTTACTTCAGTTTTGGATCAAATGTACAAAGTTCACTAATACCTGAAGATAAAATTAAAATATTTCTGGAAGTTTTTAATGAATTGCCATATAAAGTTATTTGGAAATGGGAAGCGAATAATTTACCTAATCAACCGAAAAATGTGAAATTAGGTACATGGTTACCTCAAAACGATATTTTAGGTACGTTCAACTACTTAATGATAAAGAATAAATGTAAGATAACAATAATAACTAACATTTCCACTCCAATTATTTTATATTTTTATTATCTAAGATCTTGTTTTCAAATCATATGTTTTCATATGTAAAATTATTTAATAAGTCATACTCTACTTTTTTTAATGCAATTTAATTGTGTACAAAATATACAATGAAAAGTGAAAACAATTGTGGTCAATAACCTCTTAAATTAACGAAAATTGATGTGTATATATCACATTTGTAAAAACGCTGGCATTACTGATATATATATATATATATATATATATATATATATATATATATATATATATATAATTTACATTATTAAATTATTCCATATTAAGGTGTATATTTTAAGTGTAAGTAACATGGTTTAAAAACTGGTTAATATTTTAGGTTTTTAAATTTAATATTATTTCTAAAAAAAATCAAAGAAAAGATTATTTATACATAAAAATTGTAATTTAATTTAAGGTATTAATAATTATATTTTTTTTAAAAAATGCTTTTATTAATATCTTGCTTATGCAACTACATTTTCAGTACTATGATTGACTTTACATTTAGAAGTAATTAACTTCATACGTCAGAAAATATTATGCTTATGAAAAGGTTAATAATTCATTATTGTTCATTTTCATTTCGGATTTTATTTCTGCACATTCGATTTGTTTTAACATCGTCTTTAGAACGCAAGTACACGAAAACATCACGAAAAATTGAACCCAAAAGAACATAAAAAATATCACAATACTATACTTTCATACTCTATAATTGATAACATCGTAATTTAAATGCATGTAAGCAATAATCCAAACATATGTTAATAAATTATTGAACATTTTGATAGGAATAAATTTTTAAAAAGTAACTATTAATTTCGGAATTTTTTTATATATAAATTCGTTATATCCATATTTTGATGTATATATATATATATATATATATATATATATATATATATATATATATATATATATAAAGTAAGAAAAAGGAAGAGATCATAATGAATTTAATAAAAAATATTTTTAATACAGAATATCGTATTTCAAGAAAGTTAAAATGTTGTTATAAACGGACGATGTGATTTTATGCGGTATAAGTTTTTCTTGAAATTATTTTTTTAAATCGCGTCAAAAAAATAAAAATATTAAATTTCCTTAAATGAAATAATTTTCATGTATACTGATTTTTTTTATAAACATTAAGTTTTCAATTTGAAAAAGTATTTATTTTCATTTTGATGAATAATAAAGGAAACGAAAGTTTCAGTAGGAAGCCATTAAATATATTATTTCAAAATATTTCTTTATTTAAACATAGTTTTGAATGTAATGGAATAGTTTTAACGTAATTTCAATATTTAGTAATTTATTTAAAATTATTCGTAATAATATTAATTAAAATATACAATACATCCTTTAAATAATTTCAATATAAAAATACATCTAAATGACTAATAAACAAATAAACAATCTTTTTAGAAATATTTATTACAAATAATTTGATTAATCTCATTTTTATTATATATAAACATAGATTGAAGCAGAAAAACCTATTTTTGTAGTTATATATTATTCTGGAAAAGATATTAAATGTAAATTATATTTTCATATTTATATTCATATCGCTATTTTTGTTATTCAGCTTAGATTTAAAGTATTTGAAAATGGCTAAATTTTTTTATCTGAAACAACTATCATTAAATAATTACTTGTACAGCAAGTACATTAAAAAGAATTATATATATATATATATATATATATAACCTCATAATGACCGCGAAGAGCTGTTTTTTTTCTTGCAATATGAAAATAAACTTTCTTCATTTCTTTTACAGTTTTTTTACTCAAGTTTCCTCGAAATTACAACCCTCGAATCCCTGTTAAATAAGATATTAAGTCTACTTGTGAGAACTTGTGAGATCTAGTTTAATTGTGAGCTATCTTTACTTTGTGTCTATTCCAGTTTGATTTTAAATTATTTAGGTTTAAGAATTATCTTCTTAACTCGTGTTTTTTTTATTTGTTAAATATTAGTTTTTAAATTATGTAGGGTAATACAATAATCGATTTTTAGAATTTTTTAATAACATTTCATTTCATTTATATATATATATATATATATATATATATATATATATATATGTTGTGTGTGCATTTGTCTTTGATTAATAAATAATGAAATAATATAAACTGAAATGTAGATTGAAAGTTGTAATTATAAAGCAAACTATATTAATATGCTGGAAATTAAATTTTTTGATTATGAAATTCAGAAGTGTATTTAAATATTTATTTTTATAAATAATGTTACATATCTTCATGTAGTTATATGTTTCATATCAATAGTGAAGATTTAAAAATGCAACATGAGTATTAATCAAGTACTAATCATCTAGAAATATCTATATATTCCTGTTATATATATATATATATATTAGATAGATAGATAGAGAGAGAAAGAGAGACAGATAGATAGAGAGAAATCATATACAGTACTTTTTCGATAATATGAGCATTATGAATGTTTTGAATGAACGTATGTAATCAATGTATTGATATGCAATATTAACAAGAAATGTGTTTTATATTGGACGTTTTGAAATATTTTATAAATAACTAAAAATTTCACAGCTAATAATGTGAAATTTTTATTGTCTAAAAATGCCCTTTTATTTTACTTACATACTTCTTTCATTTTATACCTTAAAATATAAATTGGAATAACGTATCTTTCAGAAAATGTGAAAATTTTAATAAATAAACATTATATATATATATATATATATATATATATATATATATATATATGTATGTATGTATACAATAGAGCTCGGTTGTAGCAATTATTGATATAATGACTTCATGGCTACAGCGAGAAAAAGTTCATTTACAAAGATATTGGCTCATGCACATTTTCATATCAACACTCATGTTTATAATGAGCTTATTTCAAGAATATACTAAGGAAATTTTATCGTTTTTAAGAATGCTCTTCTTTATCTAACTGATTTGTGTATCCCCAAATATACATATTATCTAAACTGCTATTATTTCAATTAAATCTTTGTCATAATTAAATTCTAAAACTTAATTTTCTAAAATAAAATATGTATTAAGAATTTTATGTCTTATTTTAAAATTACATTGGTTCTTGTCTAAACCATGTATTAATTTATATCACATCATATTACATTTTTAGAATTTATATAGAAAATAGCTATATGTAAAGAATGAGGTGGTATGACGAGTAATAATTATAACAAGCAAATATTTTCAGTTACTTAGTGCTCGCTACAATAGAGATATATTACATATATATATATATATATATATATATATATATATATATATATATATATATATATATAAATCCTATACTTTCTATTGATAATATTTCAACTTGATACATTTATTTAAATAATGTTATGAAATAAGAATTGTTAAATGAGGGATAGAATCAAAATTCACAATTTATGAAATATGTTAAAAAATACTTATGTCATTAGTTATTCAATCAAGATGTTAATTACATTCCAGCGTGGACTGAAATATCGTACATGTTATAAAAAGGAAAGAACACAAATTAGTAATGACATTTAACTCATCTACCATAATAGTACGTAATTTTTAAAAACACCCTTAATCATTTTGAATGTACCTTTTGTTGCGTCAAATATATGCAGATTAACGCTATTTTTTAGCATATATATATATATATATGTGTGTGTGTGTGTGTGTGTGTATGTCTAAATAGTGTGAAAACAACAATATATATTATTTAATATATTATTATTCAAATATCGTATTTGTACAAAATTACAAGTATATTTTGAATAATATAGTAGTGAGGAGTATTTATAATATTTAATTACTAAAATACTATTTTTGGGAGACTTTCTAGTTTATTTTATCAAATAGATAGAGACTTTTTATCAAATAGAAATTTAAATATATATATATATATATATATATACAAATACAATCAAAGAAATAACATAAGAAAAAAAGAACAAAAAAGCAAAATGTGTTATTGAAACCGATACAGGGCACCGAAACGTGAAGGTTTTTATTACACAAGCTGGGCTACAGAGTCTTGAGGAAGCTATTCACAACAGGGTACCAGTTGTGGGGATCCCCTTCTTCGGAGATCAACATGGAAATGCGCGTCGAGTGGCGGCTTTAGGCATCGGCACACGACTCAGTTTCCAGTCATTAAACAAAGAGGATCTGAAGAGAGCCATAGAAACTGTCATCAAAGTGCCTACGTAAGTTACGCTCTTTCTCTTCTGGCTAAACACATACAAACATATGTATGTTATGTATGTGTGTTTCGTTCAAGTACTCATACATATATAGCCACGTGTTGACTTTTACTATTTTCACATTGAGTACAATTGAAATGAAAAGCTGTCGTTTCAATTGTGTTCAACTATACAGAAGCATCTCTTTAAAATACCATTTGCTCATTTTACTTTGATGTTATCATCGATTTGATATTACTAAAATATCCATGTTTGTATTGATTAAAGTATATATGTATATGTGTATATATATATATATATATATATATATATATATATATATATATATGTATATATATCATGTATTCATAAAAATATAAAATAAACTTAAATAATATATAAAACTCTATGTTCACTTAAATAAATGTTTTCAACTATTTTTTCATACTAATTAATGCCTGTTTTATTATTCAAATAGAGTAAATAACAAAAATTCCGTAATATTTTAAGTTTGTTAATTTAGGAATTCATATTTAACATCATCAAAAATTAATATTAATTATCTTTATTATATATTTGTTCTGTTATCAAATAAAACATTATGGAAATATACATATTTTGAATAGTGAAGTTGAATAATGATTTAAAAATATTTGATTTATTTTTAGATTTTAATAGAACATTAATGATTATCTAATTAATTGAATTTATAAAAATAATTGACGTAGGTGTTTTTATATAAAATAATATTTATTAATGAAAGTTTATAAATAGAGTGTTTTCTTTTTTATGATATATTATCATACTTGAACAGTATTGACTTAACTTCAAGTACTCAGTTTACAGATAATTCATTTGTCCATATAAATACTACATTAATATTTGTAATCGTAGTCATACTAGAAATACAAATAGTAAAAACGAATAAAGGGTCCAAATAACACTGATGCAATAAATAATAGGTCTGTATTAACTTAATTGATTGGTTTTAAAATAATCAACATTGTCTTTTATTTTCTTATTGTGAGATTTGCTCCATTACTGTTTAAATTACTGCGAATATAAATAAAATAATAAATGAGCCAAAACTAGGTTCCTAAGTCAAAATTATCATTTTTTAAGTAACATCAATGTTCTAGATTGATGTACACTATACAAAATAATAAATAGCAATTTGAGAGAATGTAAATTAATAAAAAAAAAATAGAATTATTTGGAACGATTTTTGAAAAATCCACAAATTCTTTTAATAGTTTCTGTAATCAACAATGTAATTAAATCTCCACAGATATGCTTTCTCTATTATCAAATAGGTTTTCATATCTAAAATAGAAAGTTTTATTCAATCAAAAAAAAAGTTTTTCAATAAAAATTTTAACAATATAATTTGTCCATTTTGTGTATTTTTTGTTATTGTGAATAATTAAAAAAATGTATATTATTCTATAAGAATTCCATTTAGATTGAAAATGGAACGTATTAGCTTCTTTTTCATATATTGACTACTGTTTTAAACTATTTGCGTTTTGAAAAGAAATGAAAAAAAGTTTCCAGAATGCAAAATCAGACCTACATATATATATATATATATATATATATATATATATATATATATGTATATATATATATATATATATATATATATATATATATATATATATATATATATATATATATATAAAGGACTTAACTATAAAAATAAATGGCAATATTTTTAAAACTCTCTTCGTTCTATTTTTATTTACAAAGAAGAACAACTCTAATCAAGTCTCGTGTTGCTCATGTGTTGCAGATACAAACAGAAAATCACGGAGCTGTCTAAAATACTGAATGACCAAATAGTGAACCCTCTGGAGAAAGCCGTATGGTGGATTGAGTACGTCATTAGACACAAAGGAGCAAAACACCTGCGCAGTCCTGCAGCAGATATGTTATGGGTGCAATCGTCAATGACTGATATATTGATATTTTTAGTTATTTGTGCTCACATCATTGTTGTTATTGTCGTATTTGTATTGAAAATATTACGTGTGATTTATAAAAAGAGCAATATGTCTAACAATACAAAGAAACACGATTAATTATAAACTTGTTTTATACAATGTGTTGGAAATATTTCTATTATATAAATTGTGTATTATGCCTGTCTAGTTTATCTATTTGATAAATACTTTTTGTTAAATAACAGTAAATTAATTTATATATTTTACAATACATCTGATAAGTATTAAGAAATTATTTATATTCATTGAAAATAAATCAAAAAGAATCTAATTAATATTAATAACTTGCGATAAAACAATAATAGATAAAGAATAAAAAATATTAATAATTCAATAAGAATTATTACTTTAGTATATTTTTTTATTAATTATATATGTTTCTTTAATGGTTTTAAAGGGATGTAAATAAAAATATATGAGGACTGGTTTATGAGCACAAATTCTACAAAATGAATGAATAAAACCACAAATTACTCATTACGAACGGTTGGTCAACGATTGAAAATAATAATCTAACTTACTGGGTGGTAAATTGTTATTCTACTTCCTGTAATATAAATCTAAACGGAATTTTTAGGTAGGGGTGTTTATAGCATTGCCTTATGAAGCATTTATAAATTTGATGTTTTTATAAAAGGGTCGGATTTTACGTGTACGTAAATATGATCGTTAAGCAAATGAAATTATTAAAAGAACTATATGTAAAATGTAGTCTACTTTCTATCACTATGTATATATATATATATATATATATATATATATATATATATATATATATGTATATATATATATATATATATATATATATATATTATATATATATATATATATATATATATATATAATATATACATGTATATATATGTATGTGTGTGTGTGTGGTAAACGATAATTATTTTAATGAAAATTGATAATTTTAGAATAAATTTTAGAGAAGTTTGATCGTAAAATCAGAATTGAACGACATTTAAATTACTTTCAAGTTTTCATTATTTTAAGCTTTAGTTTATTATTGATAAAATCTAAATACCCGAAATTAGTTTTTATGAAATGAGTATTATTTAAAACATGTATATATTTTCATACTTACATTTATAATTTTTTTTACATTTTTTTATATACATAAATATACACACAACCATATATATATATATATATATATATAACGAACAACTTAAGTGACATTCTTTAAATTATTTTTCATAATTTATAAAAAAATCAAGGAATATATTTATATTTCATTAACACTGTAAAATATAATTGTATAGATTAATTATTTCTTATTTTATAGTCCTGAAACAAATTAATAGATTGTTTGCTAAAAAAATAATTCTACATATATACATACATATATATATATATATATATATATACGTGTGTGTATATATATATATATATATTGTTTACTACAGATAAGAATAAATTCGAAGAAGTTAAATGATAAAAGAATATAAAATGGAAAAGGCAGACTCTTACTAGGTATGTATAAAATTAATAACTAGCTTATAGCTTATCATATAACCAAAATTTAATTTGAAATTAACTATTTTATGTTAAACAAAAAATTTTGATTAAATAAATATTAAAATTCTCTTTAAATTTCCATCAAATCAGTTAAAATAAATGAAAAAACAATGTTCGCCGCCATAACAGCACTGTTAGTCAATCACTTGAATTTTTGTACATTCACAGTCTATATATGTAAGGAAAGATGATCACATATCTAGTTTTTCATATTTATTTAATTTTAACAATTATGTGATTTAAATTAAAATGAATAACATATATTTACATGCCTTTTATACTTATCTATTCTTATATATCATCCCAAACTAAGTTTTGATATCCATATTAAATATTTTATCTGTAGTAATGGTTAATATCGGAATCCACAAATCCAGAGCGTACTCAAATTCAAAAATAATTATAACTGTTGCTAAGAGGCATACGTATATTAAAGTACAGTCTAGACAGGAAGGTAATTTGTGTAAATGCATAGTACATATTTATTTGAGCCGATTTTCCAATTTTATGTATGAAATCAAAATCACAGACTTAAAATAAAACCAAACTTAAGAATAATTATAAAGGAACATTATTCTTCATGCAGCTAAAAATCTTTGTAATGTAAAACTATAGCAATAACATTTTTGACATAAAGTGAATAAATAAATTTCATCCATGTTCACAAAGATAATATATTACTAATTATTTTCTTATTTTCATTATAAACATGTTTAACAATATGGCTGTTTCCGGTCGAACACTGTTTTGAAATATAGTAATAGAATATACTGACACTTCAAGCGAAATGGTTATCAAAATGTATTTACTTTCAACAAAATTTCACATACAACAAAAATTTAAGGTCTACAATATATAAATATTCAATGAAAAATTTTTTTTAGCTGTTTGTCATGTTCTTGTAACATTTTTTCCGCATTATTCTAAGTTGTTTTAATTCGTATTATATTTTAACAGAGTTAATCTATTTTGACAAATAATTCTTAGGGCTTAAAAGAAGAATTAAATTATTATAATTAGATTATTGATATTTTGTGTTCAGGAATTCAATAGAGACTGATAATTCAATCATTTAATAAAAGATTGATATTCATTGTAGATTAAGTGTTATTCGAACTGTTTATTACTATTTCTAAAATATTCTTTACGAAGTTAATATCACTGGAGATACGTTAAGTAAATGCAAATTATTTCCAAGTATACCAGTAATGAAAATATTAGTATCTATTTAACATAAAATATGAATTTATAATCTCCAGCAGTATTTCTAAATTATACTTTACGTGTATAATGTATTTTATTAGATGATATAGTAGGAATGAATATAATATTTCATCTACTACAGTATTTTTTTGAATAATGGTTCTATTTCTAGTAAATATAATCATTAAACGCTATAATTGTCATTAATATGCAAATAAGATTCACAAGATATATCGTGATCTCTTATTCAGAATAAATCTGCTCATCAATAGAAAAAAAAACCTTTGTACTAAATTTATATTTTATTAATTTGAGTAGAAAAATATGTTATAATGATTAATATAGTGTTTGAATGTTTTTTGAAGATAAATCGTTTGAAATGTTAGAAACTTAATTAACATTTTTGGCTTCACTATAGTCAAATATTTATATATAAGATATTGTGTCTCAATTATTCGTTAATAGTTAAAAGTCAATATATTAGGACAACCTATTGATATAGACTACTGATAGTGAAAAATTTCTTTACATTATCAGTTCTGTCACTATAAGTCTCATTAAGCAACTATTATATATTAAGGAAAAGAAAAGACTAAAAAAAGATAAAATGTAATAAAATCAATACAAACAAAATACATCAGTACAAAATTAAAATAGACTACTAATTATAACATTAATAATTCAAGATTATAATTTTAGAATTGTTTTAATTTTCTAGACTATTTTAAGGTTTAGATCTAAAATTTTTTCTAAATATCGCATTGGTAAGAAAATTATTAAAAATTTGAACTAGGAGTCATTCAAATAATAATATTCGATAACTAATGATAAAAAAATATTTTTTTGTCTTATAGTCTTTCGGCATTTGATACGATATTAGCTAATGAACAGTAATTCTCAATGCAATAAAAAATGAGAATACGGCTAGCTAATTAACAGATTAAGCTATTAAATATTTATTATACTGATTTCGTGAATGTAACTGTTGAAAATATTATATTTTATTATTTATTAATAATTAGCGATAACATATATATATATATATATATATATATATATATATATATATATATATATATATATATATAAAACACATATGCTTTTAATAGAATTATAAGTTAAATATTTGATGCAATAATATTCATAATAATTATTTATGAAAGTATTTTGAGTTTTATATATATATACAACTATATATCATAATAAAGTTCTAAATAATTTTTCGTTTTAAGATTAGTATATTCACTTAAGGCGATTTATTGATATATTCAAATATTTTGATATCACACGTACCTTTTTTATGCTTTATGAGCTTTAGCATATACGTATATATAAAACTCTGACGTATACGATATGTCTTCAGTTTACTGTTTGAAACATTGCGGGATCAAATTTCGATTCACATCTCAATAACTTCAGAGGAGTTTATTGTATATATTTTTTTAAGAATTCTCGAACCTTTTATATAGAAGAATAAAAAAGGTTTCTATAATAAATTTATTATCTGTGTGAATATGCAAAGTCAAGTTATTTAATTATGTCTTAATAAAATGAATAAAAAAGTGTTATATTAAAATAACAGTTAAACTTTTAAACAGGATATACTTTATTATTCTATTGTTTTACTAACATATTTTAAACCATCTGTTACTGTATTGATATTAAAGTATATTATTTATTTAATTTGTATTTATTAACAAATGCGTATACAATTTTCAGTTATAAAGTGTTGATTTGTAAGAAAATAAAATAATGTTTCAAAAGTTCTTACAAGGTGTTTCATAACCAAAAGGTCTAATTTTAAAACATTACTTTTTTAAGTTATTTTTAAGTATAGAAAAGCATTAATAAGAAATACGTTAAAAAAAATTTATTCAAAGTTGAAGATATATTATCGGTAAAAGTTTTAGTGTATATCAACTTTCAATTAACTAACAATTGAAAAAATAATTATTAAAAATATTTTGTACTGTTACATCAATAAAAATATCTTTTCTATATGTAATTTGTAATTATAGTTGTTTAAATATTAAAAGGAAATGTATTTTTTTCAACAATAAACCAATAATTTATAATAAATTGAAAATAAATGTTTTTTTATTTATTTGAAATACGTAATATCCTTTTCGAGTTTCAATTGATTAATGTCACTTGTCCTGTTTTCACATAACATGTCCCATTTCCTATTTCAATATACAAAAGCTATAACTTCCGTTCCGGAAATTTATATTACAAGGGTACGAAAGTATCCCTAAACAGTAGCCGTTGGTTTCTCTGCATGTCGTCATTTTCACATTTTTTGATTATTTAAAAAGTATTTTCATTATTAAGGTATCATTTTGAAAATAAAGTGGATTCGACTAATTTTAATCTATAATATCTTTTCACGAATCATTAAATTTTAATTATAATTATTTTATATTACAATTTCAAAGAATTATAATTCAAATTTCACTTAGAAATTTATAATTTTATTAATATATTCTTTCTTTCTTTCTGTCGTCCTCTCTATCTCTCTCTCTCTATATATAAATATATATACAGGATGATTCAATTTATGTTTCCACACAAAAGTATTAGAAAAAAGAAAAAATTAAAAAAGAAACATGTTATTCCCCAGTATTTCAGTTCAATGTATTTTAGTATTGAATTGAATTAAATACTAAATAAAAAATAACATGACTTTTCTTAACCCCTGAGCCTCCTTTTAATACTTCTATGTAGAAAATTGAATCACCGTGTATATATATATATATATATACATACATTTGTTAATATTAAATACATTTTAATAGACAAATATTTCCTATAATACAGTTCTATTGCTGTAGGTAAATTTTCTTTCACAAATTAATTATTTTCTCAAGTGACAAAAAAAGTGTAATCAAAAATGCCCAATAAATATTTAGTCATCATTTTTGATTGTTGTTTATTCGCCGTTTAATGTTGATACCGTCGTCTTCAAAGAGGTAATGTAGAGAAACATCCGATTTTTGACATCATCTTTAAAATGCGAATTACCAAAAATAAAAATGATTCTTAATCATTTAGTAAATAATTTAGATCAAAATTTTTTTATGGTTGTGGAGTGAGAAATTAATACATTTATGAAAAACAAATGTTTTTATATATAAAATTGAGAATTTTTTTAAAGAATTTAAGTGTATGAAATATTAGTTATAAACAAATATATACAGTTTTTCTCTATATTGTTGGAAATAGGATTTTATAGTTCTATGTTTCTAAATATTATATATATATATATATAAAGAAAGAAAGTGAACAAAAATCTAGCGAAATATATTTTATAGAGGCTAATTTTCCTTTAAATTTATTATATTTTCTTAAAAACTAAAAGTTTTTATGAAGAAAAAGAAACCGGATTTGAAATTATCGCCATTGTTTTAGTTTATTTTTCAGATTTCACACACCAACTATCCTCTAAATAACAATAAATTAAATATCCGACTACAAATAAAAGTATTTTCTCTTTATGAAATAAAAATTTACAATAAATAACTCAACTATTTATAAAATAACTGAAATCATATAAACAAATATATTTTTCATAATAAATTTTGATACAAGTATGAATAGGAAAAGAAATAATTTTTTTGCAAGTATTCATTTTTGTAGCTTTCACACTTTCTAATATATTTAAAGACAAAAAAAATGTTTAGAGAAAAATTAACAAGTGTTGAAGATATTTACATTCATTATGTAGTGATATAAAATTTAATGTATTTCCATCTTGATTCAATACATAACGAAAATAATATAAAGAATCATAATTACATATATATTAAAAAAAGAAAAGTTAAATTTTTTGTAATAATTTCAAAACGTTTGTTGACGAAATCTTTTATGAGTTAGTGCAAAAACTCAAATTGAATAATTGTAATTAGCATTTTGAAAATTATGTTTCAATTCAAAATTATATTAAATCTTAAAATGAAAAGACAAATAAGTGCCTATTAATAAGTAAACACTGAATTAATCGTTAAAAGAACTTTAAACATGGTCAATAATTTTTAAAAAGTGCTACGTGCAAAGAATATTTCAAAAAGTTTAACATATAAAGTACATGCGTGCTAAGTTCAAAAACATGAATTATAAAAAGCAGGCTGTCATAAAAGAAATTAATTTTTTTTTGTTTTTATACATATAGTCCTGTTGACGCATTGTCCAGATGGTCTTTTTCCCTATGTTTAATTTGAATTTCTCTATCCCATTATTTCTTTCAGTATATATGCCATTTTCAGGGATGAATATGCCACTTGTGTTAAAAATAGTAGTGAAAGACAGAAACTCTAATAATTCATAATGATGATCATCAGGACTATGCAGAAAGGTTATTATCAAGAAAGAATGAAAAGTTAGTGCTTAGAAAGAATACTTAGTGCTAAACCAGTCGTTTTTAAACTGATACATTTTTTTACAAATTGGTAAAGAAAAACTTTACAGTAGAGGTTATGATCAATATGTAATTCCTTTTTATATAATTCGACTATTTGCCACAAAACTAATTTATTATCACTATAACCCAATCTCGTGGATACTTCTGTTTGAAAACTATTGTTGATATGGCTCTGAAAACAACCAAGATTCATATTTATGCAATTCAATTGTTTTATATTTCAATTGAGAATCCATGATCTGTTGTCAGATATTTTTTTATGAAATTGAAGTAGGTAATTTTAAGATAAAAATTAATGTTCAAAACATTTACCACATAGGCTTATAAAAACTACATTAATGTAGACAAAAATAAAAACATGGAAAAAAAATACCATTTTTGAAGCGTTAAAATATGCAGATATACCAAATATACCTAGGCCTGTAATTGTCATATTTTTCTCTAAAAATGATTGAAAATATGTACTTTAATTATGCAGATACACAAAGTTCATATTTTAACAATTAACTTTATAAAAGAATGTGATATAATTTATATCTTTTACAATGTATTTCTCTTTCTTTTTTTAAAAAAAAATATTTAACCCCATATCCTGGTACTTATTTTTTTAACTCATATTGATAACTCACATCTCACTTATTAGTATTTTCTAAAATACTAATAAAATTAGTATCTTTTAAAAAGTCAAACTTTCAATTAATTTTCAGAAGTTATTCATTGGACAAATTACAAAATTTTCACAACTTCGTCAAAGTACATTTAGCAATATTGATGAATACTATTTTGCAAATATCGTATATCTGTCAAAATACATGTATTAAGCAAAATTCGTATTTGACTTAAAATTATTGATATGGTTCATTTTAATATTCATAGATTAAATATTTTATTTATTTCAGTTTAAAAATTAAATCTATTATAGAAGAACGATATATATTGATTAATGAAGATAAATGTTTTAAAATCAACACATTTGTAATAAAAATTAATTTTCTATTGTACCTATTTTTTTAACAATAAATATAGCGTGTATAACAATTTAAAAACAAGTAAATACTAACAAAATACTAATCCGAATGTCTTATTTTAATGATAAAAAATTGAAACTATAATAATGCCTGATAAAGATTTATTACATTAACAGACCCCTACATATATTCAAATAGTGCATGTTTGCATGTTATTTCCAAAAAATGCGTGTAATCAATAATAGCACCTTTATAGCTGCGCACGTTATATTTTTCATTACTGATTCATGAAACCAGATACAAATGAAGCAATTAATTATACTGTACTTGGTTTACAGTTTTATTATAATTTAATTGATTATATGCTTTTTGGAACAGGCAATAAAAATAGTTATTTGACAATTGTATCGTATTCGATTATTTTCTTTATTTTTGATGAAATCATTTCGTTTTTATACATTATATAGTAATTTTTTGATTATTTGAGAAATATTCAAATAATTTGAATGTATCATAGTTGGGTTGTTATCTTGTTTGTATGATGTTCATTATTCTATACAAGTTCTAGACACAATAACCTAGTTTATTACTTCTGCAACTGATTTCAACTTTCTTCATCCTCAGGTAGATGTTGAACTTTATAGTTCAAAATATACTTAAGGATGACAAAAGTCGAATCCGGTCGTAAAAGAAAAGTACTTGAACGTGGCTTACAGGACTTGTATAGAAAATGAATTTAAATATAATTATATAAAAAAATAATGTACTTTTTATCATTATTACTGTGTAAATAAATTTATAATGTATCAACCATTGTGATAATTAGTATCTCTTCACAAAAATAAATAAAATATATAAGAAATGGTATATAATCGTGCAATTATCTACTGTTCAATTCAAAAGAAAACATTTCGGAAAGAAATTCATTATTTTTACAAAATGTTATTTCAGTGTATTAGTGCCAAAACTTGGGGTAACAAATATCTTCGTAAAATATTTTTTTATTACTACAGATTAACTTTAGCAGTTCGTATAATGGATTCTAGTTATTCAGCGATTATATTTTCAATCTCCAAAAAATGAAGTGCACATATAACATTTCTTTTAACAAGACATGAATACCAGCAAGGGTACTAAACTTATTAATGAAGTTTTTGTAAAAGCAATGATAAAAAATAAAAGTTAATACTGATTTTGAAATTTCAAATCAAGCAATACAAATTTGATTGGTCGAATAGACTATCAAAAAATTTTAACCTACGAAAGTCATAAATTGAATTAGATCCTTGAGAAACCATAAATAAAATACCGTAAAAATTCGTAACTACATAGTTTATTGTACAATAGTGTTTAAAATGAAAGTAAATACCATAGGTATTAGGATTTCTCATAAATTATCTTCAGATAACAAAAAATTGCTGGTACATTAATTATTTATCCTGTTTGGAATGAGTTTATAACCTGAGAAGAGGAATGGGTAGTTAGTCTACAATTTGAAGTAAATAACAATGAGTTTCCTCAAAATTAAAGATTTTTTTCAACGTCCAAGTTGTTTTTTTAATACAGTAAGATGAATCAGATTTTTTTATTTTAAATTGTTCTTACAATCTTCAACATTCAATTCAGAAACTTATTGTCGATAATTAAAAAGGTTAACTGAGAATATGGAAGAAAAACAGCAAGTTTAATCAAGAAAGGAAGATAATTATTTATTTTGATAATTTGTCACTTTATATAAATAGAATTCTCAATGAAAAAATCAAGACTTGAACAGCGAAGTTTTACTACAGTCTTTATTCTATTTCATTTTCTATTTGTTGATAGTAATTATTATCTATTTAGATTTTTAGATATTCTCTAAAGGAATAAACAATTTGATCATGCAGCTAAAGTAACACAACATTTACCTAATTTATCCAACTTGTAATCGATATTCATTATGTAAACAAGGATAAAAAATTATAGAAAGATGGAAAATTATTATTAGTAAAAACAGAAGGTATATTTTAGAATAGAATGTACAATATTTTTTGGAAACAACATTTTTTTTATAATATTATTATACCAATACACGTTTTTCGTACGCTCCTAATATACCTGAAAGAAAAAAATATTCATTGATTGACTACTGATGATTAATATGTCAATTAAAGTTCACTATGTAGATATTTTTCATTAAAATTTTATATTTGGTTTCTTGATATTCACTTGTAATTTTAAGAATTGAACGTTAAAGTATTTGAAATAAAAAACGGATGGATAACTAATTATATAAAATTATGTCGTTAGACATAAATGTGTTCTTTTTTTCAACTTTTATTTTGATTAATATTTGTTATACTTAAATGTAGTGAAAAACTGTTATTACATTTTACTAACAATGTTTTCTTTTGAATTTTGCTTCTAAAAAAAGCTTGAATAAATTTCTTATATAAATTAAAACTTTTCTTTCTTTATGTAATCAGTTTACATTTTGCTGATAGACATTATAATTAAATATTATTTAAAACCAAACTCTGTGGTATATAAAAATTGAACGTCAGCATGCATGAAAAATTTATATTAAAAACCGCTTTCTAATTTTCATGACGAGTTAAAAAGTATAAAAAACACTCGTTATGAAACTGTAGCATAATAAATAATTTTCATGATATCGTTTCACTTAACAACAATCTTGTGTGCATTCTATGAAAAATCACATCCTCTGAACGTGAAAGAAGCAGTGTTGCCTTCTTATTCAGTTACGAGAGCTATTGCGTTACACGGCTATAAATTACGGAAAGCAGAAAAATAATTTTAATCGTGTAAATGCCAACGAAGAAACGAAACGGGTTTTCATGAAACGGAAGAGTTGCCTACATAACAACATCAACTGGAAAAGTAATTTAATAATTGTCGGTAGCTATGAAATTCTGTCACTGAAAGAGTGATGAGAATCTTGGCTTTTAATTATATGCAGGTAACAGCAATCATTTATCTTACAGAATAGCATGATATTATGACATTTTCAATAATATTAGTATTTCTTCTTTTGGACACACACACAAAGATCTTTCTCTCTCCATTTATATATATATATATATATATATATATATATATATATATATATATATATATATATATGATACAAGAATATTCAAAGAAAATATTACATTATACTTTAAACACAAAAATGTTATTTTTATTACAATTTGAATAATATTTCATAATAAAGTAATATAATAACTGTAATATTTTTACATATATAAATAAAATCAGTAAAAAATACTTTATTTTTATATATTTAATATGGATAAATATTAAACAAAATATCTTCTTACACTAAAAATATACAATTATTAATTAATAATGAATTCTTACATTTGTACAGAATAATATTCATTATAAAATATGTACTATATAGTAAAAAAAAATAAAAGGAAGTAAAGAATTGTTATAAATATTTTGAGTAAAGAAAAATTGTGAATTATAATATATATATATATATATATATATATATATATATATATATATATATATATATATATATATATGTCACATAAAAGCAATTAAAAAGAGAAACATATTTAATGACTTTTATCTTTTTTACTATGAAAAAATATCTTTAATATTGTATTAAATACTATAACCTAGAATATTTATTGAATTTCTCTTGACAGAATCCAAAATACATAAAGAAAATATTCCTATTTCTTTAAGTATATTTATAAGTGTTTAATAAAAAGTAAAAAAATAAACAAAAAAATATTTTTTTATTTTAAATTTATACTTAAATACAAACAGACACTAGAAATCTAAAACCGTATATATATATATATAAATCTGTAATTTGAACTAATTTTAAATTAAAAATTGAAAATTTAATATTTTATTCAAAAGGAAAATTATTATATATAAAAATAAGTTTGTACATTTTAAATTTGTTCGTAAACATAAGGAAATAGTTTGAAGCAGTACTCGAAAAACACATTACCTGAAAAAATCCTCCCGTTGATTTTTTTAAAACCAGTCGTATAAATAATGTTCGCAAATAAGTTTTCCAAACTCTCGTCCATTTATTCAAGAGCGTTCATTAAAACTTAAGAATATTTAATTCTTCGTTCTCTTTTATCAATATTCATAAGTGAGCTAATTAAACGCGTTTAAAAAGAAAGTGTATAACGGAGAATCATTTGATTCGTAGTATTTTATTTTATTCGTAAATCAGTTTACGTCTTTCCAATTTAGTAGGTACAGAATTATTATTCGAAAGACAGCTATTCAGTTTTAATTTTACGTATTATATTTATTCTTGTTTCCGAACAGAACATTTTATTAAGTTACTTTCAATATATATACATACATATATATATATATATATATATATATATATATATATATATATATATATATATATATATATATAAGAGATGAAATATTTTTTAGTTAATTAGAGATTAAAGTAAGAATGTTAATTAAATATTTCATTTCTGATTTCTCTGAAGATCTCTTAGTGTTTTTGAATGTTGATTGAGAGATAATAATTTTCAATAGACGTTTCACTGTATTAAGATATTCGGAAATAATTTAAATTTAATATTATCCCTTTACACTGTTTGCATTAAATAAATTAAGACTGACGAGAATTAAAGTAGCCATAAGAAACATGTTTTATATAAATATCTGTTTAATAGAAAGTATTTCATTTGAATATTTTGTCTGATCAGTATTAATATAAATAATAACTATGTTTGCAATCTCAAAAATATTTAGCTTTAGTCAGTTTTCGATTATTATTATTATTATATATATATATATATATATATATATATATATATATATATGTATGTATAGGTGACTCGTTTTATAAGTATGGTAAAAAGCAAGATAAGGACATTTTTTTTGAAAAAAAATGATTTTATTTCTCAACATAGTCTCCATTGTGGGTTATACACTTGGTTTAGTCAGTCTGCAAAATACGTATTGACAGCGGCGATGATATCCTCATTTACTGAGAATTTCTTCGCACCGAGCCAAATTTTCAAGTTTGATAAGAGAAGGAAGTCAAACAGAGCCAAGTCCGGATAATAGGGTGGATGAGGAATCAATTCGAAGCTTAATTCGTGCAATTTTGCTATTGCGATGTTCGATTTGTGATGGCGCGTTGTCCTGATGAAAGAATACTTTTTTGTGCGCTAATCTTGGCTGTTTTCGTTTCAGCTCTTTATTTAAAGGGTACAATAATGTTGCATAATAGGGTCCCGTTATCGTTTTTACTTTCGTTAAGTAGTCGACCAGAATGAATGGAATCCCAAGAAACATCGGCCATCGCCGTCCCAATAAACTAAACAGGATTCGCCTTCTTTGGCGCACTTTCACCAATAGTTGTCCATTGACTGCTGGTTCGACTCACGTATCTAATGGTGGATTCATGTTTCATCCACGATGACGAATCGACAAAAAAGGCTTTCTCGTTTTTTTCCATTTTTGCGGCAACTACTACACTGCTCGCATCAAATATCTGTAGAACGTGAAAAACGCGTCGCTTCTAGGTGAAATTTTGCCTATGCTAGTTTGAAAAGTGACACTTGATATCCGTGACGTTACCAAAGGAATGGTGGCGTCATTTCATATAAATATACCAAACTTATCAAACGACCCACGTATATATATATATATATATATATATATATATATATATATACATATGTATGTATAAGTACATAATAATACCGTTTGGGTAGATAATTTTACATTTTAATATTGAATTTATTCCAAAATAAGGTGGAAATTATTTGTATTTTGTATATTGCCTTTAAATTTTTTAATTTGTGATAACGAAGAATGATGTATGTTTAATAAGTTTAATTATAATATTACGTAAATAGTGCGTATATATATATATATATATATATATATATATATATTATAATAATAATAATTTTTATTTTATTCGACACTGAAAAGATATTTACTTTGACACTAAACAATCATAGACTAGAAATTGAATGTTTTTTTCAGTCAAATCATAAATAGTAATATAAATGTCTTTATTCATAACGTTTGTTGATAGAGAAACTTTTTGAACATTTGAAAATTGTTGAACTTTTCAATTATAATACTATTGCAAATTAAAAATGACGAAAATCTGTATGTATAATATTATAGTCATTAGATTATAAAATATATGAAACATATAATGGCTATGAATGTTTATGTAATTATAATCTTTCTATAAAATCCAATATGCTTGTGCACCTTTGAATAACAATTGTTTCAAAGGCTAAAGTCCTTTAACTATATTGATTACACATAAGGTCAACACATGAACTTAGGTCTTGATCAAAGCAGATGTACAATCCAGATAAGAAGAGGGTCATTCTATAATTGCTGCAAGATAATACTACCAGGATGATCTACAAAGCTGTTATAAACATTCGGAAGTAATTACTTAGTACTGAAATCATAACAGTTATAATAATAATTGTGCTAATTTATACAATTTAATAAAGCACTTCTCCTTAAATATCTTTAGTAATTTTCACCATTTGCTTTTTAAAATATTTCAGTCTAAAAACATAATATTCATATTTTACTCATATTTATTTATTATATGAATTAGTTTCTTTTAATTTATATTTGACTTTGATATATATATATATATATATATATATATATATATATATATATATATAATTATCAGAGTGTGCGATGAAACGTTTCCTATCTAAGAAGGAAAATAACAAAATATTGAGCCAAAATATTTTTACTTTTCGACACAGCACATTTAATCTAAATGCACTTATTCCAGAGATATTCAAGAGCCTTTATGCTGTTCAAATCTTCAGTAATAAAGTTTTAGATAAAGGAAGGGGTTACACCATACCGAATAAAACTACGATTAGATGGTGTATCCAGAAACTTCACATTCATAATCCATGGTAAAATATTGGGTTATGAAATTCCAAATGGGAGAAGAGTCACTGGAGATGAATCATTTCAGGGTCTCCTTGTGAAAATTCTCACACTCGATTCTGTTGCACTTGTCAAACACCTGGTGTTTAGCAACCAGTGCTTTAAAGTGAACAAGTTATCACCAATGTCCAATCTTTCACAAACAACAGCGAATTTTCCATGACCATTTAGATATGAATATGGTTAGTGCAAAGTCGGTACATAAACTTCTTCCGGTCTTTCAGCGTCGGATAGCCTGCGCACGTTCATTTTTAGAACTGTGTGAGCTATATCTAAATGCACTAATCGAGTCCATTGTATCAAGGGATAAAACATTGGTCTTTTTTATGATTCTGTATCTAAAAGAAACTCAGAATTATGGTGATCAGATAAATCATCTTCCAGAAAAACCACGGTGTCTTAGTCTACAAAAAATATCATGGCAATATTTTTTTTAAAATTGCAACGTCATTTTATTAATAAATTTGAAGAAGCGTTATACCATTGTAAATGGCCTATATTATGCAACATTTTCGCATAAATTTTGAGATAACATTTGTGAACAATAGCGTTTAAAATTAATAAAAGGAGTGCGCTTGTTATATAAAAATGCACCAGTTCACACGGTTACTGTTTTTCAACCCGCTATTCGGGAGTATGGCCTCCAAGAACTTGATCACCCACCCTAGAGTCAAGACAACGCCTCTATCAATTATTATCTTTTTGGTAATTTTAAAAAAGATTTACGTGGATAGCGTTTTAATAATGACAATGAGTTGAAAGCAGTGGTAACTGGCCACTTTAACATAAAACCGAAAGATTATATTTATAAGGGTATAACTCTGTATAAAATGTATTTAAGTTAATGGGAATTATATAAAAAAATAGTTTATCTTGTTTACTTTGAGATTAAGATTTAATTATGGGAGTGTTTATAAATCAAATAATACTAGATCTAGAATATAAGGAAGACAGATCTAAGAGGAGATCAAATTTATTCGTATTCAGAGCTATTTGTGTGACTGATACAGCATAACTGAATCACAGTGACTCCTAACGCAATAAAACTACTCTTAACTTCCATAACGTTTGAAGTTGTGAGTTCACAGTTGGTCAGTTGATTTCTTCACTAACGGAATGAATCTTGTTACACTATGGCAGAAATGTATTGAGAATGATCGTGTCGCACTATTTAAAAAGTTATATTTTACTTTCTTTTCTTGTATCGTGTCAATACCAAAACCATTTTATAATTATAAACTTCTGTGCATAACTTTTTCTGATCTCTCTGTACGTCATAATTTTATTTTAAGCAAAGGTATTATTTATTAGTCCTATACAATTCGAAAGTTTGAAATCTAATTCAGATAAATTAATCAATAGCTTGTCGTACTCAGATCTAGGTCTACTACTATTAATTTTATTATTATTATATATATATATATATATAAAGAGAGAGAGATAAAGGGGGGAAGGAGAGAGAAATAAAAATAAAGATTAAAGAGAGATAATTGATTTCTAAAAGTTTATTTTTCTTATACTAACATCCATTAACTTAATTCTACGCTCAATTAATCTACTTGAAAGTAAATTCCTAACTAAAATATTGACAAATAATTTAATTATATTGTTTTAATATACCTGAATTTTGTTTAATGACTAAATTTAATTAAAAATATTCCTTGAAGTTTATTTCATATATATGTTCCTTGAATTTTATTTTAAATTTATTTTATTTTGATTCCAATAAAATAATAAGCTGAATTTTTATCTTTTCATTTGTATAATTAAAAACGTATACTTCTTTCAGAACATTTCCTAATAATTATTATAAGACAGCACATACATATCAATAAAATTATAAGAAGTTTATCAGTATTTAATAATCGTAAAGAAACATTGAATATAAACTATATGTTTGTAAATTACTAACTGTACAATTTTAATATTTAAACTGTTTTCATTTTGTATTTATTTATTACAATTAGAACTAAATAGTAATGCAAATAAACAGTTATAATGGAATAATAGTAAGCATCTCTAATATTTTTAAATTAAATATTTAAATATACTAATATATAAAATGTATATTAATATATTTTCAGATATGTTCTTTTAAAAATGCCTTAATAGATCTAAACACTTATTTAGTTTTATTAAAATTATTTTGTAATTCATATCTATAAAGATCAATGTTTAAGAGGTCAAATCTCTTCATGCCTATTAAATGGGCTATTAAAAAATAATAAAATTTGTGTGTTTTATAAAATTTACAATATGTATCTGTAAATAATCTTAGTTTTATATTATTTAAAATGTCATTTTTCTTTTATAATCAAATTCAAAATTCTCAAACCTTGTCTTATTTATATAAAAATATTAAAAATATAAGAATTCTTAAATCCTTTTAAAAATTATTTATATAAAATTGAGTCCTATAATATTTTTATTATATCTTCTTATCATGACATAGTTTTTCTTCATATTTACATACATATCTATATCTACATATATATATATATATATATATATATATATATATATAAATATATATATATATATATATAAATATATATATATATATATATATATATATATATATATACATAAAACTAAGTACGTAATAAAGTCATTTTTGCAGAATATAATTATAACGAAAAATATTGTTCTTTATTGTATTCTACGTAATAGGTTGTTATAAAGTTGTATTTATTTTGATGCGATTAATAAATCAAGTGTTATAAATACCACACTATAGTGTAAAAGTAACGTAAGGTAACATGTAAAATTTAAATTTCAAATGAATATTCAAGTTAATTAAGAAATATGTCACGTAATAAACGTATTTAATATTTAAAATTTAGTCTAGACATTTTATCGTTGTTTGTATAAAGTTTATTGTACTGAGAATTAAATCGACTTAAATTGTTTCATAACTTCTTTTTTTTACAATCATTTTATAACTTATTGATATTAGGTGCTCTTTATTTTATGTTTTACAACGTATTGTTTTATAATAAAATGTAATGGTCTTTAAGAAAACAATTAAATTTTATTATTTCAGAAAGTTTTATCATTTGATTATTTTAGAATTTTATCGAAAATGAAACGTACTCTTTCTTAGAAATATTTGAAATGTAGATTTGAAAAATACATAGATTCTGAAAGATTTCATACCTACGACTTGTAAGATAATGAATTAATTAATAATTCAGTGAATAAAAATAACGATACTACTAAAAGTTAGTATTGGAATAACATTGCAAGCATTTATAAATAAAAATATAATTTCATAATTTTTTAAATAAAAACTGTGTGGAAAATAAAAAAGTGAAATGAAAATTATTTTTCTTAAAATTTGAAAAATTAGTTTTTTACTTAATATAAAAGTTAGCTTCAACTGAATTTATATTTAATTTAATAATAACTGTGTATAAATATACATTATAAACAAATTAATGAATTTTATATTCATCTTTAATTAATTATTTACACTATATATTTCACAACCTGGAATCTATTATTTAAAAATGAATAATTTAAAATGATTGACAGGTAAAGTTACTTAAAACTTAATGAAGTATTTTTTTATTTTAAAATAAATTTTAAATAAACTGTTATATAGAATATATTTTACTTCCTGTAGCAAAGTAAAACTTTAACAATTTTATTTCTTACAGTATTTAGATATAATTTATATTAAAGTATCATTCATAAAAAAAATTTATTCTTATATTATATTTTTATAAACAGTGAAATAAAGAAAAAGGGATTTATATCACCAAACAGTTCTAATACTGTGGCTAAATTAACTTTCATATATGAATTAGTTTTCTAATCGTACAACACACCAAATTTATTTGATCAAAATATTCAATCAATTATTACTGATTATTTTTGATAGAAAAGTTTGATGTGATTTGTGGGCTGAAAAATGAGTTTATTTGTGAAAAGATTTATATATTTTCTGTTATATGTAGTTGATGAACATTTACTTCAATAGTCATAATCATATATATATATATATATATATATATATATATATATATATATATATATATGTATGTATGTATGTGTACACACACATAAAAGAAATGTACTATAATGTGTGAATAATTAAATAAATTAAAAAAATGTTTGATTAACAGTTGACCATGAAAAGAGCACAATAACTTTAATAATGATATAATAAACCAATATTAAAACATAAAATACTTACAAAATTATATAAAGTATCAAAAGTATGAAACCCTTATAAAAATGTAAACAATAAATAAAAATTAGGGTGTCAGAATTTTTCACTAGTTTGTATATAATTATGGGCTATAAAGAACTATTATGTGTAATTAATAACATTTTCGTCATATTTTTAAAATAAGATCAATAATACATCACGAAACGTATAATATAATATTTCAACGAAATATTTCACTATTATATATATATATATATATATATATATATATATATATATATATATATATATATATATATATATATATATATAGATGTGATATATAGATCAAATATTCTCTGTTTATAAACATTATATTAATAAAGTATGAAAATATGTATCTTTTTTAATTTAATTATTCCCTTAAAGAACACAATTTATTTCAATATAATTTATAAACCATTTATTTCAATAGAATTTAGAAAGTCACAATTTGTATGATTATAATGATTTAAATTCTAATAAAAGTATCACTTACAATGAATTCATTTTAGAAAAAGTAATTACCTACCATAATTTAATTATATTTAATATTTTTTCTTTCATGCAAAATGATTTTGAAATCAGACAAAAATATTTAAATTAAGTTGTGTATCTATGAAACTATATATACGAGTAGTTCATTCATAGTAATACTTTTATGAAAATTATCGCTAAAATTAAGATCAAAGATTAGTGTTTAATTTAAAATATTACTAAATAGCTTCCGTATTTCCTCAAATTACTAACCTAGAAAAAAATACATGATAATCTTAACAATATTAAACTACTTTAGCAGTTATTAATGTGAAAGCGTATAATACTCATACATATATTAACAAGCTGAGTTATAAAATATTAAATTACATTTAGATGTTAACAGACTTAAGAATTTATAATAATTTTCAACTTGCAAGTAAATTACTATTTTTTATATTCATTACTTTTGAAAAATTTGCATTTTTTGCAATTTTTTTCATAATTTTAGTGTTTATTATTATTTATATGTGTGTGTGTGAGAGAGAGAGAGTGTGTGCTAAAACGATCATTTAAAAAATTAAACGAAGTTTTCTAATTATACATACATTTAAAGTTAAGGAAGAAGTTACATTTTTGCACTTTTTTCAGTTCTGATAGTTTCTTGATATTACATTTAGAGTCCTTTAATCTACTGCCAAAATTTATTTTATAATAAAAATTAACGAAATTTACATAAAATACTTTTAAATTAAATAATTCAACGAAACACTTAAGTAATGAAAATATCAATAATATTTTGATATATTATTTAACACTAACATATGTATTTTTCTGATTTGTTCGCGGTCGATATGATAGCGAATTATATACTCCAATAAAATGAATTTGTCCAAACACTACAAAAATTTCAAATTTAATGAAACAAATTAGTAGATAAATTTATATTAATTTTTATATTTTTTTATCTAGGTATTTATAAAAACTTTAAAACCAGTATTATTCATAATTAGCGTTATTTGTTTTTAAAACAAACAAATGAATATAAATAAAAAATAGTATTAAACAATAATTAATTTAATATGTTCCTACTGTATTGACTTTTTAATTATGTTTCCTTGAAAACACCATAATTACCTGAATAAAAAATATGTTTGTGTGGATAAATTGAATGCATGCTAATGACACGTAATTTTAAATACATCTCTAAAAACACATTACGTTTTCATTTAATGAAATACACTGCTGAAAATTCACCTTTACATTTCCAAGAGAGAAAAAATTAGTTAATATATACGGTCTTAAAATCCTCATCATCCTCAAGAGTGTTATATTATTCTGCTAAAATTTCAAAGGTCAGCTCTATATAAAATAAAAGCTGATGTGTTCGCGATAATACTATATTTTGCAGCCTCTTCTCATACATTTGTTCTAAAGAGCAACGTTTGCTTTACTTATAGATTTTACCGAAGATTGTATGCACAGTTAATGTATTGACCCAGTGAAAGAGCTTTGATTGCTGATTGAAATAGCAATGATTGATGAGCGTTTGATAAGAGTAAAAACGGATAATTTCAAAATTAATGCATATTACATTAATATTAGAACACATATTTCATACCAACAAAAATATTTTTTGTAATATTAATAATAATATATCACTGAAATCAAACGGAGCACGAAATACTTTATTTCTTATATATATATATATATATATATATATATATATATATATATATATATAATGCAACTTTTACAGAAACAATAATACTTCTTTAATAAAAATAATTATCTCGTCATACGTTTGATGTATTTAACAACAATGAGTATAAAATTACAACTTGATAATCTTACTTAACTTAAAAGCAATAAATTGAAATATATTGTTTTTGAAATGTATAATATTTTAATTGAGTCTAAAAAAATATATTTAATAAATATTATTTAAAATGTTCTGTGCCTTTTTGTAATTTCTTATGGAAATTGAGTTAATTAAAATTTTTATTTTTATAGATTATTTATTGATTTATTGTATAATATTATTGAACATTGATCAATAAATGGTATTTAGTTAAAACCAAATTTTGAAAACATCGGTATAGTTTTGTTTTTTTCGCAATAAGCCTAATTTATTGTGAATTTAATTATTGAGAAATACTTTTATATTACAAAATTAAAAATATTTGCATTTCTTTACATGTATAAATTTTTGAATGATTTTTTTGCTATAATTAAAATTTGTACACAATTAGAAATTGAAAAATTAATTTTATTACATTTCTTTATTCAATACCGTATATATTATAATGGGGAAAATTGTATTCAATTACCACTATTTTGAAAGAACTTATAATTAATTGATACTTGATTACTTATTTACTTGATTTATTACTTGAACCATGCACGACAATTCTAGTTCTTGCACAAAAGTTAAGCGTTAGTCATCCAATAATTCTGGACTATTTAAAACCACTTAAATTAAAAAATGTTTATGAATTTGAAGGTCATAAACACCAATTATTTTTCTATCAACCTAATATAATAATAAATAAAATATATGTTTATACTTTAATTTAGTATTTCTGACTCCTTGCACACGGACAACTGATAACTGGATGATCTGTATCTTCATTATAAGAAGAATATATAAAAAAAGTTCAGGCAATTATAAATGAATATTGTGCAAGAAAATAATCAAAAGTAGCATGCTATATACTTTTAAGTTTTTTTTATTGTTGTACATGGGTTCCAATAACTTAGTCTTAGGGCACTTTCTAATAAATTAAACAAAAAAACTCTGGATAAAACATAAAAAATACTATCCATTTTACAAATAATATAATTACTATTTTTTATATACGATTTAAAAATTGACATAAAATATCAACAAAATCATTCATTATATAAGTAATGGTAAATGAAATAATGAATTTTGGACAAATAATTTTTCAGTCATTTGTGAGCGTGGATAATGTATTCCAGTACAATATTTATCAAACATCCGAGTCCTCTTTTTCATAATCTCATAAAGAAGAATTTATCATTTATGCATGTACTTATGTATATATATATATATAGTATATATGTATATATATATATATATATATATATATATATATATATAAACATATATACATAATAAGTGTGTATTATGTAGTCTGTATACAAAAGAACTGATGAATACGCGTTTTGTATTTATTCAAATGTTATCTGCTGTCACAGAGGTTATCGGTACATGTTAAAAGAAACCTGTCTCGACAGGCTTTGTTAGATCTTCGCCTATTTTAAACACATTCAGTCATATGTTTCATTTTGCAGGTGTGTCGATATGAATTTTAAATGAGATATGATTCAGTTTTTGTTTCTCGTTGCCTCATTGTTAAATTCAAATGATATTTTATTATATTATTCAATGCTGGCGTATACACACTCAATGTGACATTTGAATGCGGAAGATTGCGCCTTTTCGAAAAAAAGTAACATGTAAAACGAAAATATATTTTTGTGCTTTTTAGTTTTCGCCGCCTATTGCGTACGTGTTTTTCGTGAATTTCGTTTTTTAACGTAGTTATGACGATAGCGAACGAACGACGGTTAAATTCAAAGAATATGTTTATGTTTCATTATTTATTGTTCTTGACAGAGGTGTGGCGTAGTCAATCAAATGATTGTATTGTGTTTGAAACAATTTATTGTTGAAATAATTCATTATGTATTATGAAAATGTCAACTGATTTTTCTGTATAAATTTAATAATAGAATAATATTTCAGTTTAATAAACGACTAACGTTTAAATTTACCATTTAATTTATTTGTTTATATTCCTGTAGGACTTTTTTAAATTGTTAAGGACAAAGCAAATAATTTTAAAAAATGCAGATCTATAAGCGTTGATAACATTAATTCTTTCGATTTTAATCCATTCATTACCGTGTCTAAAAATGAGCATTTGCAGTTTAGTCTCTCATATCCAATCCGATGTGGTCTCTCAGGCAATGTTTTAAAGCATTTACAATCTGTAAAAATATTGTTCTTTTCAACAATGAAATAGATATGAAATTTTAATATTTTTTTTATTGCGAGTTAATTTTAAAACATTTTGCAAAATATATAAATATATTCAACAAAACTGGGAACTTGAGAAACCCCCATCAGGATAGGAAGGTTAGCATGTTTAGCATTCTTTATAAATTTAAAAGTACTCAGAAATACACTTACTTTGACCAGAATAAATTTTACATAAAAGTTTTGAGTCTAATGACATTTAATTCACATTAATATTGAGAAAAATGCTTTTGCTTTCAGTTAGCAAGTTTAAATTGGCAGTAAACATGATATTAATCGGATATTAAATAAAGTGTAATTTAATATGAAATTATTTGTTAATATTTTTTTTCAGCATATCTGTATTTTCAGATATTTGTCTAATTTATCATTGAAGTACTAATAACATTTCTTAATTATTATTATATAATGTTGTTGATATTTAATTCTCATTTTATTTTCAAAGTTAATTATATTAGTTATAAGTAATCGAATAATTTCTGGAGAACTAACAAGCTGAATGAATTAATTCTTATATCGCTTTGAAAATTTGATTTCTATCCGTTTCGTTGATGTACTTTATATATTAAGTTATTAATTATGAAAAGTTCGATTTTCTTAAGTACTAAGTTTTAGAGCTACCATCTCTGTTGACATTTCACTTTGATTGATATTTCCTGTTTGTTTTTTTTTTATTATGAAGGTATGCATCCTCATTCTTTCAAACGCACATTTGGCTTGTGTTTAATTTTTAAATTAATTTTTAGGGTAATTTTTGTGAAATCATGGACAAGTCAAAAATTCGTATTATTTTCGAATATGAATACCGTCGTAGAACGAACGCAGCGTAGACAGATCAAAATATAAATAATGTGTTTAGAGAAGATGTGGCTGATGAACACACAGTACAATGATGGTTTCATAAGCTCCGTTATGGTGATTTTAACTTTAAAAATGAGCCTTGTGGACGACATGAGACCAAGATGTATAATGATGAGCTGAAATCTGTAGTGGAAACGAATCCGTCTAAAACTACGCACGAATTATCATCAATCTTTGACGTTACTATTCCAACAATATTGAATCATTTAAAAAAAAATTCAAGATAAAGGAGCTGGATAGATGGGTTCCGCATGATTTAAACTAGCGTCAGAAGAGAAATCGTCTCAAAGATTGGCTTTCTTTGCTGTCACGACATAAAGGTGAGCCATTTCTACACCGTATTGTTACGTGTGATGAAAAATCGATTCTTTTTGACAATTATATGGGTTTGACACAATTGGATAAATATGAAGCGTCAAAATACAGTCTAAATCTGAAAATTCATCACAAAAAGCTAATGATATCTGTTTGGATATTTAGCACTGGTATTATCCACTACAGCTTCATGAAACTTGTTCAATCGATTACAGCGAATGTCTACTGTAATCAATTAGAAGAAATGATGAGGACAACGCTGACTACATGAGCTGGACTTGAAAACTCTCTGTCATCCGCCACATTCACCAGACCTTGCACAAACTGTCTACAACTTCTTCCAGGTTTTGTATGACTTTTTGCAATGAAAAATATTCAATTCTCAACAAGCTATAGATAAGGCCTTTCGCGATTTCGTCGCCACCCGCTTCCTAGGCTTCTTTACTGCTGGCATAAACAAGCTATCTTTAAGCTAGCAAAACTGTGTCCATAGTTTAGGCACATACTTTCATTAATTATACTGCTTCTTATTTGAAATATAATAAACTGAACTTTTGATTCGAAATCTGATATTAAATATTTAATGACCTAATATATATCCAGCCACTCAAGACTGATTTCTTATCTTTGTAGAAAAATTCATATAAATTCATTTTTTTTTCAAGAATACACTTACAGGTCATTAAAAAATCTAAATATTGTCTCAGATGTCTTTCAGTCTATCCTGTTACATTCTTATTTACAATACTTCCTAAATTTTTTTTTAACAAATATTAAATTGTATTAAATAAACTATTTTTAAACATTTCATTATTTGTATTTAATACATTTTTCAAACGAAAAAATGTTTACTATCTTTTGTGTTCTTTTAAATTTTTCTAGCATCTCAAGAAATAAAATCAAAGTTTACAAGAATTAAAATTATGTTAAAATAATGTCATTAAAAGAGTTTAGTCATGAAGTATATTGAATAATTTAAGCCATTAAATAGTTAGTTATTTCAAAATTTTGTAAGAAAAAAAAACAAATATAAGAAATTTATTATCATTATATAAATATGTAAAAATAATTTGTGGATAATATAAAATGAATTAACAATTATAAATAAACATAACAAAATCATTTTGCGAAATTATTTTATTATGGTTATTTATTACCGAAGAATGTGTAATAAAAATATCTCAGGATATTCAGGTATACTCGTAGAACTATCTGAGTAAGTTAATTATCAATTCATAAGTAGTTATTATCTTTTTTCAAAGTATGTTTTTGGACAAGTTTTCAATAATATTTAGTAAAGTAGTTTTTATGAAAGAAGAAATGTGTGTATTTATTTTTAATATTTAATAAATTGTTAATGATTTCTAATTATGTTCTCTTGTATTTATCACTTATATGTATCACTTCAGATAAAAGGAAATATTAATTGAATAATTTTCATCAAACCGCACTAAATAACCACTATTGGTATATTTAGTAAATTCAATATGCAAAAAGATGTTAATTTTAATTTGTTCCTCAAGTCATGTTGAAGTTTCTTTTCGAATAATTTTCTGTTTGATCATCTATTAGTTAAAAATCTAATCTCATTAAACATAATAATCATAATTAATAACTGCAACGACACATTTAAAAAATAATATACCTGCCAAATTAAATATATTAATTTAAAAATTTTAATTTGTAAAAAATAGGCTGTTTTCTCTAATCGCATTTAAAATGAAGTACAATGACAATTTTCATGTGTTTATTGTGAGGTCGGCTGTAAAAAGTTAAAAAATAGTTGTTAATATATCCTCTCATTATACACACACACACATATATATATACATGTATGTATGTATAAAAATGAATTAAAAAATTAAAAAAAAAACTCAGAAAAAGACTAATGAATAGATAAGATGTGGCCAAAAAAAATTTATAGGAAGTTTATCGAATAGAGAGGCATTGAACGTTTGGAATGGAAAGTTTTGAAAGACGCTTTCATCAAACAGTGGATCGAAAGATGTAGATGATGATAATAATGATATATATATATATATATATATATATATATACATGTATATATATATATATATATATATATATATATATATATATATATATATATATATATATTCAAAAAAACATTTCGATTGCACAAAAAAATGATATTTATTATGAGTATTGTGTCTAATCGATTTTTTCATAGAGTGTGTGTATTATACAGTTAATAAAAAGGTCCCGTCATGACAATATTGAATATCATTATTTTGTTGAGATAGAATTCAACAATAATTATAATACAATCAAATGATTGTATTTAATTGATAAAAGACAACGACAAAATGAATGACAATTCGGTGATAATAGTAACGTTATAAATAATTAATATTATATTACTCATGCAAAACGTGACATTTACTTATTTTTAAATAACAAAGACACTATAAGAGATAGCAGTTCAATTGCTGATAATAATACTGCGTACGTACAGTATTTTAAGAAGTCTCTAAACGAATTAATAATGACATAGTACTGCACGCAATGCGTATTATTCCTCTATCTATTTTCATTCTAACCGAAGACAACGCAACAGGAAATATATTTAGACAGTTTGTGATAGCCATTTCATTTCCCAGTGTCGGCTTTGCAATGAAGAGGTGTTATCTGTTTCACCCAAACTCTATGCCCATTGTTTTCAGCTGGAATACATATTATCGGGATAGTAGTAATCAGAAATTTTAATGTAACACCATAAGATTTATCATGAATAGCAATATTCACAAAATCTTGATATGTAATTAATATATCTAATAGTACGTTTGAAATCGTATTGTCTAGATTTTATATTAGAATATTTTGAATGTGAATTAGAATTTGTTTTTACTTTTGAAGTTCGTAGCTTAATAGTTTTCAAACTAATAGATATTTGAGGTTTACGGACGTGTCAACATCTAAGGTAATTAGAGCCCGACATTTTTTATTATTAATAGTTATATATTAATATATATATATATATATATATATATTTATATATGTTTATATATATATATATATATATATATATAACAATTGATCATATTATTAATTGTTTAAAACGAAAAATTTATTAATCTGTATTTTGAAAAAAAAATGAATTAACTAAAATTCTATATAATTTTTCATTAATTTATTTGATGAATTATTGGTAAAAAAACTGCGCAGTTTTCCAATATTTTTCATAATTGCAATTAATTTCAAGTTTTGTCTTATTTCTCTACAATAATTGTAGAAACATTCACTTCTATAAGATGTTATGACCTGAGTGTGTGTGTTTGGCGTAATAGTTTGTATTCTACGATTAAAACAGCCGATAGTCTGGCCGGTGCCTACGAGGCATATTGCATATGTTATAGCAAGCTATTGTTGATAGGACACGAATTTTTAGCAGTCTTTCTCGTGCTGTCAACAAAAATAGTTAAAATAAAATACACTTATTATTAAATTGATAAGTGCGTGCAGTTTTGAAATTAAAGAAGGTCTGCATATCTTTGCTGCACCAACTCATACCGGTACATAAGATATCAAATAAATACCTATAAGAAATATTTACTTTAGTGATATGAAATAATATCAAACTCGATTGCACACCATTCATATATATATATATATATATATATATATATATATATATATTATCGTGGTGTAAAAATATTTGCGGTCTTTACTTATCATTTATAAAGACGCATATATCAATAAAAAAATATATTTATGAATCAAAAAGAAAATTGGCCAGTGCATTTTTCTTCCAACTGGAAACAAGTTTGTTTATTTCTGCAAGATAGAATTCTGGATTCTTGTAAATAACAAATTTATCGAAAACTCTTCGAGTTAATGCTTAATGTTTGAAAACCTTATCCTGTAGGAAATATCAAATGTTTAAAAAAATGATAGTTTCTCAGAGACAGGTCCGGAAAATAAGATGGATGATGTAAGGTTTCATAATCCAGTTCATTTAATTTTCTTAAAGTCATTTGTGAGACATGTTGTCGGGCTTTGTCTTTGATTTAGTAAGGGATATTTTGAAGATTAAAGTGTATTCTATTTTTCAACAATCATGCATTTTCTATAAAAAGGCACTGAGACAATTTGTGCTCCTAATATATATATATATATATATATATATATATATATATATATATATATATATATATATATTGTATATATATATATATATATATATATATATTGTATATATATATATATTGTATATATATATTGTATATATATATATATACATATATTGTATATATATACATATATTGTATATATATATATATATATATATATATATATATATATATCCATTGTGCGCATAAATAATTCATCTCTATTGTGAAGTTTAATTGGAAGGATTTAATTAAAAGAATCGTAACGTAGACAAAAATATAGAAATTTTTGTATCTGGAGATAGACAAGATATATATTTTGGGTTTCTTAAAAAAATGATTTAATACTAATTAGACAAATATTACAATTATCATAAAAGACGGATTTTGATCTGTATATCCCAATCAAAGTTTGTAATAATGTTTGGGAAAATGCAAGAACAAAAATCAATATGAGCACTTTTTCGCAATATTCATGAATTCGTTTATTTGTACTCCCTACAACTGAGATTAAATGTGTTTTACATATATATATATATAATTTCTGTTTCTTACTGACACCTTCATTTTGAAGATTATCGCTTAAATTGTAACAGGAAACATGACATGACAATCGGAAACTGTCAGCAGAAACTTTATAACCATTAATCAACTAGTTGCAACCACTTTTTTTAAATATATTGCAGTCAAATATTACTAGATATTATCAGTGAGTAGCTGTGATGGCTACAGAAATATTTAATTAGTCTACAAACGTTACAAGATCAAAAATATCGACAAATTATAAGTGCTCAGTCATTTATTAGAATCAAGTTTAAAAATTGCTTAAAAATCTTTAAATATTTTTTTACAATATTAATTATGATGAAGCATTTTCTTTAATTTTCACAATAAATAGACATATATATATATATATATATATATATATATATATATATATATATATATATATATATATACATACATATATATATATATATGAACACAATTTTGGCATTTATTAAAGTATTCCGAAAATTACTAAGATTAAATAACTTAATATTTATATTTTTTTAAAGTAATTAAATGAACCACGGTATTTTAATGTAAAAAAAAAATTGGTACACAACGAGTATTATACTAAACACGCGATTTTTTAATGCTGCAATTGTTGTTAATTAAATCTAAAATGTATCATTGAAAAGTTAAAATTTGTAAATTTATACTAATTAAGGTTATTATTTCGTGAATTACTAATTTGAAAATTTTAAAGTATAATTCCTTATATGATGATTTTTATTTTTGTTTTAACTAGCATGTCTGCTTAGATAACTATATACAATGAATCAGTTCCAGTTTGTGAATACTAATTTTGGCACAGCTGGTTTAACATGTTGAACACAAAAGACACATATCACATCTTTATAAATTGATCTCTAAATAAGAGACACTAGTTAATACTTAGATACGATTATAGCACAAATTTTATCATAAGATTATCATGTAAAGTGATGTACCAATTTAATACCTTAAAAATCAACACTCTTCTCATTAAATATAATAATTTTTTTTATCAACTCAAATAAATAAAAAATATATTATTATTGTAATTTTTTTATTATATGGAACGTTAATTATAAAGTATTACTAACAATCAGGATATAGTATACAATAATAAAAAGCAATTAGAATAATTAATATGAACATAATTAACGAGTCAATGTTAATAATTTAAGTTTTTAAGTTTCTCGAGAAGATTTTAACCGAGCAGCTTGAATAATAAGTTGTAGATTAATGTGCTATAAGTTCGTATTTAAGCTTATGGGAAAAGTCATCTTTTATTGAAAAAGCGATTGTCTTGAACCCTTTTTTTTCATTTATTTTACAGCGCTGTCAAGAACTAAGCTCATTAAGGGGTTTCTTCTACCAACGAGACAGTCGCTTCTTAATGAAAGCTGATATCCGTAAGGTTGAGTACGAACTTAGACTTTAATGAATTTTTATTTTTACAGTGGTCTAAAATGTAAATAAAAGAAATGGTTTTTTGTATTTTTATTTTAAAACAATTCATTTATTTTAATTTTCGGTTAAAATTAATGTTTGTAATATGTTGATGTCTCATCATACGTTATCTACTTATACAATATATCTACCTATGTATATATAGATATATATATATATATATATATAGAGAGAGAGAGAGAGAGGGAAATTTATAAAACCAATTAAAACATTTGAATTGGAAAAATAAGACAAATATAAAAATAAATTACAGAATACATAATAAGAAATAATATGTTATGTATTTGAAATATTTATAAAAAAATATATTTCATTAAAATTACAATAAATATGAAAACAATGACCCTGTTATAATTTTAATTAACTTAATTTATATATAAATGTCCGTAATATAATGGAAATTTATCCTGAATTGTAAAAAAAAACAATTAGGTCAATTAAATTTGTTTGCTGATTGTTTTCAAATTATTTAAATCACTTTAATTTCTCAATTTTATAACACTCATATTTTTATAACTATTTTTTTTGTTGCATTATTTTTTAATTAGAAACACTTTTTTAGCTACCTTATTTAATTTAATATGTAGGAGAATTTTATTATACCTTATCCTTTATCAAACTAACACATTTTAAATTTATAATCGTGATAAATAAAATATTGTTTATTATACAATGTATATTGTGTCATAAGAATTCTTTTTAATCTAATATATGTACTATAGTTTAATATAAAAGGTTTAAAAATTTTTTTCAATTTACATGAAAGTTATCCTTTGAAAAGTGAATTAAAGGTAATTAATTATACAAACGACAAACAAATAAACAGTCTTGTAGTAAAATATATTATAAGAAAATTTATGTAGTTATAATAACTAGTTACGAATATTTCATGTTTTTCTAAAAATGTAAATGTGTATATGGCCTTATAACAATAGGTTATTTCATGAACGTATGATTGTATTTCAAAAAATAATAATCAATATTTTTATTACTAAAAAAATTAATGAGTTGATTTTTTACAGATCTGTTAAGTAATTTAAAGAAACAATTATTTTTATTTAACTTGCTAATGAGCTCGGGTATTCTATAGCAACAAAATCTGACAGTTATTTGTATAATGTGAATATGTGAACTTATATTTTTAATACCAGGCTCTTAAAGTGCCGTGCATATATTATGCGTTTGCAAAACTTAATAAGTGCACTTGAATCTTTTTGTTTTTCTATTAAATGTTATTGGAGTACCAATTTCAGCGCGCATGTAATCAAGGGATTTTTTTTATAATGTTTGTATAAAGTGTATGTAAATAAGTTTGAATTTATTCATTCTCTTTTTATAATATTTAAAATTTTATTTTTGTTGCAATTGAATGTTCTAGATAATTATTTTTTTTATAAATGATATTTATTTAATATTAAATATTGTTTCTTAATTTATTTTTTATATTTTTCCAGTTTGAAATTTTACAATATAAATGCATCATTCAAATATTAGAAGACGTATGATTGAATTATATGACAACTATTTAAAATTCCATAGCAACGAAAGTGATTCTGAAGTTAATGAAACTGTCACTAATAAACATGACTGCCATTAAACAGTCACATATTATAAATGTTTGCTTCTTACATATATATCTAAAAACCTAGACAATGCATGCAAGTTGGATCTTATATTAATAAATGATAATTTTTGCTATTGTACTCAACGCATTTTTAAAATTAAATTTTAATGCTTCTTTTTTAGTAAGTTTAATTTTGATTAAATTGGCTAAATTGTATTCGATTACAATTTAAAATGTGTACATATCGTGGCACTAACACAATTATCTAACAAATTTTTACACCAGGGTTTGTTCAACTTTTTATTAATAAAATATATTAGCTTTGTAGAGCCTTGAAATAAAATTACTTGTTTGTAAATACTAACATTCAAACATTAGATGATACAAGTTTTGAGATTTAATTTACTTGAAAAATATTAACGGTAGGTTTCAAAATTTATTATCAAAGTAACATCAAAAATTATTTTGGCAGAATATTAATTGCGGTTTATGACCTTCAATTTCATATACATTTGATTTGTCTAGCTATTTTAAGTGATGTAGAAATTTTGGATGGCCAATTCCTAACTTTTATTCAAGCTCTCGAATTATTATGGATGGTTCTGATTCAATTAACACTTTCAGTTGGTCGTTATGAACTGAAGAAGACGCCCGAACCTTTTTTATCTTCAAGGCGCGCGTTCCTAGCACAAAATTTTTGGAACTACAATTGTATATGTTCCTTAACAGTAGCCACAACAAAAGCATCGTTTTATTTACAAGCAGTTTTTGCTGGTTTACCGTTTTGAATTCATACAAAAAATTACTCTTATTTGTTTCCATCTTTAATTCAATAGCCCAATTCAAATCAAAATTAATAATAAAATCAAAGTCGATGTTACCAAAATACAAACCGAAAAATGTACTTTAATATTAACATGAACACGATGAAACTACACTTTCATTGAAAAAAATAATGTTAGAATTCAGAAAAGAAAAACCACAATTATTTTCCTACTAACCTAATAATTTGTACTATAAAATTATAAAATATCAGTACAAATCATGTAAAAAGAGCACATACTTAAAATATTAACATAGTTACATTAAATGTAAATTTTTTTAAAAAAAATTACGATATTTTAGCATTTTGTAATACTATAAGTATATATATATAAATATATATATATATATATATATAAATATATATATATATATATATATAGTATATATATATATATATATATATATATATATATATATTAGGTTAATGTTGGGAATAACAAGAAGAGATAGAAAGAGAATAGAATGGATACGAAAACAAACAGGAGTCACAGATATAATAAGAAGAGTAAAGAGTCTGAAATGGAAATGGGCGGGACATGTCGCAAGAAGAGAAGACAACCGATGGACAAGAGAAATTATTGACTGGGAACCAAGGAATATGAAAAGACCGAGAAAGAGACCAATGAACAGATGGGATAAGGATATTAAAAACTTTATTGGAAAACTGTGGAAAAGAGAGGCACTGAATCGAACAAAATGGAAAGTCATGGAAGAGGCCTTTATCCAGCAGTGGATTGACAGGGGCTGAAGATGATGATGATGATGATGATATGTATGTATATAATCAGTTGATAATTATATCCAGCTACATATGTATAAACACATGAAAAACAACTATACTAAGTATAATATCAATGATTATTGAAGATTTTTTTGATATCTTAGTTTTCATTTTAGAAAGGGATTTTTTTCAAAAAAATCAATGATATTTAATTTTTGAGCAGCATTATATATATATATATATATATATATATATATATATATATATATATATATATATGTATGTATATATATATGTTTGTGTGCGTGTATTTATTGACGTTACATGATGAAATACATCCTAACATAAGATCCTAGACATTTCGTAAAATGTCTGCAGATCATAATATTTCTTATATCAATTAAGCAACGATTTCCTTGAAATGCTTCGATACATTGAATTTTTGCTGGCTTATATTTTCTGTCAGAATTTAAATACTGACTCTCAAATAACCACCGCTAGTTGGCAGATTGTATTAATTGTTATCATTGTTATTAATATTTATTTTTATTTAGTAGTATTTATTACTATTTTTTTGTAATTATATTATTTTTTGGTATTTGTGCTATAATTAGTTTATTTCCATTATACAAATTAGAGTAAATTAAAATCAAATTATATGGTCAGATATGAATGGATTGGATCGGATCAGATTAGATATAGTAACGATAAGGACTTTTTATTAATTATAAAAAAAACATGAAAAGTTTTAAAGTTAAAACATTATTTTTAATTGATGTTCCTTTTGGATTTAAGAATCACTGAAAAAATTTTTTATAGTATTGTTTATATCTTATAAACATTTATTTTTTTGTTTAATAACATAAAAAGAATAAAAGTAGTCAAGAAAAGTAACTGTTTATATTGACCTGACATAGAATTATCAGATCTGACACCAAACCTAACCTTTTATTAGGTTTTAGTTTGGAATAATTTGTGTAGTATCAAAATAATTCCTTACGATTTTTTTTTAATCAACAAATAAAAATAATAATAAGAAGGAAATAAAATTTAAAAGCTACCTACAGTCACTTCACAATATGTAGTTTCTTAAATTCTAAGAAATTATTTTAAATGACTTTAAAACAGTATGTCGAAGAAAAAGAGGGGTTACATAAAATATTTGGAAAATGTATTATCAAGGAGCTGCATGATTTACAGGTACTTCATGTAATGCTTAGGTTCTAAATAAAAAAACGCATTTGAATAGATCACCACGACATATATATATATATATATATATATATATATATATATATATATATATATATATATATATATATATATATTTGCATATCTATAACATGATGTGAAATTACAAAAATTAACTAACTATGAATATATATCATTCTGTTGGAAATAACATTATGAAAAATTCGACTGGAAGTTTTATATATGTTTATTTTATATTAAACGATAAGAGATTTGACTTTTATTATGATAATATTTGTATAATATAGTTTGCTCTAATTTGTAAACTACGAGTTTGTTTCTAATCTATGATCTATGTTTTTTTTTAAACCAAACTAGTATTTTTTAAAAACTGTTTTTGAATTTCTCTCATACTGTTAACGTTTTAAAAAAGTGTGCTCTTTCATCATTTTGGTTCATAATTATTGTGTTCTTAGTTGAGGAGTAATTAAATGAATTTCATATATTTTTATTATATATAAACATATATATATATATATATATATATATATATATATATATATATATATATGTGTGTGTGTGTGTGTGTATGTGTGTGTATGTGTGTGGGTGGATGGATGTGTGTGTGTGAGAGACAGAGAAAGTATGTATATAATTTTATGTGCATTAAAATAAAATCTGTTTATAACATGTTTGTTTACTAGTAGAAACGTATAATTTAGTTATGAGGTATTAACATGTGTATGTATATATTTATTTTTTTATGTTTCGTTTGCAAATAAATCATTTCGAGCAGTATTTTTGCAAACACCTACACATAACAAGCATGTATACAAAAGTATTGATATATATATATATATATATATATATAACTTCATTTGAATAATTAATTAAAAGATATAATATAAATATATGTTAGCTTATCAAATAATTATATTTCGTGTAATTTAATATTACAATATAAGTTGAGCAAACTCAATTGTGTTCAACAAACGCGATTTCTATTATATTCCCACGATACAGTCTGCTAAAGCGTCCCAGTCAAGTACGGCTAGTTAGGGGTAGTTTGCATTCTGATTTCCCCAGTCTTGCTGCGGTTCTTGTCACAAAGGGCGGGTATACAAGGGGTACGAAGCGCGTGACTCGAATGGACAAGTAAAAATTTGTATCTGTCGTACACTTACGACTTTGTTATTGTTCTGAATGGGGCCATTTCGACGGAACAGTGGCCTATGCCTGCTTTCGATCGATGTATTTATTTTGAGGGACCGAGACGGAATAGATTTTAATTCAAAGTGGTTAATTAATTGCGAACGTAAGTCGTTTAATTGATTGTCTTATTTTGGTTGCTTGTAACGACGGAAATAAAAAATGTTATTGTTACTTTACGAGTCATTTATACACTTTTCGTTTTAATTATTTTTTAATTTACTTTTTATACTGTTATTTTAGAATGGGTGAGTTAAGAAATCATTTGTATTTATAATTGTCGTCAATTTAAAACACAGTTTTTTTCAAATAACAGCTATTAAAATAAATCAAGATAGAGTTCTTTTTTACTCTATTGCTAACTGTAGCAGCAAAAAATAATTAAAAACATGTTAGATTGAAAAGTTTAAGAAATTATTATGTGAATTGATATAATATTAATTTACTTATATATATATATATATAATCAATTTTATAAAAAAGAATTAATATTTTTAAATATTTTAATAGGTTTAATTACAAAGTTTAAATTGGGTGTTTTTGGAATAAATAGCAATATGTTTTTAAATTTAATTTCTATTTTTTCAAAATTATGATTTAAATTATACTTCAAAGACATAGAGAAGGTAAACATTACACACTGACAAAACTTTAAATAATATTATCTTAAATACTAAGTACGAATCCTTATAAATATTTGTTTAAATCTTTCAGATTATTAAAACATAAACTTTATTTCAGATTAATAAAAATGTTAGACCATATAAATGCTATAAATACAAAAATATTAGCAGGTAGTAAGTATAAGTAGTATATATATATATATATATATATATATATATATATATATATATATATATAGGACAATAATACAAATGAAGAGAATAATTAAAAAATTCGGACAGCCAGAGTGAGATAAGAAATAAAAAAAATAAGTACAGAATATATTGTAACCTCTCATATTGCATTACGTCTCCGTTCAATCTATTCACTAAGTACAAGTTTGAATATATTCATGTCTGTTACACCCAAAACATATAACAAGTAACATTAAGTAACTCCGTATCATTTATACCTTTTCATAAAGAACAATTTTTTATTCAAATAAATCCACTTTCTGTCAGTAAAAAAGGTGAAAGCAAAAATAGAACTCTTTCATAGCTTTACAATAAATGAATTATAGAATTGCATTGAAGAAAGTGATACCATCATTTGTAGCAGAATACCAACTGAGAAGAGAATTATTTTGAAGACGATCATTATTAGTTTTTTAGTTAGTAAATAAAAAACTTATCGGCGTAGTCCTTTTCTTGACTATATATTGTAATATAATTTATCGCTTTTGACCATAAAACAGAAAAATGAATACATTTTTTTATTAAAATTATCCAAAAATCATTTTAATTGTCTTAAGTGCGACAATTATATTTATATTGTTATAATGATTTTTATAATTTCGATAAAATTACTAAAAGTAAATAAATATAATGTTTATATTAGTAATATAAGAGAACTAAATTAAATATATGAAAATCGAATAAATATCTAAACAAAAATCAGTAAATTTGGTTTCTTACACGTCTCGAAACTCTCCCCACATGACAATTGTCCCGAGGGTACTCAACTTTGTAAAGGACTAATATGCAGCGCCGCTAAAATTGAAAAAAATAAACACGAAGAAATATTTTCATTTAAAAGTGTTATGTTTATTTTTTAATTTGCATGTAAACATAATTTATTATATACTTGTTCTCTAATTTTGATGAGTTATTTAACTTTTTTACGCAGAATTTTTTTTTAATTCTCTTTTTTCCTTTCTAATTTCATTTGAGAGATTTTTCAATAAAAACGAATATTTGTTAATTTTGTTTAAATAATTTTGTTGTAAAATAAATGCGACTTCAATGAAATCCCTTTTTAATTCAAGTGCCGCAAAATTATATTGTATTTTATACTTCAATCGTGTTTGTTTAATATGATATGTTTAGAAGTATTTATCTGAAAATACGTTTAATTAATAGATACTGTATAAATGAAATAATTACTTTCTACAACAATTCAAATGAAAGTACATAACTACTTTTTACAACAAATACAAAAATTATAAAACTATAAATAAATTTTATGTCAATTTTTAATTTAAACTTGGTACTCAGCATTTAAAGATAGATAATAAAATATATCAAATACTTTATTTTATTAAGAAAGTAATTTATTAATATATTTTTTATATATATTTTAAAACATAGCTATACTAGTACGCATTTCATTACTAAAATTTACAAAATTTTAAAGGTGAAATGATTTTAATCTCAATAAATTTTCAGTTAAATTACTATGTTAAATTTATATTAAGAAAATATATATGTAATCAAATTACTTTCCTTGAAATAACATAATATTATTAGTCAAATAAACCCTATTCAGAGAAAAATCTAAAAAACAATCTATTAAGAAGCACTTCAGTGTAACTTCAAATAGAAAGAAATTATAAAAGATGCAGACTGAAATCTGCATTTAGAAGCTTTAGTAGTATCCAAGCTCCATTCGTCTGATTCAAATGTACATAGCGTGAGTATGGCCATTTACACTTGCAAACATCGCACTCCTGTTCTGTGATGCACATTACGTTGTAAGTAATGCTAATCTGCATCAGGTCTTGAGATTATTCAACATCTATGAGTTTATTTATGAACTGTTTTATGAATTATACGTTGTTAGAATGAAGTTCAGTTTGTTAATTAGAATTGATGATTAAATACTAACATTTTATAGTTGAACTTAAATTTTAACAAATAGAATTCATTCCTCATAAAATCAGTCTATTATTTATGTTATATTAATGTGAACATTAATGCACTTACTTATACATTACTCAATATGAAAATCAGTCTCGACATAATGCATCTTTCTAATATGAATAATTTACTCAGTTTCCTTATTAATTCCTATTTGTAATTATAATAGATAAATATGCTATTGTAATGATACTCTAAAATTAAAACGTATTTTTACTGCAGTCGAATTTACGATAACAAAGTGAAAACTTATAAGCCTGCATATGACTATCCGCATTTGCTGCAATTTCAAAGTTTTATTGTTGTTGGTAAAGTTCGAAAGCAATATACGATTTTTCGAGTAAAAAGTTCAAGTCAATCGAAAGTATTTGGATTCTAATTCAAGTGCGTACCATAGTATGTAATTTTAACTTCTTTTGCATCATAAATGGAAAGTGATTGTGAAAAAATGTTTAAATTGATTGAATTATAAATCGGTCCGTATTGTCTTTATGAATATAAATATGTGGATTACAAGTTTTTCATAAAAATATGTAAGCGTATAGAAAAATTGTAAAGAAAACCAAAAGAAATATTTTTTTCAGAGAAATAATGGAAAAAAATGGTGTAGAAGTATATTTGTGGAAGTATCTAATATAAAGGTAGCTAATACATAAAACTTTTTCAAGTTTTTTCACATTTTTATTTAAATTACAAAGTGTAGCTCTAACTACATCTATAGTCTATAATTTTTTGTTTTGTTCTCAAGACAAGATCAATTTTAAAATTTTAATGAAAATGATTGGAGAAAAATAATGGAAAAAAGTTAAACTTTTATTTAATTTTTTTATAAAAAGTGTGATTATTGTTATTTGTACATTATTAAACTTTTAAAAGTTAAACTGAGTAACAAAATTACATCAAATAACTTTTAATAAATCTTAAGAAAAGCTATTAAATATGTAAGTATTTATTTTAATGAAATATAATAGATCTTACAAACATGGACTAACATTCGTAAAATTCATGATAAACTTCTTCATGGTAAACTTCTTAAATGGATTAATCCTTCTTTATTTATAATAATTAAGACACAGATAATACGTCTAAATACAGATGCACATTATTTACAATTGAAACGTTTTGTTTTATTTTAGGCCTTTATTTAGATAAGATTTGAAACAAAACATTAAATTTATAGAGCTAAATTTACTTTTTATGATTTTTTATAAAATTAAGTTACATTTAGATTAAGTTACATTTACATTTGTATGGTGTTCTAATTTATATTACGACATAACCAAATATACTCGTATAAACAATCTAGAAATAATTAAACTGAAATATGATGACAAACTTTTTTCATTATAGTAGACTCTCGATATAAAACAACATTAACTTTCTAAAATAAAATGTATTATACCAATTTATTATATTAAAAAAAGATAAATATTTGTTCAATATTAATATTAAATTAATCATTTAATATGCCGATCAGCACTTATATAAATGATGAAACAATATTAGTTCAACTAAGAAAATAAGCTTAGATGCAACATTCAAAACAATATTGTCAACAAATGAAATATATTGAAAATTTTTAATTAAACAATATATATTAAAAATTAATACACTTAATATATTAAGTGTATTAATGCTATTTTAAATAAAATATATAAAAAATATTATTCTACATCATTAGATGCACACACATACACTATATATATATACATATATATATATATATATATATATATATATATATATAAACAGTCTATTTATCAAGTAATCAAAAAAAGTAATTGAAATCGATAAAGTAAAAAAAAGATATTTTGATTTTTTTGTCAATTGGTTGTACATAAAAAAATGTTAAGGAAGCCTTTAAACCATATTAAGTATTTATTTTATAAAAACAGACATCTGTATCTAAAAGTAATATTCAATATTTTATTACAAAATTTTCATTAAAACTATTAGTTTAAGGAAAACTATGAATAAATTGTGTTTCAAGCAATTAACAAAAACTTCGAAGAATACTCCACGTTGATCCATTGAACAAAAATATTTTCACTATCAAGTATGATATTTTAAAACCTGTATATATATTTGTATATATATATATATATATATATATATATATATATATATATATATAAGTGTGTGTATAATAATTTAATATAAATATTGAAGTATTAACGGAAATAACTATATGTGGTACTTTGATGTGACATGGTTTGTTTTTGTTATATTATAAAAAACTTAAGGAAAATATTAATGTATTAAATAATAATATTGACACATTGATTTTAATGATGTCTTAAGAAGAATTGAAATATTCTATTTAATAATTATAGTGGAAATATATAAAAGTATTTAATTCTTTTAATTATTAAATTCTAGAAGATATTTTTGCTTCAAATTGAATGATAAGTGTTTGTTTTTATGCATAAGATTTTGTTATATTGTCTTAATTGTCTTGGTCCTGATGAATCATTAATATTTGCTTACTATGACATTTTTTTGGCTCTTGATTCATTCTCAGCACCTTACTAATTAACGTTTAATCAATAAGGTACTTTATGGATGGCTTAGTTTTCGCTAAACATTCAAGTAATTTATTAGAACCCAGATCAACAGAATAGTTATATTTAATTCGTAGTTGAAAAATGTAATCCATTGATTGATAAGTTAGATAGTTTCATAATTACATTTTTTGTTAAAAGACAAATGAATATATTAGATTGGTAAAAAAATAATTGTGGTTTTCTGTTTTCTGAATTCTAACCTTAATTTTTTTCAATGAAAATGTCATTTTACCGGTTTTATGTATAATAACAATTTAATGTGCATTTTTGTTCTATATTTTGGTAACATCAACAATCGTTTTATTATTAATTTTGCTACAAATTGTGATATTGAATTAAAGATCGAAAAGAAGCAAATGAAAGGAAAATTTTGTATGAGTTCAAAACGAGTGGTAAAGTAGCAGAAACTGCTCGTAAACTAAACGATGCTCTTGGTATAGGTACTGCTAAGGAATTTACAGTGTAATGGTGGTTCCAAAAATTTCATGCTGGGGATGAGAGCATTGAAAATGAAATAGGTCGCGGGCGTCTTTCATCAGTTCATAACGACCAACTGAAGGCGTTGAATCAGATCCACGAACAACGGTTCGAGCTTGCACAAAAGTTAGGCGTTAGTCATCCAACAGTTCCGGACAACTTAAAACCACTTAAATTAAAAAAAGTATTTAAATTTGAAGGGAATAACCTGCAAATATTTTTCTATCAACTTAATATATTCATATTTATTACGTAATTTAATTAAACGTAGTCAGAATAATTTTAATGTTATTAGTAATTCTGTAGATAATAAAAAATATAATAATAATATTATTATACAATATACATTAAATAATGTGCAATTATTAAAAAATATACTTTTAGTTAGTTACATTATTAATTAATTTCATAAAAGTAGTTTATTGATAAATTGTTACTATATTCAGAACTCGGTTACAAAAAAAAATGAATTTTGAGCCTTGAGGATGATGGAATTGAAATAAAAAAACGTATAACCAACAATTGAATATGAATTATAATCAATAGTTATAATCAACTTTTCTGATAAAAAATCTATGGTTTTTATGGCGAGAGAAAAAAATTGAACGAAATATATATTTTAGAAAAAAACAATAATTCAAAAATAAATATAAAATGTAAGATAGTTTGATATGAATTGAATTATGTTTTTTAAATTCTTTATTGTTATAAAAATAATTACCATATTTTACATATATTCCAAAAAGTAAAATCACAGTTTTATATCTTGGCACTAATTTTAACATGTGTTCATTTTTTTGTTATATGCATGCTTTAGTGATTAAAATAAGTTAAGGTAATAATAAACAATAGTAAATGTAACACTAAATCTTAATATATATATATATATATATATATATATATGCGTGTGTACACGGGTATTATTTTGGTACAAAATCTAAATCAAATAAATATAAAGATAAAAAAATAAAAAAAACTATTGGTATTAATTTGTTATTGTAGGTATAGAGTGTTAAGTCTAGGAAAAATCGTGTTACAAAACCATAAACATTACGGAAAAAATGATTCGATTCAGTAAATAATGATTCCAGATATCAATCGAGCACGGCATAAATTAACATGTAGGTGTGTGAGTTTCTGTCATTGTGATAATATTTATGATAAATGCAATAAAAATTGATAGTCATTATCGTCCACTGTAATTAGAATAATGATAAATTGATTGTTTGTCAATCTCGATATTGCGTTTTAAAAAGTTGGCACAAAATACACAACAATGTATAAAGTGGTTCCTTATATATTGTACATATTAATTAGAAAGATTTATTAAAGTATTTAGATTTTATAAAAACAAATATTTAGAAAAATAATATAGCAACATTAATAATTTTAAATTCAATTTTTAAATTATTTTTTTTATGTTTGGCGCATATTTAAAAATTTCAAATTTACATAAGTTTACAAAAGAAGAAGAAAATATGAATCAACTTGAAATAACATTTTTAAGATGGATGTAAAATGGAAGTGTTAAATAAACAATTTATAGTTTGAAAAAAGTAGACTTCTGATAAATATATATTTTTTCAAGTTAATACCGTAATGTAACATAAATTTATTTATCAATCTAACAGTATTAATAATTAAATCAGAATAACATAAATTTTAATACCTTAAATAAAAATTAAAAAGAATTTTTTATAATTTTGACTTTCTGTATATTCATCATTTGTGGTTATTTTGTTTAGATTCTTGAAGGCATTGTTAAGTTTTTTTACCATTTCGATTTAAGTCATTTTTAGGTAAATTGTTTGATCTCTAGACTCTAACTATCAAGTTAAAATCGATTATAACAAACAATAACAGATAGGGAGTTTCAAAAGTCTTAGAGATGCGAAACACAATTATAAGGAAATATTTTAAGGACTAAAAATGTATATAAGAAAAATTAATAAATCTAATTTTATGTTTATCCGTTTATTAATTTTTAGTAAAAAAATGTTTCAAATTAAAAACAAAACATCGAAAGATAATTATAAATTCTTAAATTAATTGAATATATATATATATAGTATAGCACATTGAATTTAAAAGTAAAAGTATAAAATATATAAATATAAAATTAGAAAAAATACAAGTATATTGAAAAGAGTATTGATATTTATAATTGTGTACAACTATATAGTGTTCTGAAAAAATATAAGAAAATAACAATCAGAAAACTTAATTAAGAGACTGATTTAATTTCATATGCTGCTATGGATTTTAAATCGATATTCATGAAATAAACCAATTTAGAGTAGAGAATGAATAAATTCGTCTCTAATATCTTTAGTAATAATGTTTGAAGTATTTCAACTACTTGAAATCCACCAATCAAACAACTGAATGAACTCTATTGACGACATGAACATCAATACCGATGAAGAATTCAAAACTTTTTTAACAGTGAAAGTCTTTAAGAAAAACGATTGTTACATACAATTCGAATACAGAGACAAACTCAATCCAATTTATATCGAAATAGATTAAATAAGACCGAAAACTTAAACGACAAATAAAACAGTAGAAAACTTACAAAAGACACGAAGTTGACAACAACCCTTCAAGAAATCAGTGATTTTGAGACAAAGCTGACCTGTTAATAACATTTGAAGCGGCGACGACTGCCCTTTCTCTTGCCGGCCTTACCACCCACCGCAAGCCCCCGTCATCTTCGCGATACGTGTTGAGGGTGCTAATTCATTAGTTTAATTTAGCTCGGCCCTCGCAGTTCCGCCTTGAAAGTTTACTTGAGAGAGCAAGCGCGTAGAGAGAGTGATTCACTGCAGTCATGTGAAGACCTAATCAACTGTAATTGCTTCATTCGAGGAACACGGAGAAACAACGCCATTGTGTTGCCGTAGCTCATGAAAATTTATTTAAATTAAACAATAAATTGTCAGATAATCAGATAAAACGTTCACTCATTCTTCATCGTGATTGATTCACCGTTTGAAAAGTCAACAGTCACGGAATTGTTGGGTTGAGAGGTTGTTTGTCGACGTGAATACTTAACGATTATTTTTTAACAGCAATATTTTATGTAATTCTTGTGTTATAACTGGCGAAGTACATTTTTATGTATTTTTTCGTGAATTCTGCATGATGGCCATTATTTGTTGTTCGTCTATAAATATTTTTAACTTCTAACAAACTCACCTTTAGAAAATACAATAATGCTTGTATGAAAAATTTATTATTTTTAAAACAATATATATATATATATATCATTCATATAAAAATACCTGATGCATATTTTCTATTGAATAATTTTTTTTATGTAGCATGGTAATGCTTATATTTTTTCCATTAAATTATTATTGACGCTGTATAGATTACCAATTATATATATATATATATATATATATATATATATATATATATATATATATATATATATATATCCAACAACATACCTATTCTCTTGAGTAACCATAGGAACATTTCCATACATTTTCTTTAAATAACGAGTTAAAATACTGTTTCCATTAAATAAAATATGTTACCGTCTTAAGTTTTGAATTTCAAATTTATCGATTGGGAGCTTATTATTCTAGTTTCTAAATCAATTAATAGCAAACAATAATAATATTGATAATTTTTTCTTTAATAATTGGTGTATCTATGTATATCTACAATTATATCTATAATATACAGGTTTCGAAGCTACCAGAGGACAACAATATCTTAGTGTAAAACAATGCCATTTGAACCATTCAAACCAGTGTTAATTAACTTCTAGTTTTCTGTTCTTTTTCAATTTTTATATGTATTTTAATTTTGTATTATAACAAAAAGCCGAAATATAAATAATTGCAATTTTTTTATAGAAGACAAACATTATAAAAAAGTGTTAAGAAGATACTTTCATTTTCAATAAAAATATTTTAATAAAAGAATGACTACATAAACAAATACGTAAATTAGTAATATAAATTCATATTTTTTTATTCCTTTTTTGAATGGTAATTGAACAGTAATCTTAAAAATAAAGTTAATAGATTCGACATACTAATAAACACTGAATTTTGCATGACAGTTTGTTGGTGTATAGTAGTGGTCTTCAAACTTTGTCGACGTACGTAACCATTAAGATTATAAATTTTTTTTCGGAACTCCTACCATTACCAAAAAACTCAAGATACATAACCAAAAAGTTTTGAAAATCAACCATCTTACATGACTAAAATTTATTATTTACATCTGATTGAGCGGGGTCGTAATGTGTACTCATAAATACAGTTTTACTACATAATAGGTATAAATAGAGGTTTACTGCATAATAATAAGTAATAACAGGTATTTATAGAAATAAAAGACATTATTATGAATTTACTATTTTTAAATTTCAACTTTTCGGGATTTGTTTTCAAAAATTCTTTTTAATTTTGACTAACTCGCGGAACCTAAGGATTCCGCGAAACACAGTTTAAAGAGTACTGGTGTATAGCATATTTATTTTTTATTTTGATCAGTTTTTTATAAAAAAATATTCTGCTTTAAATCCAAAATAACTAAATGTATTAAATAACAAAAATGCTTAAATAAATCGATCAAATATTAATTAAAATTTTTCTTGTTCAAAATGGAACTCGATCAAACATTGCTGGACACATTATATTTCATTATCATAACTATTACTAGTTACATTAGTGACAAATAAATTTCATTCAAATATTATCTTTTTTTATAAAAAATTCAATAAATATAATCATAAATTATGTTAAAAAGAAATATAGGTATTCAATAACTAATCAATTTAAAACAGATAAAACATTCACAAAAAATATCAGATATGCATATCTCTACACAAATATATATAATTTAGAAGATATAAATATAGGTTTGACTTTGATTAAAATAATAACAATGTACAGAGGGATACAGAAAATTTTATATTCGGGGATACGCAAAACAATTACCTTCTATTTATACTAAAAAATGAAGTTTATTACTCCTTAGGTATGAAGAGAAGATCAAATTTCTAGAAATATTTATAAAACAAGATCATTATAAGTGAATGTTTGTATAGAAATAAGCGCTAAGCGAAATCCAGAGGAACATTTGATTCATATAGTCTTGAAATGGTTATATTATTGTTTGCTACAATTTGGGGTTCTAGAGGTATGTTTATATAATTGAAGTATTAGAGGTATATATATATATAGGTATTAATAAAAAAAAATCAGACAGAAATATCAACATTTTGTTACAAAATATTAAACGGTCTATAATTAATATATGAAAAATTAGAAATATAAATAGTTAATGTTGCCTAAAAGAATATATTTATCATATAAATAATACAAAAAATATTTACTTAAACATTTTTCAATTTGTATACTACAGATGTAGGATACTTTACAAGTGTAAAAAGACTGCAAGCATATTAAATAGAAGCCTTAAACTCGATCGCGACAATTATATGTTAAAATAAAGAAACGCCAATTATATGTTGAAATAAAAGAAGGTACGAGTAAAAACATTTTGAGAAAAGAATGCATCGTAAACTTACTATTGTATGTGTATATGTTTAATTTAAATGTCACTTTATTTATTTAATATTAAAAATTGTTCAAAAAACATTTGTACATTAAACAATATATATCAAATTGAAAAAAATTGTACATCGTACAATAAAACATATCGAATGAATATTGAAATTTTGGAATTTGATAATAAATGAATAATTTATTTAAATATAATATGTAATTTAGTAAGGTTTATTATAGATAAAAGAGTTTCATTTTATCAAAAAAATTATATTTGGAATAAAAATAATTTTTAAATGTATTTTAATTATATTATTGCAAAGAAGGAAATACGAAGATAGTTTTTAAAAATATCAACCACAAAAATAAAATTTCAATTAAGTATATAAAAAAACATTCTGCGATAAAATATTATGAAATAATCATGTTTTTTTTAAAAAATGAAACCCAATTGTAGCACAGAGTATTCGAGTATAACATAAAAAAATATTTGATCCGTCATAAAAAATTATATTCTGAAATCTAATAGTGAATAATGCAGATATAAGAATAATTGTTTAAAATAATAATGCTGTAGAAGAATATAATATTTTTTTCGGTAATAATTAAAAGTTGTAAATCAAATTCAAACATGGAAATGCTTAAATGAAATTTGAATACAACATTGAATATTAATTTAAATACGTTTCCATTATAAACCTTATTAACAATACATCAGTAAATTATTAATTGAAACGAAATACTAATAATTCATTTTCGAAGGTACTGATATCGATTTATTTCATGTTTTATTTAAAACATTTCTATATTCAATTAAAACAAAGATTGAAAATCGTGAATATAATAAATGAAATTATAAAAGTAAATGAAATCAATTTCCAGAAAATGGCAATGTGATTATCTCAGTACATACATTTGTTATGTTTGTACGTATTGCTTTCAATATCACATTCTCTTAACTTTATTTATTTTACCGCAAATTCAATGTGTTTAATTTACTATACTCTGGAGTATATATGAACAAAAAAACTTTCTGACACGTCATATCAATAACTTATCGACAAGAGATATTTCATCGGCGGAACTTTACAACAGTAGAAGCAAAGGAGGCGGAGGTACAAGTAGGCAGTCCGCATCGATATGGTTCATTTGGGAAATCTCGACCACGGTCGTCTATAGATAAAAACGAATATTCAATTTAAATCTGATCAAATATGTATGACGAGCAAAGTATAATCTATATGCATTTGCCCTCACAATACCATCCTGATACCACAGAAATATCAGTGGCAGCACAATCTTCATCATTATTTGCAGGGTAGAATTATGATTTTTTTCTCTTAAGATTTTCTCTTATGTAATATGAACATGAAAAATATAAATCTGAAATCAATACTACCTATATCCATATCAGCGGTAAAATTTTAATTTTTATTATTTTCTATGTAGAACTTGGAAATATTTTACCTAGTAAACCATATTAATAAATAAATATCACCAAGAATATTTCCTTTCTCTTCTGTTTATATAAATAGAAATACTAAATAAAATTGTATAACACATACAATTGCATATTTATATACAAGAATTTTTTTAATAATAAATGTTCTTTGATTTCGTCTTTGAATATACTTATTCTATTTCATATGTATATGTATATATACATATATATATATATATATATATATATATATATATATATATATATATATAAGGTGATTCAATTTAGGTTTCTAAGGCTTTTTAGGTAAAAGAGGGCACAGAGATTAAGAGAAGTCTTGTTATATTTTATTTAATATGTTAGTTCAATTCAATAATAAATTATAATTGAACTAAAATACTAAATGGTGAATAACATGTTTTTTTCCAATTTTTGCGTTTTTTTTAATGCTTTTATTTGGAATCCTAAGTTGAATCACCTTTATATATATATATATATATATATATATATAACATTTATGCGATATTACAAATAATGAACTATTAACTTTTCTGTGAATTGTCATTTTTACTAATATTTATATCACACCAATTTCTGCCGGGTCTGCAAAGAGACATAAGGTCTAGCGTTGTTTTGGTGAAAAAATATATCCTTTCGATTTCTCAATTCTGGACGCTTTTGATCGATTTCCGCTTTAATTGGTCCAGTTGAGCACAATACTTCAAATTTATCGGCTAATTATTTGGGAGAAGCTCATAATATCTAACACCATTCCAATCCCACTAGATACACAACATCATCGTCTTTGGATGAAAACCCGATTTTGGAGTACCAAACGGAAACTCATTTCTTTTTTCCCAAGACGTTTTTCGATCCAAATTATTGTATACTATCCATTTTTCACCGCCCGTGATTAATCGTTTCAGAAATAGGACCAGTTGGTTTCTTTTAAGGAGCGAATCACTGATGGAAATACGTTCCATTAAATTTCTTTTAGTTAAATTATGAGGCACCCAAACATTGTAACGATTCACATACCCAAGAGTCTCCAATGCCTCACAATATTCGTATGAGACACATGCAGTAACTTTGGGATATCCGTGTCGTGTAACGTTGATTATTTTCAATAAATGTTGCAATTTTGTCTTTATCAACACCTGAAGGCCTACCGAAACGTTCTCGATTGTCTAGGACGGATTTTTTGTATCTGAACCAAGCGAATCACTTTCGAACAGTATTACCAGCTTAGGCACCTTTTCCATAAACAGTGGATATCTTTTTTATGTCTCTCCAGTGCTTTTTCATCTCCGGAAACAAAACAGCGTCAAATGATGAAAACACACCTTATATTTTCCCATTTTCAATTTTAATTTTCATAGGTTTAAAATTCACAAAATTGTACAAAAATAATAGTACAGAAACGCTGAAATATCACCTGTCATAATAATACATTTGGAGTTATGTCACATAATCGAATTACATGTGAAACTGCAATTAATGGAATCTATTGGAAAACGTTACAAACTTTTATTCCAACCCAGTATATAGGAGTACAGAACTGTATCGATTGAATTCATAAACAACTTAATCATTAAATTTTTTCGAACAGTAAATTACCATGAAAAACGAACATTTTTTTGGTATGAGTATGAAAATTTTAGAAATGTTACCAATCAATAGTATTATAGGAAGAAAGTATTTTGTTGCAAACAGTTCTGACACGATGGCTAAAGCTTTCATTTTGTGAAAGGGAGAAATTCATTTTCCACATGTGACAATTAATTTTTTAAAAGATTGTTTTAGTTCGAACTTAAATGTATAATATTATAAAGAAATTATATATTTAAATTGCTTTTTTACTGTTATATAATCAACTAGAAATTTTTTTATGTTTTAATTTAGTTACAGATTTAGATACTTTTTTATATAATCAATTAACTAAATCAGGAAATAAAAGAAAATCTGAAAAATGTTATTAATTAAAATAATAAACTATTTTAAATGCGAACAATATCTTTAACCTAACAATATTTTCCAAAATAAGGTAAAATGATTAAGAACACTTATTTCTGTACAAAATATTATCTTACAAAAGTAAAACTAAGGAACATTAAAAAATAGCAGTTATTTTCAATAAGTAAACTTTACTTTTAATTTATATATATATATATATATACACATATATATATATATATATATATATATATATATATATATATATATCAAGAGAAAGAGAAATATAATGAAAAACGTAGAGAAAATGTAAACATCCCGTTCTAATCAAGTTTATTTTTCTTCGATAAGTGTGATTAAATTAATGTTAAACTAATGCTATATTACATATATATATATATATATATATATATATATATATATATATATATAAAGTTTTGTTAAAAATCCACAAAATTTTAATAAAAATATACATAAATAATTAATTTAAGTGAAATTTGATAATTATTTTATTAATATTTTGTAACATTATAAATAATATCAATCATACAGAGATTCTTAGCCGATATTAACCAAATTATTGAATAATTTAATATACTTTTATGTTACTAATACGAAATTAAAATGAAAAATAATATATATTATATATATATATATATATCAAGAGAAAGAGAAATATAATGAAAAACGTAGAGAAAATGTAAACATCCCGTTCTAATCAAGTTTATTTTTCTTCGATAAGTGTGATTAAATTAAAGTAAAACTAATTCTATATTACATATATATATATATATATATATATATATATATATATATATATATAAAGTTTTGTTAAAAATCCACAAACTTTTAATAAAAACATACATAAATAATTAATTTAAGTGAAATTTGATAATTGTTTTATTAATATTTTGTAACATTATAAATAATATCAATCATACAGAAATTCTTAGCCGATATTAACCAAATTATTGAATAATTTAATATACTTTTATGTTACTAATACGAAATTAAAATGAAAAATAATATATATTATATATATATATATATATCAAGAGAAAGAGAAATATAATGAAAAACGTAGAGAAAATGTAAACATCCCGTTCTAATCAAGTTTATTTTTCTTCGATAAGTGTGATTAAATTAATGTTAAACTAATGCTATATTACATATATATATATATATATATATATATATATATATATATATATAAAGTTTTGTTAAAAATCCACAAACTTTTAATAAAAACATACATAAATAATTAATTTAAGTGAAATTTGATAATTGTTTTATTAATATTTTGTAACATTATAAATAATATCAATCATACAGAAATTCTTAGCCGATATTAACCAAATTATTGAATAATTTAATATACTTTTATGTTACTAATACGAAATTAAAATGAAAAATAATATATATTAAAAATACAAAGAAAGATAGTGGCAAAAGGAAAAGGTAACAATAATAGAGTTTATTAGAGTTAAGATAAATGGTAATTATAAAGATAAAATACTTACTAAGGTATGAGTTCCTATTATTGTTGACCTTTAGGTCACTAAGATTGTATTTCACTAAGACTGGTTTTAATTACTGTACCATCTTTCGGTATCCTAATACTGAATATCAAAAGTTACCTGAAGAATGCAGGTGTATCGAAACCAATAGTAGAAGAAAACAGTAACAATAATTCAACGGAAAATCTTCGAAAAGAATACAACCATTATGAAAATAACTTTAATTAACGAAGTGTTAAAGTGTGAATGAACTTTTATTTATTTCCTGATATTTATTTACTTTTGAAGAAAAGAACAAAAAATTGATATATCTTTAAAAATAGAGATAACTGAAATTTCAAAAAAATAAGTAACAGGGTAAAATAACGCTTAAAAATGAATGTTATTCACTTTTAAATATTTAAACAATAACCTTCAATGAAAATGTATTACAATGGAATGTTTTTGAATGATTTTTATATTTAAGTAGGAAAAAAAACATTAATACTGTTTAAATACTTATTTGAAGTATTGATCATTATGCACTTTATCGACTCGAACTAAAACTCTGTATTGTAGAGAACAATTAAACATAGATATTTTTCCAACGTTATATAAACGTTTTCATTAACGGCCTTCAATATCCAAACATATGCTCACTCAATGTGAGTGGGCAATCAATGAATCGTGGCTTATTGTATTATGGATTTGGATATAAATTTGTGAAAAATATAATTTTTTACCAAGGAACACCTTATTTAAAAAAATAATTTGTGATTACTTCAATCATATTTTACAGTAATTGAAAACATTCTAGAACATATTTTTATTATATTATTTTTCATATATTTATATATATATATATATATATATATATATATATATATTGCATTTTATCAACAATTACTTTTAACTGTGTTAACATTTTTACAATTAATATTATTAATTTAATTAAATGTTATAGATAGTAAACAATAAACAGTAGTATTGTTTGAACACGACAGGTACTGATATATTTTATTTATTTTCTTAAAAATGACAAGATATCAATATGTTGTTTGGAGTTTATTTAATGCTCTAGTTAAGAAAAATTTTCCCCTCCAAACAACTACACTGAATAAACTATTCAGTACTAAAGTATATCGTTATATTTAAGTTAATAACTCCTAAGTTAATTGAGTGTCACCCAATTAAAAATATTATTCTTTGCTGTGTATTTTTAAAATATATTATACAAAGTACATAAATATATTATGTACTTTTGATAACATTAAAAATGTAAGTTTTAGATCCAAATAAAGAAAATGTTTTTTTAAACAGATTGCAAAAACAAAGAAAATTTATACACAGACGAAAATTCTTGAAAATAAATAATATTTTACGTTCGATTTACTAGAAGAATTAGAAATCTCATTACGCCACTCCAACTCAATTTATACCACACTCATTTATTGATTTTATTTTGTATTCCAATTATTTTCAACAATAAATCATGTTGAAAATAAAATATAATTTGAAATATTTTTTCTATATATTTAATTATTACAATTCAGTATTGAATGCAATCGTTTGAATTTAAAACATGTATTTGTTTATAACATTCTTCAAATAAAATTAGTTTTTTTTATATGTAATATAAACCTCTAGCAATTTTAATTCTAATATTTTCAGACAGTATAAATAATTTTTACTTTTATAGAGACCAGATTTTGTATTTTCAATATCTAGAATTATCTTTATTCTGTTTGTTCTATTTGCATAAATATCTAAATAGATAATAAGTATGTCTACCTATATATATATATACATATATATATATATATATATATATATATATATATATATATATATGGATATACATATATACATATATATATATATATATATATATATATATATATATATATACACATATACATATATAATAATAACTTGTTAATTTTTTGCAAATCCAAAATTTGATTTTTCTACTTTATTAAATGATGTTTTGTATTTTTTTTAAAAAAATACTAGAATAAAGATTATGTTTCTGATAAAGAGATATAGTTAAAATGCTTACCTTCTCTAATTATGCCCCTTCCAGAGTTACTTCCTAATACTTCTTTACATTTATAAAAGTCTGGAAAAAAATAAAACTTTTTTAATACATGTGGAATAAGAAGTATATAAATAAAATTATATAATAGACAATTATTAAATTTATTTTATTTTATTTAGTTGATTTTTAAAAAAAAATTAAAACAGATTATATTTTTATAACAAACATTTGCACTGAGGTGCATCAAATAATTGGGATCCTATATTTTAATATCAGAACTGTTTTAGAGTTTTCAAATTATTTTTAGATCATTTCAATCTTATGACATAAATAAAAATTATGACTATTATATATATATATATATATATATATATATAATCTGAATTTATTTTTCTGTATATTTTGTTATTTTTATTAAGTTTGAACAATTATATATATATATATATATATATATATATATATATATATATATATATGCTTGTGTGTGAAAGTAAATAAAAATTCTATATAATACATAAACAAAATATAAATACATAAATTACACAATAAATATATTTATAAAAAATATATATTTTTAAGAAAGTTCGCATGATGTGGGATAAAACTCATTTTATTTAAACGAGTACTACGTCACTGAATACCATAAGATTTAAAACAAAAAAAAAATGAAATAAAAAATGAAAAGAGCTCAAGTTTGCCGAACTGATTGACAGCAAACAACGCGTGTTGGGGCTATATAACTTTGGTATGAGCGTTGTGGTATGGGGGCGCCACAAAAACTGCGGGAATCAGGAAGTGAGACCGAATATTGGAAATAATGTCTTTGTATCCCATTGAGCTGGCTTCAATACTGATCTCTGTTCATGGGTGAGAGGTGTTCGTATTCTTCTTTGCTTATTGGCATTCCGTTCAGATTCGTAGGTAGGTACGTATTCGACAAAGAAATCAGTACGGCTGTTGGAAGAATAACATACGCCACATCAGCAAAGATAATCATGGCAAAACTGACTTGTGTGCGACCCCCAATAGTTTAGGTTTGTTTTAAATTCAGTGATCTGTGTTTCGTTATAAGATAATAACAAATAAGTGTAAAACATTGTTCCTTTTCCTGTTATACTTAATGTAGGAATGTTAGGGGTTTCAATATGTTATAATTTAATTTTATACTACAGTCTGTAGTTACATATTTTATTTTTGTATATTAAAAAACAAAATTGATATCTATGTATAAGATATTATCATTTTAAACTTGTAAAAATATCATTTTTACAAGTTTTAAAACAGTATTTTAAACTTTTATAATCAAAAGTATGATATTTGTAATAGGGATACATAATATTTATTAAGTAAAGAGGTCTGTTAATTATATACTAATCAAAAATATTTTTTACCGGATTAACCAACACGAATAATTTTAGAAGACATAATAAAATAAATAATATTGGATAGGTACAACCTATATATATATATATATATATATATACATATATATATATATATATATATAGATATATATATATATATATATATATATATATACATATATATATATATATATATATATATATACATATATATATATATATATATATACATATATATATATATATATATATATATATATAATTTTACAAAAAAAACATATAGTAAGAAAATTAATATGAAAACAGTTTCTCGCATGATTTAGTAACACAAAATTAAGTTACAGTGTATTTTCACATTTAAATCTATTGACATATCAATCGTTATGTACGAGTAATATTATTTTTAATAAGCATACGAGGTATGCTTAGATTTTGAAACAGCAATATTTGGAACGTAAACCATTCAATGGTTTGTTGTGTAATTATATAATAGCAGAAAGTTAGTAATGCATCGATAGAAAATATTATATATATATATATATATATATATATATATATATAGATATAAATATATATATTTTATATATATATACAAATATATATAAATATATATATATTATATATATATATATATATATATATATTATATATATATATATATATATATATATTATTTTTTTCTAGTTTTGTAATAAAAATTTGATACAAATTATTTTTCAAATTAATTACGTTTCATACATGTAATACTATCTAAATTAATCTGATTTATGTGGAAAAAGTTAATATTATAAGTGGAATTTATCTTTCACTGATATAACGAGAAATTATGGTAGATAGCGCAAAGCTTCGCTAAACAAATTCAATTCATATATATATATATATATATATATATATATACAAATATATACATATATATATATATATATATATATATGCATATATATATATATATATATATATATATATAATTTTACAAAAAAAAACATATAGTAAGAAAATTAATATGAAAACAGTTTCTCGCATGATTTAGTAACACAAAATTAAGTTACAGTGTATTTTCACATTTAAATCTATTGACATATCAATCGTTATGTACGAGTAATATTATTTTTAATAAGCATACGAGGTATGCTTAGATTTTGAAACAGCAATATTTGGAACGTAAACTATTCAATGGTTTGTTGTGTAATTATATAATAGCAGAAAGTTAGTAATGCATCGATAGAAAATATTATATATATATATATATATATATATATATATATATATATGTATATATATTATATATATATACTCGTATATATATATGATTTTTTTCTAGTTTTGTAATAAAAATTTGATACAAATTATTTTTCAAATAAATTACTTTTCATACATGTAATACTATCTAAATTAATCTGATTTATGTGGAAAAAGTTAATATTATAAGTGGAATTTATCTTTCACTGATATAACGAGAAATTATGGTAGATAGCGCAAAGCTTCGCTAAACAAATTCAATTCATAAGTATATATATATATATATATATACAAATATATATACATATATATATATATATATGCATATATATATATATATATATATATATATATATATATATATATATATATATATAAGAACATTGAATTGATTAGCAAAAGTATTAAGAAAATATAATCAAATATAAAAAGAATGCTTTCTACTTTTTTACGAATAGCCTTAATTTTTCACATTATGTTCAGTTCTATTTTTTAATATAGATGTTTATCTATATAAAAATAATACAAATGTATTTTTACCAAATATTTCACCCATTTTCTTCACAAAAAAGGTTTTGAATTAAAAAAATAAATTTATATATTTTTTCTCAATCAAAATATTTTTTTATGAAAAAATTAATTTTTGTTTTTGTGCTTTCTGTTTTGATTTTTGAATCGAAAAAAGCATTTTACATAAAACTGGTTGTTCAATATATATATATATATATATATATATATATATATATATATATATATAGCTTATGTACATTTTTTAATTTTGTTTTAATATATTATAATAGTTTTTTTTAAATTGGGATCTACAGATCCGAGTCGGTCCTTGAAATTTTTATCGAGAGCTGCCAGATAAAAAGATCAATATAAATACAAATTAAATGCACATGCATATCAAAACAATGTTAATTAAATAACTTTTCACAAACAAATATTTTAGCTCTAATTTCACTGAAATATAATCATTCTTACACCAACAATAATGCACTGATATATATATATATATATATATATATATATATATATATATATATATATAAATAATCAGAAGAATTTATTTTTTATTATATTCCAATCATAACCAGCAAACAATAATGCATTAATATTTATAGATATGTAAATAAGTTATAAAATACATTTTAAATAAAATAACACGGTTCTTCAGGTACATGAAAAAATAAAAAATTCTAAAAATGGTGCTGGAACTCACGTCTATTGTCGAAGAAGACGAGTACACTAACAAAAAATCGATAATATAGTCTAGTTTGTTATTCTGAATATAAAACTTACATTGCGTAAAAAAACATGTAAATATTATACACATAAGTTAGAACAAAGAAATTTTCCATCAGTTTTATTCTTTGTATATACTTATAATTATTTATAAGTTTCTTTCTATTTATCGTAGCATAAAGATGTTATTAGACTTGCTTTTTCCTATAAAATTTCATACAAAATGATTTTTCAAACGGCTTCTCTATAATAATAAATATGAATATTACATTTAAAAATATATGTAAACACTACAAATATACACACACACATATATACATATATATATATATATATATATATATATATATATATATATACATATATATGCGTGTCTGTGTATTATCAAAACAAAATCATAGCTGTCTAGACAGTAAGACTACTCTAAACATGAACATCAAGGGCTCAAACCTCAATTCAATATTGATTTTCAAATGGAAAAAACGTTATCATTAATTTTAATTCCAAATCTATATAACCTACATCCAAGCAGAGAAGTGGTGTGACGGCCTCGAAATTGTTTGGAAATGTGTTTTAATAACGTTTATTATAATAGTTAACATTTATATATATATATATATATAAATATATATATATATATATAAATATATATATATATGGGGGGGGGTCGCTGCAGCTTTTTTTTCGAACTGTTCAATAATTTTGCATAATAGGCACCTGTTATCGTTTTTCCCTTCGTTAAATAGTTGATCAGGATGATTCCTTGGGAATTACAAAAAAAACAGTGGCCATCACCTTCTCAGCCGACAAAACAGTCTTCGCCTTTTTCGGCGAGTTTTCACTAGTCGTTGCCCACTACTTTTGACTGCTGTTTCGACTCAGGTGGATAGTGGTGGATCAATGTTTCATCCATGGTAACGAATCGACGCAAAAAGGCTTGCTAGTTTTTTCCATGTTTGCGGCAACTGCTACAAAGCTCGCTTCAAACATTTGTAGAACATGAAGAACGCGTTGATTATGACTGAAATTTCGCTTACGCTAGTTTGAAAAGTGACACTTAATAGCCGTGACGCTACTAAATGAATAGTGGCGCCATATCATAGAAATTTACTAAACTTATTAAACGACCCACGTATATATATATATATATATATATATGTGTGTGTGTGTGTTTATAAATATTATATATATATATATATATATATATACATATATATATATATATGAATATGTATATATATATATATATACGTATATATTAATATTATTTTAACTAAAAAATATAAAATTGTAAAAATTTTGTTGTTTAAATACATTTGTTTTTTTATATTTACCTGTATTAATATTTAAAAGTCAAATTGTTAATCATAAAATGGGTTGAACTCAATTACGGCTAATTGAAATTCTATTATTAAAGTTGTTTTATAATTTAATCGGAAAGATAAATACTTGGAAATGGTTCAGATAATTAATGATAAGTGAAAAAAAATGATTGACAGCTAAATACAAACATACGTTTATATTTATCTAATCAAAGTGACAATGCCGTGCAGTTGACATAATGCCATATCACGATTGAATCATAAATTCGTTTAAAAAAACGTATTATCTGATACCAAACACTGTAATGTTTTTGTATAATTTCAAATGTGCATATGGTTGAATGAAATGGTATAAAGCTCAAATGAAATATTTAAATAATACAACTTCAGTGTAAGATCGTATCAGTCATACATAACATGACAATAATGTGTTCTTTTGGCAAAATAAATTGAATACTAGCGAGTGTTTAAACATTTTCATTCAGAGTTTCTATATAAAATAAGGCAGCGGTACATTCAACGGAAAGAAACAAACATTATGAATAAAATAGTATGTGGAACAGTTCACTGGTCGTAAACCTTATAAATGTATTTGAAATAACATTTTCAACAATCCGATAAGCAAACAAAAGAATAGTAGTATATATTGAGTGAGAATGTAAATATACCAAGTGATATTTGCATCGTTGCTTTTTACCACGCATCACTATCTTCCTCTCGTCACGTTCTTTGTTTATAAGAAATGGTTGAATTGTAACTACAATGAGCACATGGAATCTTTACAAAAATTGTGGTTTTAGAACGCTCGGTTTCATTTCCCTTTTTTTATATTTAGTATGATGGGAATAAAGTTTTTTTTCTAACAGATAAACATTATTCACTAAAGTAGAACGGTTTGACCATAGTTTTAAATTTGTATATATTTAAATACAAGAAATTAATATTATATTGCATATATATATATATATATATATATATATATATATATATATATATATATATTAGACAATTATATTTAAACAATAATATTTGCCCTCTAGCAAGAAAAAATATTATATACATTTTAATCAAGTAATTGAAAGAAATAATTCAGATTATTTGTTTTAAAGAGAGTTATAGATTAAATGAAATTGTGATTTAAGGTCTTTTTGGGACATTTCTCTGAGATAAGGATTTGAAACGGACAGCTATCTCCTTACCTAGACGCCTGTATATATATATATATATATATATATATATATATATATATATATATATATATATAAACATTAATTAAATAACTTTTGTTTAAATTTGAATTTGACTCAAATGAGTTATCATTTTGTATAAACGAATTAATATTTTAAAATGTAAAATAAAATAAAAATTATACAGAGTTTGTTAGGTCATAACAAATGGAGTGTACAGTTTATTTGTAAAAATTAAACTTTACAGAAATAAATAAAAACTTTATGAACGTTGTAATTCTTTTATAAAACTAATTAAAAATGAAAAAAAACTCGTTGAATTGCTGACATGTAAAGACGTGCATAATATATGATATATTAAATTTTAAACAAAGGTAAAATAAAGTTTATGAATAAACGGTTGTGAATTCACTGATCTGAAATTTATGGAATTTTCATACATGAAATAAAAATTTAGATTCATTATCACTGTTACAAAATACTGAGTCATTGAGTAAAATATTTCCATTTTTAGCATAAATAAAATCTTATCTAGGAAATTTTACTTTTCAGTGCTTAATTATATTATAAATGAATATATTTTGAGTCTCAAGAAATATAGTATACGAAGAACATTTTTCTAAAATAAACGTGTATATATATATATATATATATATATATAAATATACATATATATATATATATATACATATATATATATATATATATATATATAAATATATATATATAAATATACATATATATATATATATATACATATATATATATATATATATATATATAAATATATATATATAGTAGGACCATTGATTCGCCGGTTCGATTCCCGCGGTTTACCGCGGCCCGAAAATATTAAATGAAAAATTCCAGGAATAAATGATTTTTAAGTTATCAATATAAAAATGTATTTAAACTTTGTGTGTACTAGATATTTTTCATTGCTCCATCCTTCTTTGAGGGTTAAGTTAAAGCGTCAGAATACCGTTTAATCGAGAGAGAGAGAGAGAGAAAGAGAGAAAAAACACAAAAAATAATAATCCACAATATATTTTATTATTATTCAATGTTGGTAATATCTTATTATGCTTAATTTATTAATAAAAAATTATCATATGTATGTAAACGAAATTCGACGCATATATTGGTTCGCATCTCTTCGCAGTTCAAGTATTCACTGTAGGTCTTGTGACGTTTACCCACGGTTATAGGACTACTGGTATATATATATATATATATATATATATATATATATATATATATCTGCGTGTGTGTGTAGGTTTGTTATTGGAAACCAAATCCAATCAAAAAAAATGTGTAATATAGTTTAGAAACAATTACCAATCTATAAGAAACCCTTAATTTGCTGTCATTGTAAGGCCATAAAGTTGAAGAGTAGTTTGGAAATTGTGCACTAATGTGTCATCATCACAAACCGAACACAAAGTTGAGGGTTATGATTGTCTTACCATACCTACGGCATCAATTCCTATCCCAACTCTAATTATGTGATTATACCTGGCTGCCAACTGTAACACACTTCGATTCTGATCATTGGTCATTAGCGCGAGACGACAGTGAAGGCCAACGGTACCTTTTGTCAAGAATCATAAGGTTTTGGCTTCGTATGCATAGTAGATTTTATTAATATTGTTAAATAGAAATCAAAGAACTATATATATGTATATATATATATATACATACATTTAACAATTATATGTTTTAATATTGCTTAATGTAGTTGGAAACATAAACTAATTATTTAAATAAATAATATTAATTTTTATTTTAAAAAGTTTCATTTTTGAAAAATGATGTTATTGTAAAACTATTTTGTCTTAAAACATCTTATATTATACCTTTAATTATCATTATAACTGCAAGCTATTTTAACATCTGATTTAAAAAAAAATATTTTCATTTATTTACCATTTTTTAAAAAAGTTAGTTTATACATTTTTAAATTGAAAATAAAGACATAATAATAATTAAACATTTTTATGGGTCTTCGATTATTTAACATTGATAATAATAATACTTTATTGATTTACAGACATAAGGAATAGGAGGAAATCAATTTTATTTTTTTACTAAATACTCTTATATTTTCATTTTTGGAAATAAACCAATATATCAGAAATTATTTAAAATGCTTTATAAAAATTTTCAATAATTGATTATTACTTATTTTAATATATTAATGTACATTGCTATGTTAATGCCATTATTATCAAAACAAAAATCTCTAATGTTTTCTTTTGCAACCTACAAATTGAAAAAATAATATATATTTCGACATAAAATAAATTAATTCTTATTGAATCCTAATATATACATACGCCACATTGTTCGAATCATATTTTATATCATCATCGTTGTCAGTCTTTTTATCTCCCATATTAAATATATAACTCATTAAATAAATTTATTTAAGCACCTCAGCATAGATCCTATAGATCCTATTGTTTTTACCATATGTTTTGAAAAAAGAATCCATAACTGGAATTACTGAGGAGGTCTGGATATTATTGTTGATGTTGTAAAGAAGTTATACTTTTACAGTTTCTATTACAGTTTTTAGGTTTTTATTCTTACTTTCAAGATAATCAACTTAGTAATCCGTTTCTCAGATTCCAAGATCTCTGAGATGATAATTGATTCATTTTTTCTCATTCATTCGCCGATTATACTTCCTACTGGGATTCGAAACATGACCTTTCTTACAGAAACTCAGTTTGACAGAAGAGATTGTGTATGTGGGAGTTGACTTTAAATGTACCGAGATGTACTGAGACTGCCACTTGAAGGTAACTTTGCTTTGTAGTCACATCTCATAAATATTTTTCCTACAAACTTCCTTTTTTTCGAGTTCAAGAAAAGTATCATAGTCACCATTTCCAATTGTACCTAGTTTTATATCTATCTAGTTTTTAAACATTTATCATGTATAAAAAATCCATAATAATGCTGGTAGAAGTTTTTACTAACAATAATTATATTATTAATAGTATATATTCAAAGCACAATTACAATTCTATAACATCATTACTGATTTATTTTAGTCTGTTTGATTTATATTATTTTTTTTATTTAATATTGTTAATAATTTTATTTATATATATATATATATATATATATATATATATATACATTATTGACTAAATGGAAGGTAATGTTAAATATAAAAAGGAAATATTTCTGTATAAATATATACTTCATATATTTGTATTATATATATATATATATATATATATATATATATAGATAGATAGATAGATAGATAGACATAGATAGACATATAAATGAAGTATTTATAGGTCCGCACGTACAAAAAGATAAAAGCTATTTGGTAACTTAATTGACAAAGGTAAGCAAAATATGATACACAGACCGGGAGCTTATCTTTGATTAATGAATTGCGTTTTTAAATGTCAACATAGTTTGATATATTTCTAATGTCAATTTTGATAAATCTAGATGATTGACAATTTCGTCTTCATGTGGACATAGCCTCATACATTCGTAATGTATTCGTATGAAGTGTGTCAATACATACATAAATTGAGTTTTATGTGAGTTATAAATAGTTCATTTTACATAACAAATAACGTTTGTTTTTCTAGTCGATTCATATTTGAATCCTATAAATTAAAATAGATTTTATTTTTAAACTTTGTTGTAACTATGATATTTGAATAACATTTCAAATATTGTGTTAATTGTATAATAATTTTTCAGTTCTTTATATATATATATATATATATATATATATATATATATATATATATATATATATATTTATATAGATAGACAGATAGGTAGATGATACTGAAATGGAAATGGGCAGGGCATATTGTAAAAAGAGAAACAACCGAGGGATAAGAGAAATTATTATTAACTGGGAACCAAGAAATATAAAAGTACCAAGAAATAGACCAATGAATAGATGGGATAATTAAAATTTTGATTCAAAATTAGTGGAAGAGAGAAACATTCAATCGTACAAAATGGAAGATCATAAAAGAGTCCTTTATCCAGCAGTGTTTTGACAGAAGTTGATAATGATGATATATACACACACACATGTATATATATATATATATATATATATGTGTGTGTGTGTGTGTGTATTAAGTTTGTAGAAAAATAATTGCGGTTTATGACCTCAAATTCATATAATTTTTTAATTTAGGTGGTTTTAAGTGGTCCAAAACTGTTGGATGACTAACGCCTAACTTTCGTGCAAGTGACCGATTTGATGTGCTGATTCAACTAACGCATTAGTTGATTCTTATGAACTGAAGAAGAACGTCCCCGAATTCATCATTAAGCCTCTCGTTCCCGGCACGAAATTTTTGGAAGCACCATTGCATTGTACGTTCCTTAGAAGTACCCACACCAAAAGCACTGTTTAGTTGGCGAACAGTTTCTGCTTCTTTACTACCCGTTTTGAACTCATACGAAAAAGTGGTCTTATATGCTTCTTTCCATCTTTAATTCAGTAGTCCAATTTGAAGCAAAGTTAAGACTAAAACCAAACCCGATGTTACCAAAATATAGACCGAAAAATGCAATTTAAGATGATATTAACTTGAACACGATGAAATTACACATTGAAAAAAATGCGGTTAGAATTCAGAAAATATAAACTGCAATTATTTTCCTACTAACCATGTACATACATATATATATATATATATATATATATATATATATATATATATATATATGAATGATTGTGTGTGTGTGTATGTGTGTGCGTATACATGTTATGTAAGGATGCGTGGGTATGCATGTGTATTATTTCGATATAATAAGATATAAAATATAAAAATAATAACAAAACCTTAATGATGGATATTTGCATAAAAATCAAAGAATATTCTCTAAATATTATATGGTAAGATATGATTAAATATTTAGTTTTAACTATATTAATTAAATATTTATTTTAGATTATAGATTGAATGAACGTAAATATTTACATCGAAGAATACGCATAGGAATTAAATCATTAAGAATAATTTATTACAGACATAAGATTGACTGGCATGTTATTGTGTGCTGAGTTGATTAATTCATCAAGTATATTTAATTGTGTGGTCAAACATGTTAAATCACAGTTTAGTATGGTCCAGTGTAATTACATTTTAAGGGTTTATTTAGATGGGCTATCAAATCTTCTTGTTTTAATGGCTGTGTGAATTTTAACACGAATCCATGTTTATAAAACACATTCAAATTAATTTTTAATTGATCTGTTTATCATGTCACAAAAATTGCAGTAATAAGATTTCTGGTCTATTTAATGTTAAATTGAAATAATGTATTGTTAATTAATTTCATTTATATTTTATAGATTGATAATTTCTACTAGGATACATAATATTTCTTATATAGAAAATTGATAAGTAATTTTCTTTAATATTTCAATTATTATAACTTTCTGATGTTACTTAAATTAAGATTCAAAATCATAAAAAAAATATACAGAAACTATTCAAGTTATTTTTTATATGAATTATAAAAGTAATAATAGACATTTTAATAAATATTTTTAAGTCCAAAAGTTCAATGCCTTAAAGAAAGAAAACTACAATTATTACTCAATAAATTCTAGAATACGGTTCTGATTGGATGCAGTAATACTCATTTATGTACGAGTTTGCTTTCCAATAACTCGTGCGGAACCAAATCATTGAGTTTCGGAATTGTTCCAAACATTTCAAGATGAGTGTGGATGCTCTTTTGGCTCACATTCAGAATAATACTCCATTCTCAACTAATTGTTCTTGGATTAGTTTATACAAGTGACTTCAATTCGTTATCATACATTGTATGTGAAAGATATGTATATTTCTTATCTTGAAGACTCAAATACATTATGAAATATATTGAATCAAAAGTGCATGTAACTTTAGGATTAAATATCGTACATCGTACAAAATCAATTATTGAATTTATACCTTATTTATTAAAAGGACTTACTTGTTTTAAGTAAATGTCATAATCAGTCATACTAATACTTAATCTTTAGTTAAGAAATTTCATACGCAAGGTAATGATATATGTTTCAAATAATTAATAAAAACTTCTAAAATAGATAATAATTAAATCTATTTAACATTTTTATAAAGATATAATTACTTATTATTTAAGTGAATATTCATTTATTTACATATTAAGTTTTTGTTGCTGAAATTAATAAATAATTATAATAAATGATAGACATATAGACTGGAAACATAAATGAACTGTATTATTTAATAAATATGCTCATGTATGTATATTAACTAAACCGGAAATTAATCCCATGAATCAAATATAGTAATAATATAAAATATATTTACATTTCTTTGAAACTACTATAAACTCTTATTATAATTTCAAGTTGTTTCATGTGTTTAATTTCATGGACAGGAACTAAACATAGAAATTATACGTTTTATTTACTGTATGTATTTTTTTATCGATGGCGTATTGAAAAAATATTATACTCATATAAGTGTGATGAACATTTATGGAAAAAAACATTTTATTATTTCAATTTTAATACTTTTTTTATTTTTATTTGCAAGTAATTAATACTAAAAAATTACATATAATGTAAATATAGTGTAATAACGAAATGAATAAAATTTAGTTTTCAGTCAGAAATTTTGAACTAACTTTTGTATAATTTTGAACGATTTTTGAAAATAATTCTTATATTATTAGTAAATTAAAGTATTTATACCATTATCTATTATTTTAATTATTAATGTTAAATATATCAATACTACAAATGTCTATCTAGTAACACTTAACAGCCTGTTTATATATTTCATATTAAAACTGAAAAAAGTAATAAACTTAGAAACAATCGATTAACTCGCTTGTCTATTAGTCCAAGAAATACATGATCACTCTTTTGGAGTTATTAAAAACTTTACATATTACATGAGGATGGTTAAAAAGTTTTGCGCAAGAACCAAATTCTGGAGTTAACAAGTTAGCGCATGCGTATGTGTACTTTGAGTTTTCAATGTATGGCTTTGCTAATTGCATCAGTCTACCTGCAGTAAACACAACGCAATGATGAGTTATGAGTTCCTATGTAATGCTTCTCATATAAATTAGATTAAATAATATTATAATTGTAAAAAAGAAAATTAAATATAGAATAAGAAAATATTACGAAGTTGAAGTCTTATTGTAGATGAACATATGAATAAACACAAACGAAATGGATATACAAGATTACTTTCAGTATTTTTTGTTAATACTGGAATAATTTTTTTTTATATATTAATATGATATTTCTTGGAATTGTTTTTTTTTATTGTGAAGAATAAAAAAAGTTAAACGACTGTTATAACATTCTATTAAATGTTGTAGGTGTTTATAATATAATTTTATTCTTTCTAAATATAGATACACAAATGAGAGCATTGCTAAATATAAATATACAATCTGCTAGCATATATTAATTTAATTCCAAAATTTTTTGGAACATCATCTACAAAAGAACTTTATAGAATAGGTTAAATGTGTAATAACATAAGAGAAAAATAGATCTTAAAACTTATTATATATTTCTTATCAAATTAAATTATTCTGAAAATACTAGAGCATTGTTCAGAATTAATAAAAATATAGATTGTATTTTAGTCCAAAATATTAACTTTTATTCAAAATTGATCTATAAATAAGTAAATACATTTGGATATTCTTCGATAATATTGAATGTGTTTTATAATTAATGAAAGCAATAATTATAGTATAATAATTATTTTGCATATATTATCATATCAGTGTATTTGATTAATCGGAATTATTTATTTACATACATATATATATATATATATATATATACACTTTTTTAACACTAGATTTACTGGCGTTAATTGTATGTAAATTTTAACTGAAATCCGTCATTTTGACGAATAAATTAAAATACAATTTTTTGGTCATAACATTAATTAACTTTATTTTATATCACTACATTCTTATTAACAGAGATTAACAGTACATTTTTTACATATAAATTCTATTTTCAGAGTGCATTTTCCGCACACAAACATTTTGGACTCACGGCAAATATTATTAGATCTATTTTTTTTTATAAAATCAGATTTGACAGGACTTCCGATTGTTATTGGAATTTCTTATATCCGATGACGGATTGGAAGTAGTCTTGTGCTCATCTGTATAGTCCCTCTCTAATTCACCTCTGTACTCTCTCGCTAATTCTTCAGAAAATTGAAAAATTTTTTCTCGATATATTTTGTGTAGTGACGTCATTTTTAAGAAATTGATATGTCATATATTTTCAATTTAAATCAATTTTTAAAAACTTTACGACAATGAATGAAATATTTTCCGTTTATGAATTATTAATGTTCAAGAAAGTATAAAAAGAAATATCAGATTCGTCTACTTGGCAAACGTTTTAAAAATATTTAATTATACGGAATTAAAGTATTAAATTTATTATAATAATTCCATTTTTTGATTTACTTTTGCAAATTTTTAGAATTAATAATTTAATTATGATTTTGTATGTGATTAAATATTCCGTTTACGGCAAATATCGAAATTATTAATATCATAATGTAAGTTAATAATTATACATACAGAGGGGTAAACAAAAAAATATCAGAGATAAATTATTTCCTATAGATATTTTTAATAACTCGCCTTTTACTCAGTTTTTGTGCAAAGAAATAAAAATATTCTGCAATAAAAATATATTAATAATTTAATGGACAACAATTTTAATTAACACGACTTTTACTATATTTTCTATGTTAAATCACGGGAAAAGTTGATTATGTTATGAAAAACTGAGATTTTTTGAAAAATATAAATTAGCGCAGAAATAATTTAACAATTTAAAGAACAAATTATAGATGTATATTTAAAAAATATTAAAATAAAACATCTATTACAGATTAGTAACGAACTTGAACGCAAATTATGTTCAAATGTAAATAAAAATAATTTTTGAAAAAGTCTATATACTTTTTATCTTGACAAATGACAGTGCATACGTGTATAATATGTGTGGAAGACCACACTGAATAGAAGATAGTCGTTCATCTCGAGCGCCTACGACCGTCTCGGCTGGTGATCGGACAACGGATGTCAAAGCCGGGGACCGAACCCGAAATAATTAGCCTCCCAAGATCACTCACTGTGACAGTGAACACAGCAATAATGAAAGGCGGCGGCCTGGCCAGCTGAACAGGAAACAAGAACATTATGATACGACGTGTGTCTTCTGTGACGATAAAATTCTCCAGAATCGAATGAAGATGACTATTTGTTTTATTTCATTTATTTCTTTGTGTGTTTATTTTTTTATGGCACGTAAACTATTGTTTGAATTGGCCTTGGCCAACGATGTGGATAAATTAACTTTTTCTATTTTACGAAATTATAGAGTACCTTTATTACTTTTTATTATTATACAATTAAGAAACAATTTCATACGTATCATTAATATTTCATACAATCGAAATAGAAATTTAAAAATCGATTGTTTCCGAGAAAAACTATTAGATTTCTAATTTTCAATTTACTACATACACACGCACATACACTTATACATAAATACATATATATATATATATATATATATATATATATATATATATATATATATAATAATCGTATTTGTGTAGTTTACTCGTATAACTATTATTGAAACAAATTTTAAATGATCAAGTAGGCGAATTTTACAATTAATATTGAAAAATATTTCTTCAGAATTTGAAAACAAAGAATAGCTAGTCTCGAAGTATATAAAAAATCTGTATTATTTTATTTAACTTTAATATAAATAGTAACAAAAAATATTCTTGAAAAAGATAAAGCTAATATATTCTTCTTTGAAAACTATATATATATATATATATATTAAAGTAGAGCATTGAATAACGTTAAATTTATGTTTTTGTACCAAACCCTGCATTACCAAATAAAAAGTTATGTTTATAATTATTATAATATTGATCCTATATTATGTTGCTTTACCCTGATTCTGCTGTAACTCTTATTCACATTGCGTTTATTTCAATTGCAGTTTTTTTTTATACAATGATAATTTTATTCTATTTCTACATTTGATTAATAGTCTGATAATCTACTTTCAATTATTTCTTATTTATACAATATTTGAAATTTTACTGAAAAAAAAACGGTTAAATACAAAATTTTCGTAGTAGGTAATAAAAACAAACTACCGAAAGGATCACAGCATGAAGAATTATTATTATTTTATTTCATACTGTAATAGAGTAGTACCTTTTATAGTTTCTGAAAATGTATTTTTATTTAATGATTTATTAAATAATTCCTTTTTTACATAAAAATGTGTTTTCAATTAATATTATTTTTTTCCTTTTAAATTATTATAGAAATAAAATGCTTTTAGAATATAAGACTACATTTACTTAAAAAATACTTTACACAATTGAATCATAAAATAATGCGTTAAAAATCATACCATAGTTTTTGTCTAAATTTACGTTCACAAATGAATTGTTCAGTCATTATTGTTCAATGATTGAAATTATCGAATATTTTTAATATGAAAAAAATTAGTAGGTTGTGAGATAAGTTAAAAATTCATTTGTGAAATATTTAAATATATTGTTTGTTATTTAATACTGATATCGATTTAATTAAAAGTTTTGAATCCATGAATCTTCAATAACGATAGAAATTAAAATTCTTCAAAACGCAATCAAGATTTTTGTTTTGAAATGATTGTTTTTTAATGAAAGATTATATAAGTAGAGAGTTTAAATTCTAAGATAAACATTTGTGATAAATCGTTCGTTTTAATAATTTGTCTATAAATATTTCAATAAGCTAATAAAAGAATTGTAAATTATTTTATTAGAATTCTTTTATAGAAAATTTTAAACTATTCAACAAAGCATCATTCATTAGATTTGATTTTGTGGTATATATGATTTATAATTAAGAAAGAAATTAATTCTTAGATATAAAAACTATCAATAATATTTAGATTTGATGGGATTAAAGAATAAAAATATATAAAGTGGAAAACATTCTATCAAATACATATTAAATAGTAAACATTTCATTTTATAAATAAACGTTCAACATATTTTTAAGAGTCAAACAAGACGACATATGAGTTGACGGACAGAGTAAGGAAGTGATCCTGTAAATTTTAATGCGTGCTTATTTCCATAAAAACATTTACATTTATAACGAGTTCGTTTCATAGATATAACAATCAAATATTATATTTTTTAATAATTTTATTGTTAATTAATATTAAATTCAATTTGTAGAATAGGTAGAATATAATTATTCTGTGATTTTTTGATAGAAATTCTCTGCATCTATCTTCATTATTATTTTTATTGCAATTAAAAACTTGTATAAACTAAAGATCAAAATGTGTTTGCATCTTATTTTTGTTTGCATTTTATAGGAATATTATCTAATAGTAAAAATATATATTAGGTTATAATGTAATTTACTTCATTATAATTTATATAGAAAAAGTAAGATCTAAGTGGAATTTATCATTCACTTATACAAGACGCAACGGTTATAATGAGAAAATAAAATTCACATAAGCAATAATCAAACATGATTAATAACACTGGCAAACACAGTTTTTGGCACCAGAAACGTTTATTGTGTTTATAACTTAACTTTTTACACTAAATTCAAAAATGGAAACAGAATTTTTTTATCAACAACAATTTTTATACAATGACATTTCTTAAATATTGCTTGTTCGAAATTTTAGATATTTTTTGTTGATAACTAATGTACGTAAAACAATATTTTATATGATTATTATTTACTGTATTTAATTCGAACAGAGGGTGGGCACAAACAATTTACCATTATGAAAGCACTAGCTATATATGCTCAGCAACAGGCAATGAATGTGCAAGATGATTCATACATCATCGTGTCGCGACATGGCGCCAGAGATCTGTCTGCTGAATCATATAGGGAGTGATATATGAAAATCCTGTTGGAAAAAATTTAGTATGACAAGTATTGTTGGACCTTATGTTGTGGTTTGAAAATCGTTGCAATGTTAATGGGTTTGCAACTCGGCTATACTAAATTTTGTTGTTTCTTGTCCGAATGGGACAGTAGCAGCAAGGAAAGCATTACATCAAGAAGGAATGACGAAAGCAGAAATCAATTACACCTGGACAGAAATCTGTTGTACATCCATCACTAGTCAACTCTGATATGATACTTCTACGTACACTTCAAATAAAGTTAGCGATTTTCAAAAACATTGTTAAGACGATAGATAAAAATAGTGATGCGTTTCATTATTTGAAGAAAAATTTTAGTGATTTCTGGTAAGTGATACTAAAATCAAGGAATGAGTATTTGTGGGCCTCCAAATGAGAAAGTTGATTAGAGACGGAAAATTCGAAGACCTGTTAAGCTAAGTTGAAAAATCAGCATGGAGGTCAATGAAAAGTGTTATACAAATTTTCTTAAAAAATCGTAAAGCCCCGAACTAATGTGAGATTATAGGTGAATTGTCACAATCATACAAAGATATGGGGTGAAATATATCCCTTAAAACATTTCCTGGACTGTCTCCTGGATTTATTCCCTGATAATCTTTGTACCGTCAGTGACGCACATGGGGAGCGTTTCCAACAAGACATCTCTACGATTGAAAAGAGGTACTAGAGACAATGGAGTACAAGAATGCTTAATGTTTACAGTTGGACGCTAAAGAAAAATGTCCCAGATGCCAAACACAGAACGAAATTATCAATTCTCCCATTTTAAGTAAGTTAAATAGTGTCATTTATGTATGTAAATATATACATTTCTTTCACACCTGAGTGTCACAAAAAAACATGGGCGATGAAGAAAACTATATATATTTGAATTCGCTTTGAAAAGTTCTATTAAGATCAGGCATTTTTCCTCATTGATCATTTAGAGCAGAATATTTTTTTCTGGTTTGTGGAGTGAAATACAGCTCATTTGTGAAAATGTAATATTAAAATATTATTGAATCCATTTAATAAATGTAGTTTCCTTTAATTATACTAAAGTTACATGTTAAATACTACTAAATATAATAATTAAAAAGGTACTTTATAATCATTATAGTCAGTTATTAGCTAAAAAGTATATTTGATGAATTGTGAGTAATGTTTTAAATCGATGTGTTCATATTAGCTTTCGTATATCCAATATACTTCACCTTTTATTAAAAAAACTGATTGTTTCGAATGATTATTGAGCCCAAATCTTAACAAATTTTTAAAACAGTAAAGTAGCTAATAAAATTATTAACTTGTTATACTTTAATATGTAAGATTTTCATAATAGATTGTATATTGTTTCATTGATAGAAAAGATGAAAAACTTACCATAATTATAACCATCAACAGATCTCAGAAATGTTATAAAATTTAAATATTTATGTTAGAAATTATTAAATATATCTATTGGAATGTATGAATACCGACAATAGAAACTTATTTACACAACCATATAAAATTCAGTAAAATCTTAACGAACAATTTTAAACTACTATTGTATTAATGTTGACATTTCAATTCAGATTACAGTAAAATGTTATCATATTGTATCTCCGATATCTATATATGTAATTCTTGTGTTTCCACAATAACATGGAAACATATTCTACTTCCTAGTGGCTTAAGATAGGCGCACGCGTGTCGAAAAGTCGTGAACAAACCAACGGCCAATTTAAACGTACCATATATCACATTTAGTGGCGGGTACATGTCACCTATACTCACATTAGACTCAAGCTGTGTCTATTCTCTCTTAATTTAAAACCGGACCATATTGTACTTATAGCTCCAGCACAAGATTTACATGATTTCGTCTCTATGTCTACATGTTTATATATATATATATATATATATATATATATATATATATATATATATAGCGTGTTTGTGCACATGTATGTGTTTGTGGGTGGTTGGGTGTGTCTTGTGTCTGTTTGATTTTGCGTGCGTATCTGTGGACGATTTCGATGTCTATATATGTACCCTATTTGTGTGCATGTGTGTTTGTTGGCACACACAGTTGTTCTCTTAGTAAATCGTGATTTAATTTGCTGGAAGAGCAATAGCGCGCGCCAAGGAAAATATTGAATTATTTATGGTATATATCTTGTATGTGTGTTTTCCAACATTATCATCGTTATTACATTTTAGTTAGGATTGACGTGTCTGACAATGAAATATTAATTTTACATTGTGCAAAGTTGTTTATGTTTTATTCGATCGTATGTGGAGTTGTTTTTCTTTAGTCGGATGACCTGTATTTGCAATATGTGATAAATGACTTTTCAATAATTCTACTTGTTTATTTCTGTTAACTTTCATAATATTAAAGTCGCTGTTTTAATATATCGATATGCAAGTCAAATATACAGACAAACCTTGTACCGTTTTATATCTGTCGTTAAGTCTATCAATTAATCATCAGTTTTGAAATTTAAAATAGATGTGGCTTTAAGCATATGAAACAAACAGTTTATTCAAAGTCATAAAAATTGTTTATAATTTAAATACATTTGAAAAAAAATTAAGAAATATTGACATATATTTCCTTAATGATGTCTCATTATTATTACGTTATAAGAGACTTCCTTTAGATGAATTTTAAGACTTTGTTTATTTTATTGAGAGTCAAAATATTCAATTTCCTGATTTTCTACTTAATATTTTGATAACTGATAATTTATAACCTAATCATTATTGTATATCTAATTTAATTCATAATGTTTCTACTTCGATATACTTTCATTTTTCATTAAAATATTCTTTTTTTTAAAGTAAGGTAAGTTTAAGGTATTTTCGAATTTCAAATAGTATTTTTCTATTATTATACACGAATGTATTCGTTACATGTATCATTTTTATAGCCTCCATTCTTGATATAAGACTTTTAATATTATGAAAAATTCAAATATCATATTCAAGTTGCCAATATAACGAATTGATTATAAAAAAGTTGCGTAATTAAACGACAAAAATAATTTATACTCTGAAATGTAAACAATATACCCACTTTTCTTAAATTTTTAGAATAATCTGTGATTTATAAAAATATCAACATTGTTTCAAGCTGATTAAAATTAGGTTTTCATTACATACTTATTATATTAATTACTACATTTTTAACATTCAGAATCGTTTTACCATGAATGATAAATCGTTGTTTTACAAGATCAATTTTAGAGGAGTATGATAAATTTTATTACAGTATTTTTGCTCAAATTTGTGGCTACATTCCGTAAAAACGTTTCATTTTAGATTATATTTTTATTATTTATTTTGCTTATATTTTATATGTACAGGTATTAATTGTTTAAATAAGTTTCAAATATTAGTAATGTGTTTGACTGTTTTATTTTTTGTTTCCTGTTGTATGTATCCGTCCTCAGTATATCTTTTTATTGTTCTCTTTCACTGTATCTCATTAGATCATTGTTACCATTTACCACTAGGACCGATTTCAGCTCTTTAACAATATTGACGTAATTTGATGATTTTTTATAGATTAATTTTTCATTCACGCTGAACATAAAAAATGTCGAAAATTGTTCAAGAATTGACTAATGCTATTTTTAATGCTTCTTAAGCAGATTTTTCTATATCTTAATGCTCTGATGATGAGGATGATGAAATGCGGAATAATCAAAAAGGATCAATAATCAGTTATTAAATACTTTTGGTCAGAAAAATATCTGTGGTATGTAGACAAGTGAAAAACTCATTACAGTACGAAAATTATACTGTAGCATAATATTCGTATGATCAAATCCACGAATGAAGATACCATAAGAGACGAAACCGGGAACACTTGAATACGGTCACAGCAATACAACTAAATACGGCCAGTGAAAATAATATATTTAATTAACTTTCTTTAAATTTTAATTTAAATTTAAAATCGTATATTCAAACCCTACTAATACATAATACTAAAACTCTTGGTTATGATAAATCACATCTAGTTCGAGTCCACATGTTTAGAACTAAATAATAAGTTATCGAAAATTTTCTTTTTAATTATTTGCTGAAGGCAGGTGAAAAAGGAACTGATTTCAGGAAAAAGGACTACAATTGATTCTAAGGTCTTTTATTTCTGTGTAGTGGAGAATATTTACTAATTATTTTTAGCGAGTTTACAATAATTATGCCACGATTTACATATGTAAGATAGTTCAAATTTTTTGATACGATGGTCTTTTTACTAAATGTTCATTATGAAAAGGATCTAAAAATAACGAACTAGTTTTGCGAGTTTATTTTTTTGCAAAATGCTAATAGTAATCAGAATAATCATTTATTCAATAATTTATTCAAAAATATTTCTGTGTTTTTTAGTAATATTTTAAATATGAATTTATATTTACGCGAAATTTGATGCAAAAATTTACAGATACTGCATTTGTATTTTTATTGCTATAAGTAATATAATTCAGAATAATGAAATTTTGCATATATATATATATATATATATATATATATATATATATATATATAGGTTGCTTACTCGTCGTATCAAAAACATTAAATAATGTATGAGTAATTATAATTGTTAATTGTCTAACAATTTATTTTAATTTATAAAAAAAACTTCATATTTAATTAATGATTCAATTTTATTAACAAATTAATTGTATTGATACCAAATTTTGATGAAACTAATTTTATTTATTATATATTTCAAATAAATTGTCGTTTAATTAAAAATGTAATAATTTTTGACAAAATGAATAGGTCGATAAATTTATAAAATGGAAATTAATACCTTTTAAATTTTTTATAGGTAATTATAAAATTAATAATTATTAGAATATATTTCATTTTAATGAAAATTGTAGTATAAAATATTATGATTATTTATATTTTTATTATTGAGTAATATTTTATATTATTGGAGATTATCTTGTATTATCAACAGATTGTGTTTGTTATTTTGTATAGATCTTTAATACTATCGTATGTTATATTTCTAAATAAAAAAATGTTCCAATCATAATCTTCTTATACACTTTTTTCCATCTGTATAAAACATTAAAACAATATATATTGAAATAACAAATTATATATATATATATATATATATATATATATATATATATATATATATATATAGTTATTCCTTCAAGTAATTTTGTAAGTTGCACATTGCATTCAAAATAGGTCTCAAACTCTAGAGAACGTAATTTAATGCACTAATACGCTGAGCACAAAACCTGCATTAATCTTTTCCCCATTTCGTTACGAGTACTGGAAGAGTCCATTTCATTCTAAATCAGAGACGTATTAGGACCTATTTTTGAAGAAAATATTAGAAATTTTTAAATAGATGCATTTCATGTATTTCACAAAGTAATAACTCAATATAATATTGGGTTTTGTTAATTTTCGTCTTAAAATTAAAAAATAAAATTTTCGTTGCTAAGTATCCTTTTAACTTAATTCTTAAAATAAATATTTACATTTTTTAACTGATTCTTAAAAAAAATCTATTAAAATTGACTTACATATCTATTTTACACAATTTTTTTAATTTATTTCTATCCTTTTAATTCATCCTTTTATTCCTGTATATAAAATTCGCATTTAGTATTTTTATATTTTATGTTTGTCCACTGTAAATGCAGACGTTAGAAAAATGTCGTCGATCACTGTTCTACAGTGAAATTATTATTTTTCTTCTTAAATTATTTTTTTTTTTATTTGAAGACATTATATTTCCGCTTCCAAAGATTGGTATACTAGTTTATAAAATAAAGTTAAACATTCAATTATACATTAATATTTAAAAAGAAAATAATATTTTTTTTGAATATTCTATAACTTATTTAATTGTATCGATATAGATGCATTATTTGATAAGATAATATTTTTAATTAATTTCAATCATTTGGTTTTTAAGAGCGTATTTAAATTATTTTTTTCATTTGATTTACATTTAAATTACAATTAAATAATTAAACATATAAAAAATATTTATTATTAAAATTAAACACCATTTAATATATCTTTTTATATAAAAAATATAGATGTACATTTAATTAACCAATTTTAAATATTTATTTAAGAAACCATATATAAAGATATAAAAAAAATGGTAATAAATTAGTTTAGAAAATTACATTAGAAAAGTATGTAAAAACATACTCATTGAATACAAATAAGGAAAAATATTTTTTATAAATAAAACAATGTATGCACCTGATATATTATAATTTTTTTCATTGAATTTTAATGATGTTATACATAAAATCAATTATGAATTGGTAATATGCAACAAACCTATCTAAACTATGTTAATTATTTCCAGTTGCATTTAATGCATCATTTCAAACAATCCTTTCGTATACCACAAAATGAATTATGTGCCATTTTGACATAAAATGGCATTATTTCTAACTTTACTTACAATTCAATACATAAACATGCCTTAAAAATAAGACATTTGATTACAATGTGAATTTATAAGAATGTGTATATTCTTATATATATATATATATATATATATACATATTCGTATTAATTTTGAGCTAAATTTTCAATTAATGAACGCATAAAAGTATACATTTTATCTCTATAAGGATTTTCTTTTGATTAAACACGGTGTAGAAATGATTTTGTCCTCAAATAAGTAAATATGAATATAAAGAACAAAGAGTATAAATAAATGTAATATGAAAACAAATTCTAATTTCATATATTAATTAAATGGAAGGATTTTAAGTAAAAAGTAATACATATACATATACATATACATATACATATATATATATATATATATATATATATATATACATATACATATAATATCAGCGTATGTATGCCGGAAAGTTTAGATTTATTTTTTATTACAATTTCATATTGTTAAAATACACGTAATAAATTTAATCTCAAAATGGAATCATAAAATATAAATTTTATCATTAATATAAATAGCTTTTAAATGAATAAATATTTTTTCTGATAAAAATTATTCAAAATAATTGATTATTGATCATTATGATTACTACTTATATGTATTTCTATGCCGCTAAATATCCTCCTCTATAACACAGAAAAATCTGAACCTTAAAATTTTCTGTTTGTTGTTGCTATGAAGATCATAGCCTCGTCATGTAAAATTATATTATTTTTAATTAATGATAAAAAAGGATTAATAATCAATTAGTAAACATATTTGATTTGTTTTTTTTATTAATTGTGGATTAATCGAAAATTAATTTATAAAATTTCAGAAATTATTCTTAATTATATTTAAGAATTATTTTTTTTGCATTTCTTAAAAGATTATTAACTCTTTCGTTGCCGTGAAATCTAATCCAGAGTGAGCGTAGTAGACAATAATTGTTCGCTCAAAGAGAAAACTGGAAATGTAATAGAGCTGATAGCTTTTGACTTGTATTCTAATCAACATGATAGATAATAAATATACGCCTTCAGGCGTCAACAGCACCATCTCGACATTGTCAATTGAGCCTTTAAAGGCGCCTTCAGCCCTGGTCAGGCAATATTAGTAATGCGTCTAAAGGCACCTACAGCAGCGAAAAGGTTAACAGATGTAATAAAAATAAATGTGAAAATACACTTTCAGCTAATTTTTCTCATATAATTAACTTATGACAAAATTATAATATTTATTTCCTTAATTATAAACTTTACTGCAGGTATATTAAATTATGCGCAATATAAAAATAGTTAAATGAAACATGCCAAATAATTTCTACTTTAACTTTGCTTCAAATATGTGCTTATTTAATTGTGTAAATGGTTTTTATTTTATTTTTAAACAGTTTTTCATGGTGTTAGAACCAAAATTATATATATATATATATATATATATATATATATATATATATATATATGTATTTATGTAATGATAGAGACATGATTGTAGAGATATTCTATGTTTGAACAATTTTTCTAAAGAATCAAAATAATTTACAATCTACAGATAATAATGGCGAGATAAAGCAAATAAGTAATATAATCTAGATTTCCAGTAATAAGATAAAGTCATTTTTTACAATACGGAGCTCACAATTATAGATTTTAAACAATGTATATATATATTCAACTTTCACAAATAAATCATTTTCTACACACCATACATTTTTTTATTAAAAAAATGTTCAATGCCTATTTAATATTCATTGTTATTGTAGCTTATGCGTTTGTAATGTCGATACCATTCTTCTTATAGCTCTATGAAAAAATCTTATCCTATACCTTTTTACTAGATTTATTCATTTTTATAGTTTTTAGCTACATTTTTCTGCGCCATAGACTTCTGAAAATGATAAACTTATGATCGAAATAACGATAAACCGTATTCAGTCAATTATCTAACATTTTGATAAGAACAATATTTCTCAGGGTATTGAGAATGATCTATTTATGAAAGTGATAAAATGTTTAAATGCTTAATTAAAAGATTAAAAATTAAACTATTGTAAAAGTACATACATTCCAGAAGAATAATAATAACTATAAATTTCTTTACAAAAGTCCTGTTCATTATTTTTTTTTAAAAAAAAACATTTTTTGTCGAAAGAAAATTCTTGTTTGTACAAAGGATACTTAAATAGTTAACTGCTTTAAAGGAGATATATGTCTCGATTGCTCATTTATTACCGAAACTAAATGAATATGATGAATATAGAAAACTATATAGTCTATAACTTTGGCACATAAATATATGAACTTAAATCTTACAGATATATTCTGTATCAAAAATTAAATAAACAAACGAGAGTTTTATACATAAGCTTCTAAAACAAAATTCGAACCTTGATATTTTAACAGTTACAGTCTTATATTTTATGACTGTCAATGAAAATATCAAATTAATAAACGATAATTTCAATAAATTTAAGAATAACTACTTTTTCATATTCTAGGTTAAATATCGTTGTTGATAATAATGTGAACATTTATACACTTGTATCCTATATATATATATATATATATATATATATATATATATATATATATATATATATATATATATATACGAGTATATATATATATATATATATATATGTCTAATGGACTAGTTTTTTATCATTGAAATAATAGACATTTTAAGATACAGTTCTATTTTTTTATAACAATAAAAAATGTTGAAAAATAAGGAAGGTATTTTTGATTTTTAATTTATTTTTCTGTGGCCATAAAATTCATATTTTATGTTAAAATTATAATACTGTTCTTAATATACCTCTAATTACTCTTCCGAGATGCTAAATCTATACAGAAGTAAAACTATAGAAATAAATCTATACAGATGTAAAAAAGTGAATTGTTTCGTGTATTTGACAGTGAAGCTCTAAAAAATTATCAGGATAATGTAAGTATTTTCTATTAGTAGAAAATAATTCATTATCTTTTTAATGTATGTATTTATATATATGTATATATATATATATATGTATATATATATATATATATGTATATATATATATATATATATATATATATATATATATGAGAGTGTATGAATTTGGACTAAGTTTTCATAAAGAGTAAAATTTCATAATTTCGTAAACGACATAATAATTAAAAGCATTTTTGATTTACGTGACCTCATTTTCCGTCAAAACGATATATTCAAATATAGAAAGATAGTAAATACCAATGAACGAAGGAATCAAAAGAAACGAAGATAGTAGGATATGTTTGCATATGAAAACATACCTGTGCCATTGTTTAGTATCAACTGTAGAACAACAAACGCCATATAAATGAATCGTGTTCATTTGCCACAACATAATGTTCTACGTTCTATACACACACATACATATATATCTTTTTTTTTGTATATATGCTAGCTAACTGAACTGTGTTAATGTATACGTTTTATATATATAAATTCTATTTCAGTGAACATTCAGTGCGCTGATTCAAACAATAGCAGTTTGTCTCTGACAAAAGTAAATGTGTATGTCATCTCTGTTCAGTGTAATTGCTTTTGTGGAGAGACACTAGCAGCTGAGGATTTACGGTTAAGAAGTAGCTACTGGCTTTGGGTTAATGTATCGAATCAGAAGGAATATAGAAATGAGATAGACGTATAAAGAATTTCCCATATTGTATAGACTTACATTTATTGAAAGACGTTGATAAAATTATCCTTAAAATTACAGGAAGGTTTTCCTGATAAAGTCGCATTTTTTCAGAAAAAGTAACTATTTTTTATCTCTTAAAGTACGCACACAAAAATGTTATATACGTATATAATACATATGTATGTGTGGATATATATATATATATATATATATATATATATATATATATATATATATATTTAAAATAGAACATAGGATTTGAATAAATTTATATCGTAAGAAGTACATAAGTACATATACATATTGCAAAGTTTGAAAAATTCATTGCAAATATAATCGTCTTCTTTGCAACAAGTTATTTCACAATGTCTATTAAACCTTTCAGAGAAATTCTTAACTATTAACTTTACGAAAAATGATTGTTCAGAATTCAAAAACATAGCATAGAAAACAATTAATGAAAACTTTGTTCTCAATAATTCAATAAATCAAAAATATTTAATGAAACTTTATAGTGCTAATTAATAACGATTCTTGACAAATTAAGTGTACTGTTTAATAACCTCAATGAAATATATGTTTATATTAAAATGTATTTAATTATATATGGTACTATTTGAAATAAGTCATTAATTATAAATGAAAATAAATGTTTCCACACTAAAAATTAACAAGAAAAAATAATTTATTTGCAAATATTTTATAAAAAGTAATTAAATGAAACATATTTAATTATAATCATTTTTCATTAAATAAATATTTGTAATTTTACATAAAATTTAAAATTTTTAATCATTAAAAATTATAAAATAAAATTTAATATTTGTCTAGAAAATTATTTAAATTTTAGTTTGCATTTTTCGATTAATATGTTTTAAAATAAACATTCCCTTTTGAGGAAATATATGAAATATTACAAGGATATTGACACTACTTTAATAATTAATTATTTTTTAATAATTATATTTAGAATCAATAAATATATGCACGTGAAAAATCATCTGACGTGAAATTTAAATTACAAAGATTATAAGAAATTAAAAATAGTAATATAAAAATAATAATACATTTCTAAGAGTTTTATTGTTTATTGTTTTATTCTTGTAACCTTAAATTTGTTATGATCTAATAGCGAATACCGAAATACAATAATATATTTTTAGGAACAGTTTGTAGTATAAATAAAAAAAATAAGAAAATTTTGAAAACTGTAAATAATAAATCGTCTTGAGTAAATAAATTATAGGTAGATATTTAATATTTTCGATATTAATAATCTCAGTTATTTTTTCATTTCTATGGGTTTATTTTAATAAGAAAATATAATTTGTGATTTTTGATATATTAAGTGATACATTGTTCAATTTTATTATTTTCTTAAAGTGATAACGAGTTCATTAAAAAATTACTGATAACCCCTGTAGTATAAATATATTACTATACTAATGTATATAAGAGAATTTAAAATAATTTTCACAAATTTAAAAATATAAAATTATATATAATATACTATTTTATCGATATGTATTATATGTTTGATTTAATATAATATTTATAAGTTACCTATTTAGGATAAATTAGACTGATGACAGATGTTCTGTTTGGAATAATACTGCCATCTGCTACACATTTTACACTTTAATCTCTTTCTAAAGACAGATACAGAAGAAAGAATCCCAATTTCAATTTAGTCGAAAATCTATTATGGATAAATATTTTATCGAAAATTTATGATTTTGTATACTTTTCTACTTTAATATTCTATAAATTTTTATATTTTATAAATTCCTTTCATGCTAAATGCCAATAATTATAATCTGAAAAGATAAGATTATATTGGGAACTGTGTAAATTTGATAAATTATATTTAAAAAACGTGATGAAGAGATTATAAATATTGACTGTATATGAAATATATAATATGTTTTTATGAATAATAACAATTTTTCTAATTCTAAAATTTATTTTAATATTTATAAAACTAACAATATTACATTCATTCATTCACCTTTTTTTATTTCTTTATTTACGACTTTAATAGCTACTGCTTCATTATTACAGATTTAAAGAAATTTATGGAATGTGTTTCGTATTTCATTATTTTTAGTATAGACTTAACAAAATAATACTTCATTATCGTAAAAGATATAAATAGTAAAACTTTTTCCACAACTGATATTTTTATCAACTGAAATTTTTGTATGATAATATTATTGATCAATAACAAAGTTACGTAACTTATCGTAACAGAAACTTTGGCAACATGAAATTCATTGTTTGAAATGAGATGACATTCATGAACTTTTATAGATATGCCTATAGCTTTTTATATTTCACAAACTTTTATTCGTCGATTTTTTATTATCATCAACGACTCAGTGCTATATTCTTCTATTTTTTGATATTATTAATAATGCCTATTGTTGAAAATATTTAGCATCTTTCCCAAAATGTTTTTAATTATTTAACATATTGAATAAAATATCTATTAAATAATTGATTAATATTTTCATTACATTCATTTTATAAAAATCATTTATTGTATATATATATATATAAATATATCCCTGCACTAGTATTATTTATTGAGAAATAACTTTTTTCATAAATGAATATAATTCTAATTGATATAATTTAAGTAAATAATAATTAATTTTTAAATAGAAATATAGGAACAATTTTAACGATTAAGATTTTTTCTACTTATAACTTCATTTTGACTTTAAATTCTAAGACGTATTAAACAAATATATCAAAATTTATTTTTGTTCTTCAAAGTAAACTAATTATTTAAAAAGTAATATTTATGAAAAAGTATTTAAGAATGCTTTTAAAAGATTGTTAACAAACACTACGAAAATTAAGTAAAAATTGGACTAAATTTTATTGATAAAAAAGGAAAACCAATTATTAACTAAACTTTTTACACGGATGAGGTAAATAGAATACTATTAATAGAATCCAGCATTTATATTATTGTACTCCTGCAATAAGTACTAAATAACATGGAAATATATTTAATAATTAACAAATAATGACTTATATGGAGATTTAATTTTTTGTAACACAATAAATATTATATATATATATATATTTGTGTGTCTGTTCAAATATTGATTAAATATAAAGAGAATTCAATTGAAATTTAACAAAAAAATTGCAGTTTGAAATATTTTTTTTAAGAAAAAGTAATTAATTTATAAATAATTAAATTTAGAAGTTAAAATTGTTATAAATAATTAAAATAGTTTAAATATATGTATATATATATACATATATATATATACACATA
>CM068314.1:44900286-44957786 GCA_034766995.1 Acanthacorydalis orientalis
TTTTCTTTAAATTATAAAATAACTGCATACATTAAATTTTAAATTATTATATCGTTTTTTAGTCTATATTGTTCCCTTTGCTTAATTAATTCGATTTACTGCAAATCTGAACATTTATTATATATAGAACAATAATCGATGCCCAAATATGAAAAAACAAGCAATTAAAAACAATAATTTTTAATGAAGAAAAATTAAAAGCTTGAAAAATTAATATATTTATTTGAAATAAAAATAAATTTTGATGATATAATGTTTGTGTATATATATATATATATATAAATAACAACGAAATTATCACTTAAACATTACTAATTATGCTTGCTTTGTTGTAATTATATAAATTGTAATAATTGATTTTCAAACAATAAATGTTATATTTATATTGTTATTTGTTCAAATAAAAATGTAACATTATTTTACACATGTGCATATATAATATTAAATTGCAAGTAGTTAATATTTATTCAATTTAAATGATAAAACATGTATATAAAACAATAAATTAAGTCAAATATAAAATATTGTATATATAAATATATATATATATATATATATATATATATAAAAATTATTAAGAGATGAATTAATATTAAAGAACTAGATTAATTATTTTCAAGAAGATATTTAATCAGTAAAAGAAATTAAATTATTACTAGAACATTATGTGATTAATGGTGCAGCGAGTTGAACCTTTTCATGTAACATAGGTAATTATTGAAAGTGTATGGTGTAAATGACGTTGAAAATAATATTGCATAAATGAAAATTAAATAAGAATATATTATAATTATTAAATTCTTTCAAAAATAAAAAATATACACTTATTTTAAATATCTTTATTATTGTGTTATTTTATTGAAATGAATTAAGAAACACTAACCTTTTATTTTAATTCATTTCTTACAAAAATATTTACTGTAACTTATTAAGTATAAATTATCAGTTAATTCAAGCTAAATTTACTCAGTCAACATTTTTATCTTTTCTATTAATTATATTTGTTTAATCCTATGATTTTTGAAATGTTTTATTTTATGACATTTCATTTTTTTATACTTTTACTCAAAATAATATTTAACCTCAATTTATGTACACAAACACACACACACACACATATATATATATATATATATATATATATATATCATATCATATACAAGTAGTGAGAGAAGTAATAAGCCGGTCAAATGAATACCAAATACCAGTATGTCTTGAATTTATAGACTACAAGAAGGCTTTCGACTCCATCACCACCTTGTCGGTAATATCTGCACTGAAGAACCAAGGCATAGAGGGTACATATATCGAGCTGCTAGATAACATATATAAAAAAGCAACGATGTCGGTGAAGCTACATGAAGAAACAAGAAAGGTAGAATCGAGAAAGGTGTAAGACAGGGAGATGCAACTTCTCCGAAATTGTTTACTGCGGCCTTGGAAGAAGTATTCAAATCGCTCGACTGTGAGGAAAAAGGAATCGAAATAAAGGGCGAAATACTAAGCCATCTCCGGTTTGCCGATGATATAGTTATTCTCGTAAATACTCCGGAAGAGTTGCAAAAGAGGATAAAAGAACTAAACGATGCCAGTCAAAAAATCGGCCTCAACATGAATCATACAAAGACAAAAGTACTGTTCAATGCGTTTGTCTGTCCGAAGAAAATTGAAATACAAGGAACGGAAATAGAAGAAGTTACGAAATATGTCTATCTAGGCCAGCTCATCAACAGAGATGGATCATTCACTGAAGAAGTAAATAGGAGAATAAAAATGGGATGGAGCTCTTTTGGACGAAACCCCTCGATATTTAAATCAACAATCCCACTCTGTTTAAAGAAAAAAGTATTTGATCAGTGTATACTACCGGTCTTTACCTACGACAGCGAAACATGGGTGCTTAACGCCAAAATAGTTCAAAGACTTCAAACAACACAACGAAGTATGGAAAGATGCATGTTTAAAATAACAAGAGAAGATAGAAAGAGATTAGAATGGACACGAAAACAAACAAGAGTCACAGATATAATAAGAAGAGTAAAGAGTCTAAAATGGAAATGGGCAGGACATATCGCAAGAAGAGAAGACAACCGATGGACAAGAGAAATTATTGACTGGGAACCAAGGAATATAAAAAGACCCAGAAAGAGACCAATGAACAGATGGGATAAGGATATTAAAAACATTCTTGGAAAACTATGGAAGAGAGGCATTGAATCGAACAAAATAGAAAATCATGGAAGAGGCCTTCATCCAGCAGTCGATTAACAGAAGCTGCTGCTGCTGCTGATATATATATATATATATATATATATATATATATATATATATACATACACATTTTAATGAAAGTATTTTTTATATTAGTTTAATATCTGCAGTTATAAAATAAATTTATTCATAATTTTATGAAATTAGAATAAAAACTTCGTGACGAAAAATATTATTCCATGCAAAGTATATGATTATATAATATATAAAGGACTTTTAAACATTGTGGAAATATAACTCTCTAAAAAGCTAAATGAACATTGGTGAACGTCCTTTCGTTCTAAGTAAAATTTAATAGGTTAAAATTGTAGTTTGTAAATAATAAAATAAAATATAATAAATAATATTTTCTTTTTTACGGTCACAAAAATGTGTTAAACATTGGAAATCATTTCTTAGTTTTATTTCAAAAAAGTTTTTGTTCCTGTATATTTTTATAAATCCGGATTTTATAGATAAGATAGAATTTAATCTAATTTTATATTAACATTTCAACAATTATACTCTCTTGAAAAAAATGAAATTATTAGAACAATTACCTCAATTCATTATAATTTTAAAAATATTTCATACCGCGATTTTTTTTAAAACTTGTAACGATTAGTCTTTCTAACGTGATGCAAGAATTTTTAATAGACAAAAAATGAATTATAAAATGAAGACTAATAACTTAATTTCATAGGTAAAACAATAATTTCTATAGTTATACATTAATGATAATATTATTATTGTTATTAAATGTATATAAAATCAAACAAATAATGTCTATTTTTTTTTAAAAAAAAACAAAATTGTCAAACGTGCTTTTAAATTTGTTAGTAATAAAATATTATATATTAGGAGTATTTATGAGTATATATAAACTTATAATTTATGAATTTGGTACTTAGACTGATGTTTATATTTTTGTTGTATGTAGGCAGCATACATTTCTACAAATATTAAAATAGCTAAAAGGAAAATTATAAAGAATATCATGTTTCATATTTATATTTTTGTTTGAAGTTGAAAGCTTGGAAGTTTTAATTAAGTATTTACATGAGAATATACTAAATGTTAACATAAATTTTAAAAAAATATATTTTTAGTTGTATATATATATATATATATATATATATATATATATATATATATATGTGTGTGTGTGTGTGTGTGAAATTCTGTTCCACTCAAAGACTAATTAAAGACAAGAATTGAAGTATAAATCTATATCTAGAATGCTTAAAACCATATGCTCATATATACTATACAAGACTATATGGTAAAATAAAAAATCGTAGATTATACATAGATTCATACAAATCTAGTGAATAACTCTTTTGTTGCATGAGGTTCATTACTATTTTCTTACATAAGTGTACTTTTTTACTCCTACTGTCTAGTCCTCCTACCATGTTGTAGTATTTTCTTAACTGTTAAACTATTAAACTATTAAGAATGCGTTAAACTTAAACACCTTATTGAAAAATATATTGTTATATTTTTTAAAATTATACATAATGTATGTCTAGGCTAGGCATGTAAATGACATCGTTGTTTTATGATTAATCTGTGTTGCAAGATTTAATGTTACATATGAGTGAATAAAAACAATAAAGTGAATCTTTGATAATTCATATATGATTTCATCATCATAATTTATATGACTAATTAGTATGTTTAAGCAAAACCATACATTTTATAAACTTATATTCCATTGTTAATAATTTCTTCATTTTCTCTATATTGATTTATATAAATAATTTTAATGGATTATAACATATTGTACATGGTATTTTTTTCGAAAGGATTTCAATTATATATAATTAAATCAGAAAAAAGTCTTTCGATATCACATATACAGTAACTTATAATATTTATATTATGATAATTTTTTTTTAAACTTAATAATTATTTTCATTGATATTTATATTAAGTTTTTATTGTCTTTATTATATATTCATATCCACAAAATTTCAAATCCTAATTTGAACTTTATTTTTTTTATTATTTCAAAAGATAAATACAAATGTCTAGGTAATTATGATAAAAATAAAAATTAAAATTCATTGCCATGTAAGAATAAAATTTAATAATTAAAGTAGTCAGATACATATTTAATCCTCATAATTAAATATAGAAATTTCATTGTTAAATTTTGTTATTAAATATTTTATTCATGTAAAACTAAATTATTTACAATATATATATATATATATATATATATATATATATATATATATATATATATATATATATATATATATATATATATATTTATATATATATATATATATATATATGTGTGTGTGTGTGTGTGTGTGTGTGTAATTTTTGATTACTAATTATTCACATAATTTACATGATTTATAAATGTGCAATTTTATAAATAAATATTTAATATAATCAATAATCATACAGGGATAACAATTTAAATGTTTAATTTTTCAGTGAACATAAACCACACATATTTCATCTATAAAATAACGCATGGAAGGTATTATAAATACATTTCGTCAATGGTTGATACAATATAAAATATCAATCTAAATAAAATCATTCCAAATCTTTCTACACTGGATCTGAAGTGTAGTCTAAAATAAAAGAGAAAAAGAATTGCAGTTGTAAATCAATGTCAATGAGGTAATTCAGAACGACTTGGGGTGTAAGACAATAGTATCTATTCGCACAATCTGGTCGTGGATCATCAATCTTCTTCATCTCGATGTAAATTATCAGATGCATTCGCGTGCATCAGATGAGGTGCACCGGATGCATTTAACGTCAACGACAATGTGGTTGCATATGTCGTCATATACACGTGCCTTGACCATAAACTATTTGAGATGGAGATCGTAACAATAGTTTCGTGGTTCTGTATTGTTAGAATATGACACGGTATATTTAAGGTCCCAATTTAGACATGAATATCTCTATAGAATAATAAAGATTGCATATCTATAACAGTTAGATTACTCTATAGTAATTTACAAACCAAGAGATTTATAGGTGTGGCAAATAGAAATGAAGTAAAGATTAACATTTAAATTAACCCACAGTTAATATACTTGTACATTTGTTTTAGTTTCGAAAAAAATAAAATATATATTTTTTAAATAATTATTTATATTTAATATATAGTTATAATTAAAATTTGTATTATATATGTGTGATTCCATTTAATAACTTTTTTATGTATGTATTTATTGCATTTGAATTATGTTCTTTTTACCATTTCAATTATTTTTTATATGTTGTTTTTTTCAAAATGTGTAAAACTATTAAAATTGACATTAAAAAGCATTAAACTAGAGTTATTTACATATCAAAACTAGTCTTAAAGTAGAGTAGATAAATTAAGTCTTAAGTAGATAAATTAGAAATTACATTTATTTGGACGTAAATTTCTGTGAAGAATAAATATTGTGCTAATTAAATATAATATGATTTTTCTGATTGCCCTTCTATTTTTAACCATACACCATTTTGATTATTTCTCATAGTATTTCATTATTACTGAACTCGACGACATGGAATTAAAAATATCCGATGAAGATTAAATAATTTTGAAATATTTTTATATAATTGAATATATATATATATATATATATATATATATATATATATATGAATTAATTGTGCACTAGAGAAACTTTTTTTTATAGAAATTAAATTATGTATAATTAAATTCATTTAATAGTACCTTTATATTATTCACTTCATACGTATAGCAAATATTATTCAAACAAAGGACTACACTGGGAAAATTTATTAGAACCTTTTGAATCGTTCAAATATTTGCTTTAACCTTAAATTCAGCACTATCCTGAGAGTATTATATTAATAATATTGTTTCCAAAGCCCACATATGCTTAAACTTGATAAAGATAATGGTAAAATGACGTAGTAGTAATGTTAATTAACTTTTATTATGTGATTTTTATAGTACATTCGGCTGTAATGAAAAAAATTCAAACTGTTCTTTTTTAATGTATCGTTAACGAGAATATCCTTTTGTGTAAATATTAATTATAATCAGTATTTGTTTGTCAATTATTAGAAAAGAAATGTAAAACATTAGGTTTACAATTCAAAATTTCAAAATAGATCACTATTTTTTAAAAAATTATTTATTTTTTGGTTTACATTTAATTTATAGGTGAATATTAATAAGTTAAAAATACATTTTATACATAATTTTATAAACTGTTCTTTTTTTACCTTGAATCTTTTAAAATAATACATAATTGTGTATGTTTTCATTAATGGAGGAAATGTTTAAATAGTAAAAAAGATAAAGTTATATTCTTTAGAAAATTCAGAAATTACTTTTTTAGATAAATGCAAGTATAAAAGAGGAATTAAATATATATATATATATATATATATATATATATATATATATATATAACAGTTTTAATTAATTTAATTTGTTTGTTTGTGATGATTATTTTATATTTTAAAGTTTTTTCCAAATTTCTCGTTGATTAAAATGCAAGTAAATTTCTCGATATGATGCAGCATGCTCTCATTTAAGTAATCTGCAAAACTTTGATCTAGATTTTTTGTCTCTCAGCATCATATTATTGGTATATTAAATAAACATGTTTGTAATAAAAATTATAAAGACTTTGTATAGTAGAAATTAGGCAAATTATATCCTTGAAGTGATTAAAAAAATCTATTATTATACCATAAGCTCTTATAAATAAAGAAGTCAATGCAAGAGTTAACTTTTGATAAACAGTACCGTATTTTGGAAATAAAAGGGAAGAAATAGTCAATACCATTGACAACTGCTTTGTTCACAAGTTTTAACTTTTATTTTCGGAAACACTAGATAGAACTAATAGTGAAAATGAAGCCATTTTATAACAACATTAACTGAAAAACGACGAAGAGTGTGTATGGATCAAGATAGTCTTCAATAATAGAATGAAAATTAAGATGCAGTTGAGGAACAAAAGATATCAGAAAATTAGAAAAGTAATGACCACACTCTTAAGTTTGAACAAATTGACTGAGGATGCCAATTAATTTATTATGCGATTACAACGATATTTCATACAAAAAGTTAATGAAGAGAGTTATCTCCATATTAGATACCTGAGCTAATTTTGTTTAGTTGTAGCCTATCAAGAGAACACTGCATTGTACCTACGAGTATATTCGTACTTCATAAACCGAATCAATGTAATATCATTAACTGATATATCATAACGATAAAAATAAAAAATAAAGATAATTTTAATTGTTTTCAGCGAAAATTGTTTTCCTTTGATCTGTACAATTTGTTTCAGTATTCATTGAAAGAGTTTGTATTATTTAAGAAATCGTATCGCTTTGTTGTTCATTAGTAATTGGATTTGTTTTTCGTTTTAAGTCTCTAACTCTTTACATAAAATTTCGAGTAATTAATGTAGCTGCTTAATTGAAGCCAAACTTCTCTAGTCTCAATGTGAACCAATTACTAGGAATTAACTATACTAGAATATGTAATATACATGTATATATATGTATATATATCTATATCTATATCTATATCTATATCTATATCTATATCTATATCTATATCTATATCTATCTATCTATCTATATATATATATATATATACACTAGGGAGCTTCACCCCATGCTCGCTGCGCTCGTCCACTTGTCAATATAAGCCTATACATGAAACGAATGAAACAATAAATATATTTTTTAAAACTCATTATGTCGATATTATTATTATCAAAGATATAATGCTACATAGTCGTTATATATATATATATATATGTTAGTATGTCTATATAAACATCGCAGATAAATTATTTTTTGCAGTTGTATATTTTTGTGGATAATTTTCATTATATATATATAGTAATATAACACATATATATTTACTTGTTCTTAAGTGGTAATATATAATAGTTTAATCTTGAATTAATTATTTATATACAAGTTAATTATTAAATATTAAAAATGATGTGATAAAGGTTATTTATTTATTTATATAATATAAATATTTCTGTATTCAAATTTATATTTAATACATTTCATATTACTCCCATACACAAATTTGTTTTTCTTAATAGAAAAATTGGGAAAATGTTTATAAAATGTAGGTATCGCTTTTTTTGTATAAATTAAGGGATAGTATTTTAATAATATTAAATTATATATATATATATATATAATCGCTGTGAAAATATGTGTACGTGGTTTGTATAAAGGCACATCAGTCACAGGAAAAATGTGTACACAAACATATTTTTATTTCTTGCGGTTATCAGTACTAAAGTAGATGGAATGTATCGTTAAAATCCGGCGATCAAATTTCATTTCTCCTCATACACTGAAATTATACTGATGATGTAGATCTACTACAACCACAGAATAGCAGGTGGCACGTCCGGTGGTTTGATTTTAATTTCACATTACCACAAGTTGAACGGTTAATAAATATTTTCAATGTGTGCCTGTCATAATCACATAAAACGAATTTGATGTCAAAGGAGTTACTGTAATAGTTCAGATATTTTTGATATACCCATACTGACAAAATGAAAATTTATGGGTAGTTTATGTAGTGAAATTTTATTTTTTAGTTATATGAAATATTAATTAATATCATTATGTCATACTGTGTTAACACAAAAAACTATTTTATTAATTTTTATAGCCTTCTTTTAATATTACTATTAACTTTTAAATACTACTAATCGTTTATTTAATTAATAAAATAAATTACTGAATACGTATTTCAGACACTTTTCCAATTTCCAATAATTTATTACAAAAATATTATATACTAAAAATATTGTAAGTGTAAAAGTTAGGTAGGATACAAAGTTTTCATATGTCTTTCAATTTTGGATTTTTGTATATACACAAATATAAATTAAAATAATCAGTCTGATAAAAATTCCAATTTTTATAACAAAATTGCGTTGAATATGACAAAATGTTACAGAAATAAATAATATTGAAAAATGAAATTGATTTCTAAATATTAAGTAATTATTTATTAATAATCATTTTTTATTTCTTTTTATTTTTAAATAATAATATCTTTACATGTGTTTAGTAAACTAATTTCAAAAACATGAACTTGTTCAATTTAGTATGCTAGAAATTAAGCATATATAACATTTACTGATAAAAACTATATAAGTAATACATTGTAATGTAACAAATATAGTTCTAATATAAAGAATGCAGTTATTAATTCTGTCAAATTGATTATGTTTCTTACAAAATTGGACACATGAAAAATTCACCATGAAGAATACAAAATGGAAAAGTTGTATCTATCGCTGTTGTTTAACAATGAATAATTATATTAAATGAACTTTTTGGCACTTTGTACAATTTTTAAAATAATAGTAAACAATTTTATACTCATAAGCTCAAACATCACAAATGAAAATTAAGAATTTAAAGAAATTCAAAAATGATTAGTAAGAGCGAATGAAACTTATTTCGCACTCTTACCCATAATGAAATCCAGAAATGTGTATAAGGAGACCCAAATCCGACTGTATAAAACACTCATCCCTACTGTCATATGTTATTTGGATGAAGGGTGGATCATGTCAGTTAAGACCGCAGGAAAATTGGACACCGTCGAAAGAAGAATGTTGAGAAGGATATTTGGGCCAGTAAATGAGGTGCATGGATAATTTGCTACAACTTCGAATTATATAATGTCTACAAGGAACCAAAACTATTCATTTACTTAAAAATGCCCCGCCTGCAAAGGGTAGGTCAAACTGAGCGGATACCGGACTAAAGAGTATCAAAAAGGATCTTGGATGGACAATCAGACGGGAGAAGACCTGTGAGAAAACCACGGCTAAAATGTATAGACAATGTAGAAAAGGATGCAGTGGAACTGTTGGGAGTAAAGGACTGCCAGGAATACGGATGTCTGGAGGCAGAAAATTGAGGAAGCCAAGGCTCGGTTTGGGCTGTAGCGCCAACAAAGAAGAAGAAAAAAATAGTTGGCTAATTTTTGATAAGATTCGAAATTAAGCTGAATTATCTTATTTTCAAATAATATTTTTTTAATTCTGCAGCGCTCGTATCGTTAAATATAAGTTTAATCAATTTTTTTACACGTTCTTATTCGTTTATGTATAACCAAAATGTTAATGAAAACATTGATAATTCTAAAATAGTTTATATAAGTTTTATGAAGATACGAAAGAAGGTATCAAACATTAAAAAGATTTCCTTAATATTTTAAAAATATAAATTAAATTTTCGTTCTATTCTCTTAAGAAAACAAATTAATATAAATATGAAACAAGCATTACAATAAAAAATATTTTAAAAACTTAGAATATTCTTTTTATCAGTATTTATAATGTTCTACATTTGGTTAAAAATATACAAAATAAAAGAAAACAATTCTGCAATAGTATATTTAGAATAAATTTATATTGTTTAAATTAAAAAAATGAATAATAAATAAAAATAAAACTACTATAAACTGAAATGAAACAAATTTTCGTAAAATTATCAAGTTTTTAAAACAGCAGTAAAAAATACACTCTTCTTTTTAATTCACATACATGTAATTTTAGTTTTGTTGCATACAACATGCTACCGCTTTTATAGTGTTAAATATATACATATATATATACATATATACATATATACATATATACATATATATGTTATATATACGTATATATATATATATATATACGTATATATATATATATATGTATATATATATATATGTATATATACTTAAAGTAATTTATAACGATAACAATTTTTTTAAACTGTAATATTTCATTATTGGAATATTTATATTGTGTCATAAATCTTTATTGTTCTATACATACACCTACATGAACACAATTTTACGTAAACTTCAAGCAACGATATATTTATGTAAATAGAGTTTTGTGTAGAATATTTTTTATATACCTATAAACATTTAATCATAAAAAAACGTTTAATATTTCTAAGTGTAGAAAAAAGTATTCATAAATAATTGCAAGTTACATGAAAAACTTTAATCAGCTTTTACGTTCTTATACAATTTATTTAACTAAAAAATGTATAAGAATTATTTAAATATTAATTAATTTTTAATTATGCATTACAAATTAGTTAAAAACTTACACATATAGTGATACTATATTTTCCTCTAAAAATTGGTAATTTATTATTTTTAATACTTGATAATACTTCTGCTTTCGTAAACAAGATTGTATCATATACTTCTATTTTCTTTTATATTAACCCTTTCTTTACGGCATACGTTTCCGCGGGTATGCTTCCTCCGTACGGAGATACCAACCGCGAGTACACACTTTGTAGATAGAATGAAATATGTGTAGTCTTTATAATAATTTTCTATGTGTTAATTAAAAACCACATTTAAATAAAAACAATTATTTTTGTAATTATATTTCATTATTTTAAATTATACATTTATTCACATTAATAAAAATAATCTATAATAATATATTTCTTGAAGTGCAATTCTGTTTGGTAAATTTTAAATAATGTGTAACGCACAAGTCAACATCGATCACGAAAATTGATCGCAAAGATCCGAAACCCGACTATAGTCGACACTCTAGTTATCACGGTTCGTTACATGGATTCCGACTATAGTCAGCAGTCGTATCCGCAGGTCCTTGCATGGATGCTGACTAAAGTCGGAGTTACGAATGAAAAGGTTCTAACATTTTAAGATGCATATTTTGTAATAAAAAATGATGGTAAATATCAACAAAAACCTATTATAATAATGTTTATTAATAATAACCCAATTAAATAGTGACTAAAAAGGAAATTTATTTTTAAACTGCACCTTTATTTATTAATAATAGTATTATTAGGTACTGTTGAATAACTTTGTGCAAGGTTTTATTAAAATAAATTAAGAATTACTCCCGGTTTTAAGCTTGTTGAGCATAAATGACTTTTAAGAAGTTATTATTTTATTAGACATTAAAATTATTAAAGTTGACATGTTTAGATATGTTTACATTTTAGGCATGAATTGTTTATATTTCAAGAAGACTTAATAATAATTTATTATTTATTCGAAAATAATTTACAATTAATTAATAAAATGATTAAATAAAATAGGTTTTCGAAACATGGTATTTCTTATTGAAATGGATATATATATATATATATATATATATATATATATATATATATATATATCAATAGATTATGTTGAATAAGTTTAAAGGGAAAATGTAAGTACAATAAGTGTATTCTATTAATTTTTCGATGGAAATAATGTTTTAAGATAAGAAAGGGGTACATAAATACCATAAATACAATGTTTATGTTGTCTGTGTTTTCAAATTATTTATTAGGAAATATATTAAATAATAATTGTCATTATGACATTTGTGAAATTATTTATAGATCAGTCTTTAAAGAAAGATTAAAATTTTATCACAAACTTACTTCTGCTGATTTACTTCTAAACTATCCAAATGTATAACTGTACTTTATTTACAAATTGAATATACATAAGAATATTGTGTGAAAATAATTTAACAAAAACATTTTTTATTTATTCTTTTGAATATCGATGTCCTCATATTCTATACCGTTACCTTAGGATTTGGCAACATTTTTGATACGTATAGAAAAATAATTTTCATAATTTAACAGTGACAGGTTTTACAAACAGACCAGATAATGTTGGGTTTTTTCAGGTTCGATAGAGAGACATTTGGGGTTAGGGGCGTATCGATACTTGTTATGTTCCAAAATCGGCCTTTCTGGTATAAACAAGTCAATTTTCAGGGTTATAGATTTGAAGAGTGAATTGCTAATATATTTTATTCAAAATATTTTTTAATTTAAATATATTTTAAGAAGAATATTTTTCTAACTTTTTGGATGTACATTATATATATATATATATATATATATATATATATATATATATATGTGTGTGTGTGTATGAGCACGTCCAGATGTGTACGTGTATTTGTATAGATACATATAATACATATAATTTTCAGGTTTATAGTATTGAAGAGTAAATTACTAATATATTTTATTCAAAATAATTTTTAATTTAAATATATTTTGATAAGAATACTTTTCCAATATTTTGTATGTGCATATATCTATGTGTGTGTGTGCACATATAGATATGTACGTGTATGTGCATAGATACATATAATAATGGTATATTTGTACATTGGCACACCTCAGTTGTAACATCTAACATATAGATCAAGATGTACGCTACGTTATCACGGTAAAATGACGTTACGCCATACTGTACAGTTATATCTACCCGCCAATCTATAAGCCGATAACGGAATATAGTATGGGTCGGGAGATACGCAACTAGGGCGATGAGTTCAAAGGGCTTTAATGTTAATATTAACATAATGGATATGAGTCAATGTATGTTGCGGTCATATAGGATTGGGTGACGCGCTGTTCGTGTGAGTGTTCAGTAAATGGTGTGTCTCCTTTTGATTTTGATTCAGTCTGTGTTTTATTTTCAGTGTCAGATATTTATTGAATTCATCAATATGGCGTTTGTGTTTATCAAAAGAGACCATAGGGTCCATTTAGTATAATAAATTTCTACACAGTGTAGTAAATTCTATTTATTTTTCAAATTCTGAAATTAAATATTTTTTATTGGCTGTTAGAAAATATTTTTTCTTTATTATTAAAATTATTTTGTTTTAAACTAATGCATATATATATAATATATATATATATATATATATATATATATATATATATATATATATATATTAGATTATGTATTTTAAGGGAAATTCCAATTTAACTATTCATATATTTTTTGATATAAACTTTTTAATGTTAAATATTTATTAAATTTATGTGAACATTTGATAAATAAATTAATACTTTTAATTAAAAAATAATACTTTTATTAAATTTAATACTTCTATTTATTTTTTAAAAGTATGATAGAAAAAATATAATTGTTAAACCGTTATTTCATATTAATTGTTCACAATTTATTAACATTCAATATTAATAATACTTTGATAATTTATGATGTTACTCATATTCAGAATAAGCATGTTAATATAGTATATTTCTGGACGTAGTTCCATTGGAATATTAATTTTAAATTACTGGGAATATGTAGTTAATATATATATATATATATATATATATATATATATATATATATATATATTAATTTTTATAAAGAAATATTCTTTATGTGAAAACGACGTGTGACTGTTATTCTGATAATGTAATTTGGGACCTAAAAAGATACAGTATGTGTAAAAATAGTAATAGTATAATTTCATTAATCAGTATTATAAATACGAAATGTTTTATACCGCACCTATATTTATAATTTTTTTGGCCTGTTCTATAAGAATTTTACGAAAAGTACTTTATGTGTTCAACTTTGTAAGTTCTAAATTGTCAGAATTTTTTTTTAAATAATTTGTTATTATTTTCTGTACTTAATCGTTTTTGACATCGCTTTAAAGAAATAAATAGTAAAAAAAGTGATTCTTATATATATATATATATACATGTAAATTTAGTGGCTGGTCAAGCAGATGTCGAACCTGGCGGTAGCCAGAGGTCACGGGTTTAGAAAGACCTCGAGATCGTCGAAAAAAATTAATCAGTACATAGAGAAACAAAGCTAACACTTAGCTGATAATAATAATTTGTGTGAAAAATGCAAATATATATAGGAAAATAATCGGTGAGGTAAGGTCATATGAAAGAAATGATGATATCAAAGAAATATTTCTTGGATTCATATCATATTAATACTAAGAAAAATAAAAAGTTCAAAGTCGTTAATATTATATTATAATAAATAGTCTCTTTTCCAAGTTATAATATATATATATATATATTAAATTATTATATAATATTATATATATATATATATATATATATATATATATATATATTAAATTATTCATAGTTCGTATTTGTTAAAATAAATTTTGAACTTAATTTTATAATATGAATAGTCCATGTACATATATAAATTATATATATATATATATATATATATATATATATATATATATATATATATATATATATATATATATATATAAATGTATGGAGATAAGAAATTTATTTAAACCACACTTTAGATGTTTATTATTTGATACATAAATTATCAGTATAATTAAAGAGCAACTTTATTAAAAAAAAATCTTTATAGATATAGAGCGCTAGTAATGTCGAGTTAATTAAATTTCCGTCAGAAGTTAAAATCTTTAAATAAAGACGAACACTTTTAATCTTATAAGATAAATTTCAATCTGAAAATTAATTTGACAGACAACCCGTACCAAACTTACCTGTTTCAAATAATATTTTCATGAGTTGATTCAATTATTTTCATTTTTATTATATCTATAGTAACATACATTTTAACATTATATATATATATATATATATATATATATATATATATATATATATATATATAATGTTAAAATGAAACTCTATAAAATTAGTTATTTATATTATATGAATAATAACGATTGAAAACTGAAATAATTAAATATCAAAATTTATGTTTATTTTAAATGGCATGTTATATTTATTGATTTATTTTAGTAACTATGAATAGAAATTAAATAACACTTTACACATTTGTAAAGAATATAAAACACTTAACTGCTTCCTCACAAAACATAAATTAGTAATATTAAACTAAGGTCTGAGCTTCTATTAACGAAAATTGAGTTATTACCTTCGTTGACATGGGTTAAGTTGTGAATTTAATTATATATGATTTTATTAGAAAATGTGGTTTGACCATTTGAAATTGTTCTCAAATATTAATGACTTTCAGAAAAGCATCAATAGAAAGTGTCTCTGTGAATAGATATACGTTTTCATTTAATCATATAGATGCACAATTTTCATGTATTTTTAAGTATGATTAGATTTTCTGTGAAGTCAGTCACAGTTAACATGAAAATGATGTAGCTCTGTTATGAAAATAGAAGCAGAGACATATTTTTAAACTGCGTATGTATCAACATTAATCATCATCAACCTTTATTAATACTCTGCAGGGTAAATGTTTTTCCATGAATTTGCCAACCATTTTTGGTAATGACAATTCTCTTTCATTTGAATTTTTTAAATAGACACAAAATACAGACAAACAATACAATAAGGACATACCGTCAAATACACACACATACATAAATGCTATATATATATATACATATATATGCACGCGAGAAATGTTGTAAAATCAACTAAATTTAATAGTTATACTTTTAATTTCTGTGATTTTGATCAATTTAGTTAATGTTTAAATCTTTTATGTTTTTACAATTAATATTGAACAATTAGGTATATAAATAGACGTGGAATTTTTTGGGACAGTAAAAAGTTTGAAAATTAAATTAAATAAATTAGAAAGTTTGTGTGTATATATATGTGTATGTGTATGTTAAATATATAGTAAAATAATAACACTATGCATGCAAATATAGATATATTCATTGTTTAATTATATTATTATATTTATTTTTGATATAAATTATATATATATATATATATATATATATATATAAATGTGTGTGTGTGTTTGTGTGAGAGAGTGCGTATGTGTGAAATTATGTGTCTATGTACGTATAGAGTAAAATAAAAAATATTAAATTAATGTAAACATTTAAACTACGCACACCATTTATGCTAATATGTAAATCCTGTAACCGTTAATAAAATAGATATATTGATCTTCTAGTTATTCAGATTCTGAATCGTTTTTCCATGAACTGATACTTTTTTGAAATTATTGCTTTTACTACAGACATACTTCTGAAGCTCTGCCGAAAACCTAATGTAATTGAAGATGAAGCTGTACGACTTGTAGAGGGTTGAGTCAAGAAAAACCGATCTTGATGGAAAAAAGACTTCAAGAATGAATAGATTTCAATGTGAATCGACAATGGGCTTTTTGATTGTGCTTTACCAGTTCGTCTATTTTTAAGTTGATATTATAAATTTAAACGTCGAATAAATGGGATTGTCGTGATAATAAATAGGAACGCATGTATACAGACACACATACATACACACACATACGTATATATATATATATATATATATATATATATATATATATATGTTTGTGTGTGTGTAAGAGAGAAAGAGAGTGTACCAGTAGAGATTTATTATAAGGAAAAAGGACATTTTAATTCAAAAAGAAAGTCATTTCAGTTACTATAAACGACTAAAAAAATAATATATTCAAAAGAAAATGTATATATTCTAAAACAATTATGTTGTCAGTATAAAAATTCATTATTAATTGTAATTAATATTTATTGTATAAAATTAGCGTATATTATATTTTGTAATTACTATCCACCAATTAATTTTTTTAGGTATTTTAGCCAGTTTAACGAATTTTCAACAATATTTATTTTACTTTTTTCTTAATTGATACTGAACTAATATAAAAACGTGCATTGTTTATATGTTCATATTTTGGAAATATATATATATATATATATATATATATATGACAACATTGCAAAAATTTTATATACTTTTTCTAAAAAAATCACTCAATTTACGAGTACATTACATATTTTAAGTAACTACTGTTGACATTGCCAAAATTTTCTTAAAGTAAAAAAGTGGATAAAATAATGTATGATAAAATATTCAGGAAAGCGGAAAATTACAGATGTTTATAAAATGACTTGAAAAGAGAAAGAAGTAATGAGTTGAAACACATTTTGCAGGATGAAAGATTAATAAAATTGGTAACGCGATAGCAAATAGAAGTAAATAACCATAGATGAATATGAAGATTAAAAAATACAAATAATATAGTTAGGGCTCATAATATTATAATTATCAAAAATTCAAGATAAAAGCAGAAATAAAAAATAATATAAAATGATAGTTCACCAACCTGTGGATTTATTAAAATTCATTTTAACTAAAAGAAAAACATGTTCTTGTCCTATATTAAAATAAATGAAATTATGAAGGTAAAATTTAAAATGTAGTTTTCATTTAAATGAAAATTTATTGTATAATTTTACTTATAGTAGTAAAATGGTTAGTTAGTTTTTGATATAAAATAAGAATTAAAATTAAACAATAATATCTCTTATAATTACATCTAATACTTATAAATTTTTGAATAAGTCTCTTGTCAGATGATTTTACTTTTATCAAGTACAAGAGAGTATAAAAATACGTTATCTGAATTATTTTACAAATACAAGGAGTGTCTAGTAGGTTGGTTCATATTGCTTAGGTCATTAATCAGGTGCATGTGTGGTCTACATAAAGGAGCATGCAACCAACTACAAATAGGAAAATATAATAAAGCTACATTCTTTCGTTACCGCGGTATACTTGTTTTTCATTATTTTACTAGTGTTTTCATCGATGTACTTAGAGATGTTGATTCACTTTTTTATTTTTTTTGAAAATAAAACAACTGGACTTCAATTGAACAGTAGTTTTTTGTTAATATGTACAGATGTTCGCAAATATGTTTTTGTAAAGCATGTATTCTTTAATTGAAATGAAACTATTTTGTTCCTTTTTCAATTTAAAGAGTATGATAGTAGTTACATAAAGATATTTAAACTTTGATAACTTTTATTTGAAAGTTTACAAATTTGATGAATATAATAAATTATTAAAATTGAGATTGAAAATAACATCAGTGTATAATTTCAAAAATAAATACACTAACCAAAATTAGTGTTTGTTATTGGTCGTAATTACAATTTTATTATTAAATTGGTAGGAAAGTAATTACGGTTTTTGTTTTCTAAATTCTAACCTTAATTTTCTTCAATGAAAGTGTTATTTCATCGTGTTCATGTTAATATCATTTTAAAGTGCATTTTTCAGTCTGTATTTTAGTAACATCGACTTTAGTTTTGTTATTAATGTTGCTTCTAATTGGGTTATTAAATTAAAGATGAAAAAGAAGCAAATAACAGCAATTTTCTTGTACGAATTCAAAACGGGAGGTAAAGCAGCAGAAACTTCTCGTAAACTAAACGATGCTTCTGGTGTAGGTACTGTTAAAAAACACTGTTAAAATTCGTGCGGGGGCGAGAACCTTGAAGATGAAAAAGGTCGCGGGCGTCCTTCTTCAGTTAATAACGACCAACGGAAAGTGTTAGTTGAATCATAACCACACACAATTCGAGAGCTTGCAAAAAAGTTAGGTGTTAGTCATCCAACAATTCTGGACCACTTAAAACATTTAAACTACTTAAAATTTGAAGGCCATAAACCGTAATTATTTTTCTACCAACCTAATATTTATTTGATCATAATTAATCATCCTTAAGCATTTTTTTACATTTTACCTATTGAAGGTTTATTTCAATTCGGACAAATTTAATTTCATATATAAAGAAATATAAATGAATATAATATATAGTAAGATATAATACATTGGATAAATTGGAAAATACATTAAATTCGAATAAAGTACAGTACTTCATTAGTTGTTAGAACGAGAAAAACGTGACTGATTATATTAGTAGAATGACATTTAACTAACTCGTGATGGTATAAAAATGTGAACGCTGACAATTTTATTTTTCATTATTTTATGATACTATGTTCTGTTTCATTCAGTTTTTGTCCTATTACTTTAATAGAAAATTTCAATATAAACAATACATTGAATTACTTGAAATTATTATTTAAGAAATTAGTAACAAATTTATGTAACCGAACATATTTTTGACTAGAAAAAACATATCCAATTGAAGTTTTTTACTATAGTACTAATTTCAATACAAATGCTGGATGAGAAAATTATGGACAAATCAGAAGTTCTATTAACCTTATTTGATGTAGGTTAAAATAATACTTGAAGTCATATATAATATTACAATTTAATTGGCCGATTTATTCATTTAACTTTTTTTTTGAAAACTATTTATTTATCTAATATACTTTAAATTATAAACACATCACATAATTTATAAATACCTGTTTTTTTATAACGCTAATTATTTACTTCTTCATTAGTAATAGAACTTATAAGCACATTCGTAAAGTTAAAAATGCCAATTTATATTGTCAGCGAAATGAAAATATGATGTCAACATTTTTTGTACTTGTTATTATGAATTGACATGTTTAAATAAAATACATATTCATTTTGTTATATGAATAATAACATTTATTATCACAAAGATTGATATTTTATAGCTTATATATGGTGTGAGTGTTTAAAACAATTTTGTAAACTTACTTATAAAAATTACACATTTATCAAAAAGAATCTTAAATTATCTACAATGAATTGAAATACGACTATAATAAAGAGGCATTGGTTTGTACCTAAATTTAAATTAAAAGTAATTTTTAAATAAACACATTACAATAATTTGAAATTTAGTGGAACGATAAAAAACACATTTTTCCACACAAACAGCTACTTTAAATAGATGCTGTAAATAAAATCGATTTTGTTTCATTCTGTTAAAACATAATTTTTGTAAACATGAGTTTAAATAATTTACCATAAAACTTGTTTGAATTTATTAAATGTACACATGAATGTATCTAACGAATAAATTGGAATTCAATCAAAAAAGTGATGTACAGACGATTATACAGCAAATATACTATACAATAATAAAATTGTTTATGACTAATTTTAATAAATCTGATCAAATTATTATTTCTAAAGGTCGTATGTGTAATGATGATACAAATTAATGTGTACATTAAAAAAATATTTGTCATATACCGTTGTAATTATTTGTTTTCATTTTAACATACGTTTAATTAAAATCAACGATTATACAGATTTCAATGAATTGCAAGCCGAATTACAATTTGCGTAGTGTGATGTTAACAATACCACCTTTGATATTTATAACATACAATGTGTTAACATTGAGAATTAACATATTAATATTTGCATATAAAAACAGATTAGTGGCATAGTATTTTCATTGTACAATCTCATTTTAACAGTCTGTCATCTTTTATACATATTAATGCAGCCCATATAATGTATATTTATTTTTCTGGAACTATTTACTTACACATCCACACAGACGTAGATATATATATATATATATATATATATATATATAAATATATACATATATAAGTATATACATATATATATATACATATATATATATATATATATTTATATATATATATATATATATAAACATATATATATATATATATATATTAAATATTTTAATTTGTAGAATTTAAGTATTTAAATTTAATTTTAAACATAAACGTGACAAGATAAACTTAACATCATTGTTTGCAAAAGTGTATGCCATCACAATATAAAATATGAATTTTTAAACAAAGAATACATTAAAGAGAATATTATTATTACAAAATGTTTATAAATTTGTAACACAGATCTTGATAAAAGGAATTATATATTTATTCATGTATTTGTCATTAAGTGTTTTCTTATAAAGAAATAAATTGTACTTTCTTTATTTATATTTTTGTGTTGTTAAAACATATTGCTGTATCTTATTTTTTTACTCAGAAGTCTTTTCTGTAAGATGACTTTTTTAGAGACACCATATATAGTACAAAGACATATATGGGGAACTTTAACAAACTTAGATATATAAGTAATGACATAATTATTATGAAAAAAGTACATATATATATATATATATATATACGTGAGTCGTTTGATAAGAATGGTAAAAACCATGTTACACAGTTTTTTGGAAAAAATGATTTTATTTTTCAACATAGTCCCATTGAGGGCTATACAATTGGTCTAGTGAGTTTGGAAAATATACATTGAGGGTGGCGGTGAATCCTCATTCAACGGGAATTTCTTCCCACCTAGCAACATTTTCAAGTTTGTGAAAAGGAAGAAGTCGCACGAGGCTAAATGTGGAGAATAGGGTGGATGAGGAATCAATTCGAAGCCTAATTCGTGCAAATTTTCCATTGTGACTGTCTATTTGTGGGACGGTACTTTATCCTAGTGTAAGAGTACTTGTCTGTGCGTCAATTGTGGCCGTTTTTTTTCAATTCTTCTCAAAGGATCCAATAATAATGCAAAATAGGCTCCTGTTATCGTTTAATATATTTTTTTAACATAATTTTCCATTCGTTAAATATTTTGTTATTCAGGATGATTTTTGGGAATCACAAAAAATAGTGTCCACCACCTTCCCAGCCGACAAAACGTTCTTCGCCTTCTTCAGAGCACTTTCACCAGTCGTTGTCCACTACTTTAATACACTTTCACCAGTCGTTGTCCACTACTTAATATATAATTATTAATTCTAATATAGTTAGTATTGATTTGCAGAGAAATAAAATCAAATTATTTGAAAGTTATAAGTTTATGTTGTGCGGGATAAATATTGTTATTCTTAACATTACTACAGAAAAATATATGAAAATTGTTTAAAGAATAGATTTATATTTGTATACCTTAGGACAGGCAAATACAAACATATTTTCCACTTTACTTCAAATTATCTCCTAAGACTTTAAATACTATACTGCAATCACTATGTGCTTTCTGAAATATTCTGGTATAGGTGTGTAAAAAAGAAACGCGATAGAACCAATAGTTTATAAAATATCCCATCGATAATCACAAAACTGCAAAGTTTATAAGGTGATCTTTCTTGGTTCTAGCAAGTACTCATATGATTGGATTGAGTACCTAGTTTTTATGATGCACTCGTTTATGTAATACTTATGTTGTCGCTTTTCACAGAATTATGTAATAGACATTTAAAAAACCAATAAGAATTTATTATGTTTTTCAATATCAAATGCATCATACTCAATGAATTTATTTTATTCATAGGTGTATGGTTAACAACTACTTCTACAAGGAAGTTTCGAAACGTTGTTTATAGTAAAAAAAATTAGATTTATGATCCTATAAGTGAATTTTACATAAATATATAATAGTAGTCATCGATATTAGTAAAGTAACTTTTGGTTCAATATCAAATAATAACGTTGATAAACCACGATATTCACAAAATATTTCCACTTGTGTTTTTCTTATTTTCATCACTAAAAGTCATGAAAAAATATTTTTACCACGCAAAATATATAAAAAAGCATATGGTAAGAAACTTAAAGTCTACCCGAGTAAGACTACCAAAAATGTCTTGAAAAGTAAGAGAACGGAATAGGGAAGTGAATTACAGCCAATGAGGACTACTTTGCAGATGTCAACCTTTGAATTCTATACTTTTTCAAAAATGAATGTTATATTACAATATTTTCGTTTATTTTTTATTAACCTAGTAAATGGGAAATTTCAAATTAAATTATTTTGTCTGACACCTTTAACTTCACTTTATATGTTCAAAACAAAACACATTAATTGATTTTTTTTCTTGAGCAAAAGATTAAGGAATCTTTTATTTTAGACTAATTATTATTCTAACATTAAATTTTTTGTATTATTTTACTAATTTATATTTTTGTTATTAATCTAATTATTTCATTTGCATTTTATAAAAATAATCATTTATACACACACACACATATATATATATATATATATATATATATATATATATATATATATACACAACACAAAACGTTATGGCATTTTCCGGATAACGATAACGTGTTAATTACTGAATCGTGCCGGTATGTAAGAATATGCAATTCAAATCAAGCGGTTTGTATCTTTGAACATGCGGCGCATTGCAAATATATGCATGTGGTTGAATTAAATGAAATTTCGCTGGTTGTGTGTAAAGAAGCCTTGGGATGTGCATAAAAACGATGTTCATCAAAGCAATCGACTCGTTACGTACAATGATATTTATGAAAAGTTGTTGAATTATAAATGTTTCTGCATTTTATACACTTCTTGTTCGTATATTAGAAAAGAAGAGATAAATGATGAATTTATTCTGTTCATTAAGTAACGTCTCAGGATATAACAAACGATATGTAAATCTGGATATCAAAATATTTATTTGAATATTTATTTTTTTTATCTGCAATGTAACTGTAAATGAAATATTTTTTTTTATTACTGTAATCAACATTTTCTATTCTCGCCATTAGAATTTTTTTGAAAAAACATACGAATAAAATAATGGTAGATTGGTTTATGTAAAAATAGAAGTGTATATATATATATATATATATATATATATATATATATATATATATACTTTTGTAATCAAATCATATTTTGTTATTTTCAGACATAATATATAAATAAAAAGCAAACTATATATATATATATAACTTTTAAATTGCAAAATAACTATTAAACAAATTTTATTTTCCATGTTTCAAACCACTTTAATTTATAGTTTTATGCTGCGTATTGCTAAAAATTTAAAAGACTACAATCCATAACATGCTAGAAATATAATAATATTTTTATTCTTAAGCATTTGTATGCAATAAATAAAAATAACAAGTCAAGATTTTAATAATAATTGATAGACCTAGTCAGTACAGACATCTAAGAGTTTTACTTTTTACTAGAATACTAATTATCACTTGACTATTAATTCAATGCTAAAGTTTATTTTCGGAAGGATTTAACTGAATGCCTAATAAAACAGTTCTTTCAATTTAACTAGTCTAAAATTAAATTAGTATTTATAAAATATACCTTTTGTATGTGGGTATATATTAGGTGTAAAAATGAATTCGGGGCCTTAAAATTGAATCAATCGAAACTCTGTTGCAAATAATATATTTTCTTGTCGTTTAAAGATTTTGATGTACCAAACTTAAGATTTAAAACACTATACATTAAAGTAAAAAGTTGACATAACCTCACAATACAGAAATGAACACGATGATGCCCGAAAATCAGTATATTAGGTACAGAAATTTTTTCTCATTCCAGTTAAAAAAAATGGTGCCGAAGCCACGGGAATGACTTGCTCAGCTTTGGGGGTAGCATGTTTTATGCGTTGCGACAAATAAAACATCCGAAAAATGTTAAAACAGTGGAAGAGGTCCAACAATGTATTATGACTTTATAGTTTCAAATCCTCGATATTTCTTCGATGAGGGATTTGTCAGTTATCCGACAGATAGAGCAAAGTTAAACAAAATAATGGGAGATATTTTGAGGGTTGAGATGTATTCCATTTTTCATATACATTCATTTTCTATTAAAAAAGGCACCAAATTAACTTGTACACTCAATATACAATATATATATTTATATATATATATATATACAACAAAGCCAAATTACATTTGTCCTTTTTACAATAACACTACCATTAAACACATTTAATAGAACTCTCAATCGATTTTTTATTAAATGTTAGTTTAAGGAACATATTATTTTTCAGTAAAATTTTCAATACACTTAAAAATTTCGCTTATAAAAGCGTTATGAATTTTTTTATATAAAAGATATAAAAGATTGAATTAACTATAATTTATTTCAAATTTGACATTTATATTTTAGGAAAATTTCATTTATAATATAAACATTATTTTTATGAACTAAAACAAGATTTTAATGTAAATAATAAATTGCTAATTTTATAATTCACAACTTATTAAAAAATATATCTAAATGACTTATCTATAAAGATTAGAACCTAAGAAGTTAATATATAAATTTTAAATTCTTTCCATAAGATATTGGTTCAATTAGAAAAAAAACATTTCGTACATAAAATTATTTTTCTTTAATACATTTGTTTGAAGAAGTTAATTTCAAAACAATTTTAAAACGTTTTTCACTTTTCAAAACATTTATTGAAACCCTCGAGGATCACGCGCGGAAAAAAGTACGGTCGCAAGTTCATTAAAAATAACAAAAGCGCGCCCCTTTCTAATATTTTAAACCGTTCAATGAATCATTTGTAAGCAATTTAAAAAAAAAGTTCTATATTCAATTTAAAAGTCTCGCTCCCTAAGATTCTCATCAATAAAAATATTATTTCTTCCCATACTCCGTTCCCAACTGTGATTTAAAATTATTTCATCAAATACTTAGCATGCAAGCAGGCTTATTGACAAACTGTAATACCTCTCTTTACCATGACTCATCCCTCTTGTTTTGGTAACAGGGGGTTGCTTGGTTTCTCTACAATTTCTCACCCTTACTGAATAGAAGATCTCCATAGCCAATGTATATGGGGGGTTACGCCAGTTATAAATCCCGGGTGATATGTTAGTAGATTGTGTCTGTCGCCATTGGAAAGATTCTCAGTGTTGTAAATACCAATTAATATAGAAGATAGTTATTCCGTATTTACCGGTTGTACGATAAAGATGCACACTTTTTATAATGTAATAGTGAATTGTAAGTTTAGACTTTAATGTAAAGGAACCACAGTTTCGGTATAATCTCCCTTGGTACTGTTAGTAGGACTATATAACATGTTGTAAAGTTGGATAAGTGAAAAATAAAATCTCTTGATAATTTAAGAGAAATATTAACGCATTATAACTATCAAATTATACACTAGCATCTATGTATGTACGTATGTATATATATGTATATATATATTTATATATATATATATATATATATATATAAATCTATAAACTCCTTCTACTAATTAATTATTCAATTTCAGTTAATGTCACAAACAAACACCTAACTATATACCAATTAATAGCAAAAGTACTATAAACACATTGCTGTTGTTGAAATGTCATTTCCATTTCCAACAGGTTCAAACATGTTTGTGTATTCAAGCAGTTACTACCGAAATACCCAAATACAAAGTGAGATTATATATATATATATATATACACACCTGTATTTAGAAGCGAAAAGAACTTATGAAATGAACGACAAATTATATTTATATTACATTTCTACTAATTTAAAAAAATATTATATAAAAAAATTGTAGATATTGTGTTTTTTTATACAAAAATATTAATTAATAACGACTGGATTTAAAAATAAATATATAGGTCTGTATTAATTCTATAAAATTCGTATTTATTATATGTATTATTTATTTGTGATTTTTAATGATTATATATTTCAGTCTCTATATTTTTTTGTTCGAATTAAACAAATCATCATTGATTTCAACAATTATGGAAGTTTAAAGAATTGGTCCAAATTATAGTAAAATATATGGAAAATATTATTACGAAATTTGGATCATTTAGGTATTAAATTTAGACAAAACCCGACCAGGAATATGGAATTCAAATGCAAGCAAGTTTAACACGTTAATTCAGATCACAATTCTATGATTGTCAATTTTTGAGTAAAAATAAAAAAATATTATATAATAATAACCGTTTTCTTCTAATTGCGAACAAATAGTTGATTTTTAATCATAAAAAAACAAATATTGATGAAAGATACGAAAGTTTCGTTTGTGGTTTTATATTTGAAAAAGCTTAATGATGTATTTTGGCGATGGATGTATGTATTAAGAAAGATTACTTTGATGGGACTATATGGGAGAAAGGTTATTTTCATAACTATATTGGGCAAAAATTTATATTTATGCTTAGTTTTTTTAATTTGTCCCAGCACTTTTCAATGATATTTTATGTGTATAAAACAAATATAAACAATATGTGAAAACTGTCTCAATAGTAAAATAAGTATCTAATATCGTATTTAATATAGTGTAAATATTTAATGAATAAATATTTTCTTATTAAAATGTATATAATTTTTTAGGGGATTAAAATTTACTGCATTTTTTCTTTATTTAAATACTTTTTTAATATACTTAGTTTTATCAGATTTTTATATATATATATATATATATATATATATATATATATATATATATATATATATATATATATATATATATATATAACTATAGGCAATTTAGTTTTATTTTTGAAATATTAATGGATAAGGAAGATACTAAAATTTATAAAATTATGGAGAGAAATATATTTATTATTTGTTCAAATCATATTACTGAAGTAAATAATATTAACCATAATAACTATTTTATAAGAACTGATATATGATAAAGGTTCAGAAGCATTTACAATAACGAAGTAATACTTAAGATTCCGACAATTATTATTTTTAGGACGGATGTGATCAACTTAAGAAAATACTTTTATTAAAATATTTGATAAATGAATAAGTATAATTAGTAGGTAAATAGAAATTTTTTAGCATATATATCTAATCTGAATTATTTTCACATCGAATGGTTTTAAACAATTTAAGGTTGCGTTATATTTCGCGGTAGAAATATCTGAATTTGGTTTTACGACGTATTTAACATTAGATGCTCTGTATTTAGTTGCTGGCGTGGAAAGAAGTTAATTTTGGACGCATTGTGTGATAATTGAAAACACGTGCCACTTGGAGCCATTACCGTACTTAAAGTAAATGTTTGGGTAAAATGATCATCATTAAAATTGTCTGAGGGCATTTGTAGGTTATGTTGTCTAGTTGTTAACAACCGTTTTGGGCTTACGGACATTGTTATATTTGCTTGAATAAAGTTTGTAATGTTCACTATGCTGTTCATATTCAACAAAAATAAAGAAAACCGAAGTCTGCACTTGTACGTGCCTACTCAGCGCCATATGTACATACGTGTATTTCAGGTTCATATATTTAGAGCATGTTAACTTAATGAATGTCTTGATATATTTATGAAAATTATAGTCAGACTTAAAACTATTTTCTAAATTGTTTATTAAAATGTTTTAAAATAATATTCGAATAAAAATAACAATTATTTTTATAAGATTTACATGATACATGCGTAATACATACATAATATATATTTACATAATATATAGGTGGTAAAATTATATAACAGCAGAAAATGTTGGCATAATGTTGAAATTGAGAAAACTATATCGGTTAGTATTAAAAACTCAAAATCAAAATTAGTTTTATTGATCTGAATATATACATCGAGTGTTTTTTGTACACTTGATGGGTGCGAGTGTGGGTCCGGGGTCTAAGCCTTGGCTTGTTAGCCGGGTTTAGAATGAAGACATGAGTTAGGTAAGGAGATTTATGTGGGCTTAGGAGTTTGAATGCCGGGGAAAAAGCAGTTAGTATTAATGTATGCATGCATTTATATATATGAACATACATTTATATCCATTATTTATTCAGTAACTGGTTATTTTCTTTAAAAAATCTTAATTTTGTACAAATATCAATAATTTCCATATTAATCATGAGTAAAAAAAAAACAATTTAAGTAATAGAATAGAAAAATTTCTTGTTAACTAATCTGAATTTTATTAAAAAGAGGTAGTTATATTATTTTTTTAATTACTGTTCATTATTTAAAATATTTTTAAAATGTTTTAATGTAGTGATATAACTTCTTTCAGATAATATGTATTTTATTAAAAGGGGAAAAATTAAATAGTTTAAACTTAATATAATAATATTAAAGAAAATTTATAAATACATATATATATATATATATATATATATACATTAAAAATATATATAATTGTCTTCATTGTCAACTAGTTTCCTTCACTTTAATATATAGAATGTCCCATTGATGTCTTTTTAGACATGTATTTGTATTAATTTATAATTAAAAATTGTACTTCAAGTTCAACTTTGTATATTTATATATTGAATATATCTCTTATGGTTACAAAATATCCAAATGGATTAGAAACACTATATAGTAGTAAAGGTTAGTTTTCTAAAGAAACATATATTTGAATATTATTAACTGTTTTAGAATTAATATGCTAGCGGTTTTTAAGTTCCTAATTTCACTTGTAAAATTATTATTTGGATATATATATATATATATATATGTATATATATATATATATATATATATTATAAATAGATAGATAGTACACTTTTATTTATATATATGACGTCGATGTATGCTTTCGTGTACAATAGCTATCATCCGATTACGATCATTCCAATAGTTCTTATAGAGTTCTTAGATTATAACTATAATATATATATATATACATATATATATATATATATATATATATAAATATATATATAGCAATATAAACAAAACGTTTACATGCCGAGCTATATATAAACTCAACAGATACATTTTAAACATTATTGAATAGAAAAATATTGTCAAGCGTATGTAATGAAAAATACTATTAAAAAACTTGTTGTCCTGTTTCAAACATAAACATATGAATCATAAATAAAGAAGAAAACTTCTGAAATTTTACAATTTCTTTATTAAAATCAAATTAAACCTAAAGAATTGGAGATTATAAAAATATTCTCACTATTTCTTTATTATGGTGTAAATAATGGTTCAACGAAATTACGCTTCTTTTATACTTTGCAGCAATTTAGGTTGCAATCATTTAGGAAAAAATGTTTTATTTAAAATATGCGTGCACAGGCACACTCAAATATGCATTATATATATATATATATATATATACACAATATATATATATATATATATATATATATATATATATATATATATATATATATATATATATATATATATATATATATGCGGATTTTTGAGTTAAAGTCTGTACTTAGCAAATGTTCATATGAATTTTATTCGAACGTATCTCCACACAAACATTTATTTTAATAACTACCTCGTTTAAGTTATAATTATTTCGTTATGTCGAATACAGTTTATTTTATCTTAAAACGTTATTACTTTGTGTATTGATAGTGAACCGATTTTTTAAGAACAGTTGAATGTCAAGTGTGTTGATTATAAACAAATATAAAATTGATCGAATATAGGATTCGAACTTCTGCCTCTCAACTTACATCAAATTGACTACAAACGGTCTTAAGTACAATTAAGTTACGAATGTTTTTATAAAATATTTCTTGCAGTTCATCTAATGGGATAGAGAATCAACGAGAATGTTTCGATTTTAAATAGTATAAATTTACTGAATAATAAATTTATCAATCATTAACATAACAAGTTATAACAAAGAAATATATCTATTTCTAGAATATAAAAGGATTAACAATGGTTATATATATATATATACACACACACACACATATACATACATACATATATATATGTATAAATATATATATTTATACAAATACATATATATATATATATATATATATATATATATATATATATATATATATATATATATATATATATATATATATATACAAACATATATATATATACATATATGTACACACACATATATATATATATATATATATATATATATATATATATATATATATATATAAACAAGAAAATATAAAAAAGATAATTTCAATAATTTAAAATCTTTTTATTTTATGAAAATTAAAATTGAATGAATTCAATTTTTGAATTTTAATTCTGTATATAGATTTTACTCTTGTATATTAGAGTGAGAAATGTTTTCATAATAAGTTTTAATTAAAATTGTTTATTTATTATGCTTCTAATAATAAGTAATGAATCCTTTAAAATTTGACTATTTTCTAACTATTAATATAATGAACCAATGTTAAGAGAATACTTTATTAAATACTATATATAACTTCAAATCTATATAAAACTTCAAGTCTATTACAAAACTAGAATAAATTAGAAAATATATATATATAAAACTCAAATTAGATTTAAAGTAATGATTGATGTATTTTATGTGAATATTAGAATTTCTTTATGAGTTTAAGATTTAATACACTTTTTTCCTATGTTCGCATAAATCATAGAAACTACATCATATTAAATAAATGGTTTCATTCTTGCCAATGCTTGTAGATATATAAATCTGCATCATTTATATACAGATTCTACATTTCATACCGCTAAAGTTATTACTATATCCATTGTGTAACAAACCAAGTCTAATGAGTTCACTTATTCTAACAATAAATGCTACCATTCATTGTACGTTAAATTCTAACTCTAGTTTAGCGCTCAGTAACTAAACGGCGAAAAGCATTTTTGTTTCACAGTGGCAGCAGTGAATTGGCGTATTAAACTGCGCTTAAACTTTAACTTAAATGTCCTCCGCCCGCGTGAAGTGATTATTTAGCCCGCCGGTTATAATAGTTTGTTATAACGAATCAAGTTCGGTAATGCCCAAAGTTGGAATGCAGCCTTCCTATCCACTTATACCAACAACTGTGTTCACGGTGGCTGCTGGATGTTGCTATTCACCCCCAATGAATGATTGCTAATAGAATGTCTGCTACTCGCGTAGGTAATTTCGGTAAGTGTTGGTTTCGAAATGTGTATGCGCTTACTAGTAATGTTTCTCATTCTGATATAGACTGTTTTATCTTCGATAGAATTACGTTTATGGAGATATGAGTTTTTTCTAAATATTTGATTGAATTGGTTTCAAATACCAATATCGCAATAACAATTTAAAATAGAGATTTATACGCGTTTTTATTAACCATTTAATTATGCAAGTACAATGGCAGTTACTTCTGTTCAATTGAGTTAATGTAATGGCACTTCTTAAAATACAGGTCCTATTTTATGGTCTCAATAAATCCTTTTCCCTTTTAAATGTATCTAGATTTCGTACAAGTATCTTAGTTTTAATATATACAAATACCTATATATATATATATATATATATACACATGTATCTGTGTGTGTAAACTTACGACTTTTCCAACAATTAACTATTAAATCAAAAAAGACTGTTATATTAATATAAATTAAAAAAGGTTATACTCCTCAAATGTAAACTTTTATTATGTATTTATAGTGTAATTATATATATATATATATATATATATATATATCAATTTTATTTGAAAAACAATACGTTGTTTCATAGTTTTGAAAGAATAGAATAATAAATTTTACTAAGAAAAACCATATTTATATATAATATTTCAGAATCGTATTTTAACCAAAGTACGAAGTCTTAATAAACTCATTTACCTACGTTAAATTGATTTATATGAAATTAAAACTTTCAAACTTTTCCTACAATTTTAATTATTTTATAATATAACGTAACAGTCTTGTTAAATAAAGATAACTTGTAGTGTGGTATTTATACCACAGTTTGTTGAAACACAACTGCTTCTCAAATGTATAACTTATAACTTGTTCTTACTAAAAACAACCTTTCCCAATGGACGTGTAATTTTAAGTAGGCGTATTTTAATATTGCACGAGAACAGGAATTTTATCATATTTGAATAAACATTTGTTTTTCAGTGTATATCCGAGTTCAAAAATGTTTTATTCAACTAATAAATAGATTCAATTACTAATAATTTTATTAAAAATAAATCCACAAGTTTAATTTGTATTAAAACAAATGTTTATGTATAAATTATATAAAATATTTAACCAAATACAAGATAATACATGCATATAGTATAAATTTCAATTATGCACGTTAACAATAAGAGTTAAGTTTCATTTTAAAACGAGTAAGTTTCAAATATTAAATTACTAGCTGTAATATTTTTAATTTTTTAAAACATACACATACATGCATATATATATATATATATATATATATATGTGTGTGTGTGTGTGCGTGTGTGAGTATGTCTGGGATTGAGCATGTTTTTGAAAATATTAATACAATTCCATAAAACATCATTTTAATATTTCAAAAACACTGAAAGAAGTATATTAAAATTCTTTTTGATGATTTTTTTTCAGACTTGAAGAGGTTAAATAATATAATAGTGTAATATTTTTTACTACGAGGGTCATTTGATAAGTATGGTAAAAATCAAGTTAAACACCGTTTTTTTGGAAAAAATAGATTTTATTTCTCAAGATAGTTTCCATTGAAGGCTACACACTTGGTCCAGTGAGTTTCCAATTTTTTCATACTACCGGAAAAGTAGCTTTTCTCAAAGTCTGCAAAATACGCATTGACGGTGGCGATGACATTCTCATTCGACGAAAATTTCTTCCCACCCAGCCAAATTTTCAAGTTTGGAAAAACGAAGAAGTCGCACGGGATCAAGTTCGGAGAAAGGGTGAATGGAGAATCAATCTGATACTTAATTCGTGCAATTTTGCTATAGCAACGTTTGACTTATAGGACGGCGTGTTGTCCTGGTGAAAGAGTACTTTTTTGTTCGCCAATATTGGCAATATTGTTTTTGTTTCAGCTCTTCTTTCAAACGGTACAATAATATTTCATAATAAGCTCCTCTTATCGTTTTTCTCTTCAATAGGTAGTCGAACAGGATGATTCTTTGGGAATCCTAAAAAAACAGTGCCCAACAATTTCCTAATCGATAAAACGGTCTTCACCTTTTTCGGCGCACTCAGTCGTTGTCCACTGCTGACTGTTGCTTCGACTCAGGTATGCAGTGGTGGATCCATGTTTCATTCACGGTGACGAATCGACGCAAAAAGATCTGTTCGTTTTTTTCCATTTTAACGGTAATTGCCACAATGCTCGCTTCAAATGTCTATAGAACGTGAACAACGCGTCGCTTCTGGTTGAAATTTAACTTATTCTACTTTGAAAACTATTTTGACACTTGATAGTCGTGACGTTACCAAATGAATGGTGGCGCCATATCATAGAAATTTTCCAAACTTATCAAACGACCCTTATATATATATATATATATATATATATATATATATATATATATATATATGTGTGTGTGTGTATTAAATACTTTTCACAACAACTATAACTATGAATTATTTTCTTTTCTATCATTTAATAATTTGAAATGTGAAACTTTTTATAGTATGCATAATACATGTGCATACATACGTTAATGTTTTAATTTTATGACAAACACATAATATTTAAATCTATAAAACAGAAAGTAAAAAATGATTATAATATACTCAATTTAAAATGATATAGATATCATTCCTTGTTTATATATCTATTATTCTCAATATACAAATGGTTAAATATTTTGAATATTCAAAAATTATTTTGTGTAAAATGTAAATGTTCATATTTGTTATTTAGTATGCAAGATAAAAAATATTAGAAGTATAAAATATAGAAAAAATGATTAATCGAATATTACAAAATATTTTTTACTCTAAAATCTTCATATAAAACCTCAAAATTATTATGTTTCTTTATATAAAATAGGCAGAAAAATTTGTGAATAGTTTTTGTTGGTTCTCCTTATGTAAACTATTTAAAGATAAGTTTTTCAGAAATTATAGATATAATTGATACCAAGCAAAAAATGATTTGAATCAAGAACCTGTTAAGATATATATATATATATATATACTCGTATATAAAAGGGAAAATATTTAAATGAAAACATATTATTACAAAAAGTAAAGAAAACTTATTTTTATTAAAATTAGATTAGAATTATAAAAGAAACCTGTTTACTACAAATAACATTGTAACAATAATGACTATAAAAAAATATTAAGTTCATGACAGATAAACTTTGTGTACATCTGAATTCAATGATACATTTTTCTCTAGTATTAATAATTCATTATTCATATCATGAGTTCTTGCATGAATTTCATAATTGTTTGATTGTTACTCACGCGAGTAAATACAGGCAATTGATTGACAGCTTCCGTGCACCATGTGATAAAAATAATTTGTTCTATATTTGGAACCAAAGTTAATTAACTAAACTTGTTTGGTACCGTATTATATTAATTATATTAAAAAATATGTTAAAAATGTTAACTTAAATTTAAATATAGAAAAAAAAATTATTCAAAAAAATTTTCTTATTGCAGAAATCATTAATTCGTGTAAACATATTATATATTTAATTTAATTTATATTACACTCCGCAAAACAGAAATTTGTATTTCATCATTTCCGTCATTTTGGGTGTGTTTCTATATATATATATATATATATATATATATATATATATATATATATATATATAAAAATTGGAAAGAAAGGGATATTGAGTATCTATTTTCAACAAATTAATGATTATTAATTTTGAAACTTTCATTAAATATATGAACAATTTGCATCGGTATAAGGAATTGAGTCTCAAACCTCTTGCTAACGAACCTACGTTATCTCTATTCTCTATATACATTCTGCTGATGTTAGCACAGACTCTAATAATTAAATTTATAGTGATTGCTACGTATCACATTTTCATCCATTAGTTAAATAATGGCACTGTGCTATATTCACTCTAAAGAGTGCTAATAAATGCTTAATATTAATTATCACTTTTAGTAATTTATAAATTACGAATTACTATTCAGTAAAAAGAATTATAAAAGATATACATCATGTAATTTAAAAATAAAACTTTATTCATTTTTAATAATATTCAAAAAAAGTATTCATTATTTTTCCATATTATTTTTAATTATTATTATAATATTAGTATATTATATTTTCAAGAACTGATTTATAAATAGACATTAAATATTCTACCAGTGTTTTTGTACATCAAATAAGAGGCTGATGCAAAAATAATTGCGGTTTTCATCATTTTAATTTTGGCACTGATTTTCCTAGTTACCGTTATCTTTTGTTATAGTCATGTGATACATCATTGTAAAAAATGAAATTAGCACTATTGATTTCAGATTATGTCTATTTTTTTCTTTATTTAGTATTGTTGGATATCACCTCTTAAATTAGTTATGAGAAAAAAGCAAACTCGCGTGAATTTGTTGTATGAATTTAAATTGGGATTTAAAGTAACAGAAACTGCTCGAAATATCAAATTTGTTTTTGGAGATATATCATATTTAGGCCGTGGGAGAAACATTACTACTGACTACTTTTTCACAAGCATTTCCCTTGCAAAAAAGTTGTTTGCAAAAAAAACAACTCTTGTGGGGATTATACATGCAAACAAAAGAGAATTGCCAAAAATTGCAAAGGATAAGAAGGATAATATGATCCGATTTTCCACAAAACTTTATAAATCAAATGAGTACGTTCTTACAGTTTAAAAATCCAAGCCAAACAAAAAGGTAGTATTACTCAGTTCTAAACATAAAAATGTCAAAATAGAAGGTAATGCTAAACGTGTTCTAAACGTTAAATTGCATTTTAATTTACTCGTTAAAAAGACGGATTTTAGTAAAAGTAGGTATACAGTCGATATCCGTAAATTTAGTGTTAAATAATGAATACTAAATAGAACATGATATTAAATGTTATAATAAATAATATTATGTACAATTATGAATATACTGAATATGATAATTAGTTTATAAATATATTATTTTCAAAAATGTATCGTTTTTGATAGATAATTAATTAATTTTTATTATATTAATATAAATGTGTTATAAAGACATCTATAAATACTTAATTTATGAACATATAATCTGTTTAATATATTGAATAGATTTCAAAACAGTTCTCGGTTACTTGTTCTCACATAAATCGTATCGTTCCGATGACAAACCCGTTTTGTTATTAATACGGTTACCTTTGTCCACTAAATCCAGTATCTAAATTAATCACCACTGAAAACAACAGACTTATTTACTGTTTAAACTAAAATTCTCTCAGGTGAGATACGATTTTGTATTTACGTTATTAGTGAATTTATATTGATCTCTTATTATAGCATTTCAAATGAAATATCTGTGATAATTGAGCATTATATTTGTTGTTAATAGTTAATATATATATATATATATATATGTATATATATATATAAACTTTTTCTAATGATTGTAATGTTTTAAAGGTTTTTGCGATGAACTGTGAATATATAATTAAATATAATCATTGCTTGTTACTGAACACAGAGAAAAAATAATAAGATTTTATTATTCAAATTTTAATTTTTATGTACTGTGTTAATAATGACTTATAAATTTAATAGGTAATATTTATTCTTTATAAAAAATTATGTAAATCATATAAACAGATCATCTATAACCTGCATATATGCATACTATATATTTTTAATGATATTAAATACATAGTAGATAATTAAGTATATATATATATATACACACTCTTACATACAAGTATTTCATTTCCTTACAAATCAAACATTAATCATAGATGTTCAGCAGTTAGGAGCATATTCTATTTATCAAGCATTTTAATTGTTGCTTACGAGCAGTTAGAAAACGAAGAATTTATCCGCAAAGTGTTAAGGAAAAAAATATCTTTTTTTCTGTATTTCATTCTTTGTTCTTCTTTTGCAACAGAATTTTTCTTAACATTTTTCACATGCTAACACTTTTCATCACCATCAAATTTCTTACAATCAGCAATAAAATAGTAAATAATTAATTTTTGAACATTTTTATTCAGATTTTTTTATATTTTGAGGAAAATTTGTTTTGAGTAGAAATTACGAAAGTATATTTGGAAGTGCCTTTTTCGACATTGTATGTAATTTTTCTTGTTTAATAGATATTCAAAGGAACTTCGAATTTTAAATTTGTTTTAATATTATGGAATACATTTAAATGAAAATATTTTTACAAGTATAAGATGTCTACTATAATCGAATTCACAATAAGTGAAATTATTAAAATGCAATAACTTTCGATAAAAAAATAATAAAATTTTCAACTCATTCTAAATTTAATAAAAAATTAAGTTAAAAATTCTGAAAAATACATATGTATTTATCAATAATGTATTTCATTTACAATCAAATATTTATATGCTAAATATTTGAAGAAATAGATCTGCCAAGAAATTCAATGAATGTTATAACGAATTTCTGGTCTGTACTAACAATAAATTAAACATAAATAGTATATATAGTAGACTTTATGATTAGGTATACTTAACTTAAAGATAAGTCAATATCTAAAGCTCCCAATTATATTTTAATGAAAAATTTATACAACAAAATATAATTATTTCATTCATAAGTGTGACTTATAATAATAATGGTATTATCTCTAGGATCAGGGATAAAATGGCTGAGACATGCATATTTTCTATTTTATGTAAGTATTATAAAAAAAACCTTAGTATTGAAATATATATTTTAGTTAAATTTTGTTTCAAAAAATATTCCATTATTAACTCATTCCTAGAAAGAGAAATATAATCTAATAACGTATCTATTAAAGGAAAATAACTTCTTTGAAAACATATCAAATATAATCAAGTATACATTTTCAGAACTATACAGAATAAGGTATTTATTTTCTTTTTGTTAAATTCCTGCTTCATTATAATACATTTTATATTAGATATCTTTAAGATAATCACAATAATCCCCCAATTTATAAAATTCAATAACGGTCAAATGTAGAGAATTTCAGCGTTTTACTATTTTTCTTTGCATAAGAAAATAATTGTTTTATATATTCATATGCACTATAAATTATATTAATCGTTATTTTCGCAGTAAATAGTCACAATACAGTCACTGGAATACACGTAATATTTAAAAAAGATAAAGTTTGTATTATTTATATGTAAATATAGATAGAATCTGATGTTTATTGATAAATATTACTTCTTATTATAAAATTTTATGTATTTTATATTTCAGTTAATTTATATAATGTATATAAATCATTTGTATTGAAATCTATTGTATTGTTGAGATCACATTTATATAGTTATGTATTTCACTTTAAACAAGAAAAAATATAACTATTTACAAGTATGTTCATTTTGTATTCTGTAGATAGATATTTTTCTTGTTTCTAACTACCAATTTTCATGTATAAGTTCCATATATAAAGGTAATCTTAGATAACAAAAACATTGAAATAGGTCGTAGCAGACAAGAAAAACATCAGTTCGCAGAACACAATGAGAAGAAAAGATATAAAGAAGGCAGTATAAAAAATAATAAATATAACTATTTATAGTTATAGTATAGAAAATGTTATGAGGAAATATGTATAAATTATTAAAATAAGAATCTGAAAAACATTTAATATTAAAAAATAGCTGATAAATTTACAACCCAAACGCACACATGATATTTCCGACTTCCATTTTCAACAATAACTGATGTTTTATAAAAAAAATAACAAACATTTTGAATATATTTTTTTTAATTATGACAATATCTTCAGTGCATATTAAATTAATAAATCGACTTACTGTTTAAAAATTCAATATATTTTAAATACCGGGTGTGGTTTCAAATGTTTGTGGGTTATATATCAGGATCTATTTATATTTAATACTAAATTATTATATAAAGCAATTAGAATATCATTATCTGTCATCATCGATAGTGAAGTTAGATAGACATAAATATAAATGCAGAGCATTAATCATAAAGATGGTTGAATATGATTAATATATTTATATGAATACTATTTAATTTTAAATGAGTTATATTGCTACGTTGTACTTCTATTCCGGTAACATTTATAGAAAAATATTTAAATAAACTCGGTAATTCGAACACTGGATGATACTGAATACAACTTAAAAATAATAAAATAATATTAATTATTATAAAAGAAGTGTAGCATCTAGAAAAAAGAAAAGATAAAAAAGTGAACATTCTGACATATATTAAATTAATACAATATAATATATTATATTAACAGGTAGATGTTTGGTTAATTGGTGTTTAAGAGCGCGTCAACAATTAAGGACATTAGCGCCGAATAAATAAGTATAAATAATCATATATATATATATATATATATATATATATATATATATATATATATATATATACATACATGTACAGACTGCACCAGTGGAGAGGAAAATTATGAAAGCGGCTTATTCATTTACCGTTCGAGTAAGAGGGTAAAATGAAGTGATATATTGTTAGTTATTTATAGATATTTACTAAATATGGAGTAATGCTCCGGTAGACGTCGAGATATCGCTGTGAAATCATTTTACAAAAATTGTGAATCTGCTACAATTGTACATCAGTTATTTCATAATCATTATAGCATTACACGTCGTGAGAAGGTATTGACCACTCATGCCATCAAATTATATGTTCAGAAGTTTGAGGAAATTGATAACACATGAAATATGAAGCACCAAGGATCTAGAAGAAGAGTAAGAACACCAGAAAACACCGACCTAATTAGAATTGTAACTCGTAATCCGCGACTTTCAACCGTTAATATTCATCTGCATTAAACATAAGTAACACATCGGTATGTTAAGTGTTATATAAAGATTTAAATTTACATTCGTACCAAATTCAAATTATTCAGGAATGAAAAGATATTGATTTGCCTGCTCATATGAATTTATGTCAAGATATGATGATGTATTTGGATGAAGATGAAAACATGATTCACAATTTATTCATGTCAGATGAAGCACATTTTCATTTAAACGGCTATGTGAACAAGCAGAATAGTCGATATTGAAGTGCTGAGAACCCACTTGAATCACATCAAAAGCCGCTGGATAGGCCAAAATTTATTGTACGGTATGCACTTTCGTCTTTCGGTATTATAGGGTTGTTCTACTTCGAGAATGACAACGAAAATTGCATAAGCGTTAACGTATACTTGCTACATTAATATTATTAAAACATTTCTGATAAAATAATTAATTCGATTTCCACAAATTACATGGTTTAACCAAGACTAGGCTACAAGTACTAACACCAGCGTGTCCATATCTACTGTAAGAGCGCTATTACCGAATTATATCATTTCCAAAAATGGGGATGTTATTTGGCCACCGAGATTCTCAGATTTAATGGCGTATGATTAATTTATTTGAGGTTATCTAAAAAGCATGATGTATATTGATCGTCCACACACTATTTCTGAACTTAAATTAAAAATCAGAGAAGAAATTGGGACGATACTATCAGATATGTTGAGACGCGTAATGGTAAATTTCCGAATATAATTACAGAATTGCATGTGCCGAAATAGTGTTCGACTATCAAGCCTTATTTAAAAAATAAAATAAAATGACCCGATATACCTAACAAGAATATGTAAACAAAATTATATAAAACATAAAATTATTTAATTATTCCGATTGGATATTTTCCCATTTCTTTGGAGCATGCTTTATATATATATATATATATATATACATATATGCATATGTATATATACACACACATAAGATGAAACTTAGATATTGATATAAGTAACGATTTAATAAAAAGTCTACATTACTGTGCGAGCGTTCTGCGGATGATCCTGTTTTATTTATATGCATATATCCAGTAAATAATAACTTATTGAATTTTCGAAAACGAATCACATTCTATAAACTATATTTTTTTTATAAAAACATCAAATAATGTATTATTGCTCATTTTATTTATACTTTTTCGCACAAAGTGTAATTTTTAACAATTATTCGAATGATAGAGAATTTTGTAGCATATAATTATTAATAATTTTATGAAAATGCTTGTGTATTAATCATCGTGTTTGAATTTAATACAAAAAAATATGTAAAATATATATTTATAAAACACATACCTTAATAGTTTTGTTTATCGATTCAATTCAGCTATTTATGAATACAAATAAAATCACACCGAGACCGAATTCTACATTACATAGATAGGATCTTTAACATGGTCGACAATTTAATTTAAATAAAAAAATGCAAGTCGATAAAATACACTGTTTAATTACATGTACAAGACTTTGTCACTACCAAATACATAATTTTACCTTATAAGACACGATAAGAATAAATTTAATACACTAGCACACTGGTAATACACGTATCAAAACAGACAATACACGAATACCGGTTTGAAGATCAAAGAATAAATTACGTAACTAAGTTAAATTTTAGACTTTTGTAACAAGTAACACATGACATTAGTATATTAAATCCATAATAAAATAAAAGGGATAAAGATATACTTCATCTTTGTTTCTTTTTAAAAACAAATAAAAATTGAAATAAATTACATTCATGTGCCACTAGATATAGCTGATAAAAGAGTATTAACTCATTTCACTTCTACACATAGTCATTCATTTCAAATGCATAGTTTACTCTGTCCTTTGCCTTTTTAGAAAATATTACAAATTTGTTTTTTCCTTTTTTTTTAGTAAATAGCATTATTTAATTTGAAATACTATCAGAACAAACCTCTTTTATATTTTAATATCAATCAATAAAATGTTATTTAGGACAATACTTTCTTCTCATGCTTTTTCTAATTAATAATAAATAAAAAATTAAGATCTTCAAAAAAATTTAATTATTTAAAAACATAGAAAAGTAGCATTATTTTTACCGATTATTTTTAATTTATTGTTTCATATCTCATGTACATATTTTTAAAGGTTATTCTTCATAAAATTTTAGAAAATATACAAAGCGGATTTTTACAAAATGAACATATAAATTGGGTTAATTTCTCGGTAGATTTTGAGTTTAAAAGTTACATCTCGAATTTTTATTTGTAAATGGCATATATGCACCTATATTAATTTTTTTCGAAATGGACATATGTTTTCTTCTTGAAATATATATATATATATACATTATACATACATACATATATATATATATTACATACATACATATATATATATACATTATATATATACATATATATACATTATATATATACATATATATACATTATATATATACATATATTATATAATAGGTAACCAAGAATATTCTATCGTTGTTATAACGTACAATAATTTCAAGAATTGTTTACACTTATTATCGGACAAAAGTCCAAGAATTGTTTATCAGAAATATTAACATGTGTTTTAAATGGATCTTGAACTGTTCACTTTAATTTAAAAAATAATTCAACCACCTAAAAATGTATGTGAAAAATAGTGTAGTACGTGCGTGTTTGATTTATGAATTTAAACTTGGGACTAACGCTACAGAAACTGCAAAAAAAATATTGTACAACGTTTGGAGAAAATACAGTTACATCAGGAATGGCCCAGAGATGGGTTAAAAATTTTTCTGCAGGGGATGAATTTATTAAAGACGAGACCAGATCAGTCAAACTATCAAATTTAAATATTGATGAATCGGAGACAATGACTGAAACCAACTCCAGTTGAACGTGTCAACAGCTTATAGAATTGTTCAAAGTAAGTGATGAAATAATTCGGAAACATTTACACAAAATAGGAAAGAGGTGGAAATTAAGTAAATGGGTACCACACGAATTAACTCTCAATAACAAATAACAGCGTCTTACAATCTGTACATCTCTCATTTCACGACTAAAATCAGAGAACTTTTTGGATCAAATTTTGACCACTAATGAAAAATGGCTTATGTATTCCCACTACAAACGTACTCACTACTGGTTTTCATTAGGTGATCCTATCCCACAGAGTCCTAAAGGAAAGTTAACACCACGAAAACTTCTTCTCTGTGTTTGGTGGACTTCAAAAGGAATTATTCGCCATGAATATCTACGAGTGGGTCAAACCCTCACGGAAAACATTTATAGTGAACAACTCCAACGAGTACACGATGCATTAAAACAAAAACAGCCAGCACTTGTAAATCGTAAAAAAAGTATTATTTTTACGAGATAACGCACGACCACACATTACAGTAGAGACCAGAACAAAAATTATGAATTTAGGGTGGGAGATTATCCACCATACCCCGTATTTGCCAGATATATCTCCATCAAATTATCGTCTATTTTTATCTTTGGTCAATCGTATGCGTGGTAAACAATTTCATAATACAGAAGAATTAAAAATTGAGGTGCTTACATTTTTTGAAAATAAAAATAATCAGTTTTATAAATTATCTTCTCGCTGGGAAAGAGTTGTTCAATGCGAAGGTTGATATTTTGTTGAATAAAGTTATTGTAAAAATACACAAGCGTTTTTTTTCTCAATTCAAAAACGACAGAACTTTCTTGCTTACCTGATATACATATATATATATATATATATATATATATATATATATATATATATATATATATATATATATATATATATATATATATAATTACGAGAATAACTGGCATTTTTCCTCCTCTTTTAATCATCATTGTATTGTTCTTTATTATATAACGAATTTGTTATTCAACTGCAAATTATTTTCGTTACTATATTCATAATGAATAATATTACCTAAATTAAATGACTTGCCAATACTTCAGCAATGTTTCGAACCAGATATTTTGTGTTAGTAACACAGTCAATATTTAAATTTTCTTTTCCACTAAGTAAATAAAACAATAATTCTTTTTTCATATATCTATAATTGTTTATATTATATTTAGAGATTTAAAAATGTATAAAAATACACGAATTAAAAAAATGAATTTATAAATATTATAAATAAAGGAATGAAAAAAGTATTTATTCTTCAAAAACCTCTTGATGATATTTAACTACAAACATCAATATCGTTATTAAAGAAAATATACAATTTATATATCTTTATATATATGTATATATATATATATATATATATATATATATATATGTATATGTATATATATATATATATATATATATATATATATATATATATATATATATATATATATATATATATGATTAATGCGATGAAAGGAGGTAAGAACCTTATAATTTTTGAAAAAAATTAAATAGAAATAAATAATTTTGAATATTAAATCTACATTTCTTTAACATTAACCAATTTATAAATAACTAAAGTTTTTATTTTTATAATATTACTTTATGTATAAAAAGAAACACACACACCACATACGTATATATATATATATATATATATATATATATATATATTTATATATATATATATACATACATACATACATACATATATATATTAGTGTGTGTATGTGTTTGAATGTGTGTGGGTGTATATTGGTATTTACAAGTAAAGGGAGTGAAACAAATTATGCATAGAAATATCAAGGGAGAAACCAACAAATATTCAAAGAAGTAGATTTTACTTTTGTGCTGATTAAAAATGCGTCTCCCTCGAAAAAATCTTACACTGACTGGAAATCAATCAACGTAGAGAACTAACCGCTGTGTGCGTTTCAATTACTTAGTTAAGAAGATATATTTGCCAAACTCACCCCAGAGACATTTAACATGTCATAGTGGCCGTTGAAAATAAATATGCTCGAACGAGGGTAGTACTACAAATACAGTTTATACTTACATGTATACTTGCATAACAGTAAGCAAAAGTGTATAGGGTGAGAGAAACGTTCTGACAAGAGGGAGTGTATGAATCTTATAATATTAGGCTGCGGGCAAACCGGTTCAAACGAAAACACAAGAGAAATAAATTCAATTATTTTATAGCGATTGTTGTATATATGTACATACATGTGCGTGTTTATATGTAATTTTAAACTGAAGTTACTCATCGTGGATTACAATATAAGCTAATATTTGAATTTAATTACAACTGATTTATTATTTGATTGAATTGTTTTCATCAAGAAAAGAAATGAATGAAAGAGTTCCACTATTTTAAACAAAACAATTTATAAATCGATGTTGAAAGAGTAGTAAAAATGGAATATATTTAATAAAGCACACATATTACACAATTGCATTTCAACTGCATCGAAAAACAAAAATGATTATTACATTTTATAAAACTCGTTTCATAATTTCATTACAAATTAATATCAATGATATGTAAGTCATTTTTTGTTAATAACGTATTAATTCGTTTCTGTTTAAAAATATAAGTTAAAGTTACAAATTTAACATAATTAATTCGATTATTCTACATTAAGAATAATATTTGATATGTACACATTTTTTAACATTATCATAAATTTAATAATTTTTTAAAGTGCTTCAAAATGATTATTTGTCATCTATTTTCAATAATTGTGGCTATATTTATCAGAAATCAATCTTACAAATGAAATTTATTAAATAAATTATATTGGTTGAAATATATTTATAGAGTTTATATTATATATATATATATACATATGCAGAAAGAGAGACAATTATTTTTACTATTGTTTAAAATTTTTTGAAATTGTTACTAGTCCATGCCTGTTTATTTTCATTCATTTTCATAATTAAAAACCTTAATTTCAGTTTCTAATCCCAATATAAAAATATATTCTTCAAAGAGAAAAAATGTTATTTTTAGCAATGTCCCTCTTTGATATTAAATAAAGAATTCTCTTTAACCTTTAAAATACTAAAGAATAAAATATACTGACAATTATTAGGATTTGTTTATATATACAAATAAATACAAGTTTAGTTATACATTCATTTATATATATATATATATATATATATATATATATATATATACTAATATTTTTTTACAAAATATACATCTATGAAAAGATAGTAGTAAAGAATTAAACGTATTAAATTTATTTAAATGTTTTGAATGATAACAGTGATATGATCCATTTTTAAATGCTGATTATTATTTTTAGCAAAAGAAAGTTTAATTAAAACTAAACTGTTTATTAATATTAGTTAGATGGAGACAATATTAGAACTTATTTACTTTTTAATTAATTATCAAAGGAAACCAACTTTAAAATCAGATAAAATAAATAATAGACTTAATATTGTAATAAAGTATTTAGTGTACGCAAAATAATATTATATTAAATATTTGTTTTATTTTATTATTTGAATTAAAATATTACATTATCTTATGAAAAGGTATTATTTTTCTTTAATAATATTTTAATTTTGTTTATTTTAAGATAAAATAAATTTCTACCAGATATTTATATTAAGGTATTATATTGAAGTTTAACATTTTTAGTTTCACTTCTCATTTTATTGTTGGTTTTTGTGTGTTTTTTCTTATAGAAAAGATTAATTTTGTCATAGTTGAGAAAATATGAATGAAAAGTATAAATTAACAAAATTATATATATATATATATATATATATATATATAAATATATATATATATATATATATATATATATATATGTAGATATATATATGTATATATAAATATATATATATATATATATATATATATATATATATAATGTTTTAAGACTGTAATAAGTATAGTTATATATAATTGTTTCCATATAGCTACATGGAGGAAGCAAAATGAGTTTTCACAAACATAAAACTGCACGGAACAAACAAGCAACAAGAAAATGAAATCTATTGCTTTAAACTAACGTGATTAATCTCCGAAAAATGAAACTCTCTAGAGTACAGTGTTAATCAAGTTTTTGTGTACACTGAGCTTACCGTCTACATTAAAGTTATGCAACATGTCGCAACTGATCTTACCACGACCTTATTGTAAGAGGGTGGTAAATTGGTAGGTACCGTACGGTCGACACAACACCGCAGAAACCAATTTGCAAGAGTCTTCACTTGCATGCGTGTATCGTCGGTCACGAGGGCAGGCAGAAATGCGCTTATAGCGGGGGAAAACAAGCCGGAACTTGTGTTTCCGTGCCACTATCGGGCAATGTTGTTGTGGTCTCTCGATCGATCACTGTAGACATGGACTACCATTCGCTGCTACTATACTTGTTATGTGTCGTGTACGCTTACAATTATCAGGTGTTGAACTAGGTGTAGCGCTTGTGGATACTGATTTTAGTTTCATTTCAATCGATCATTTACTAATATCCAGTACGCAAACTTGGATATAGGATAAATCAATATTTGTATACACATCTATAAATTCAAGAACAAAGGAACATATACTAATATACATGTATGTATGTATGCGTGTATGTATGTATGTATGTGTATATATATATATATATATATATATATATATATATATATATATATATAGATAGATAGATAAATATAGAAATATACTCCTCAATTAGTTATAATTAATTGTGGAATCATATAAATAAGATATATTACACATTATTTTTAATTTATTTAAATATTATATATATATATAAAGGGTTTTCTCCAAGAGGTTTTTAAGAGGTCTATTTCACATATGTCAAAATGACTGCTGCATATTTTTTGAGATTTGGTAAGTTTCGACATTTTCATTTTTAGTTTTGGCTTCGTATACAACAAAACAACGCATTGAAATAATAAATTGTATAATGAAAATGGTCGTTCTATAAAAAATACATTTCATGATTAACGCGATATTTATTCTTAACATATTCGTACTTCTGAATCAACAATTCTTCGATTGGTGGGTAAATTGAAGACACTGGTTCGGTTAAAGATAAACACCAACTCGTGCTTGTTGTGTTCGTTCTGAATGAAAGATTGACTAGATTCGTGAACGTGTAACGGAAGAGCCAGGAATATCAATTTTACGACGGTCACATCAATTTGGCCTTTCGCATGGCGTTTTGTGCATAAGGATTTATTGCTGAAGGCTTGTAAGGTTGAAGCAAGAGACCATTCACTGCGTCAGAAATTTGTTAAATGGATGTAACAACACGGGTTTCCTGAAAAGACCTCTTTAGTAATGAGGTTCATTTCGTACTCTCTGGCTATGTTAACAAGCAAGACTGTCGAATTTGAATAAAGATAATCCGAGGATGATCGTTGAGAAGCCATTGCATGCAGAAAAAGTGTTATTTTGGTGCACATTTTGGTTCGGTGAGGTCATTAGTCCTTAAATTTTTGAGAATTAGGCTGATATAGCAATTACTATGAATAGACAAAGATAACGAAACATGATCACAATTTGTTTGTCGGTAGAATTAGAAGATATTGACCTGCAGTTCATGTGGTTCCTGCAGGATGTTCCAATAAGTCACACAGCTGCTGAGACATTTGATTTATTTAGAACGAATTTTCCTAGTCTGATTATTTAAAAAAATCCAGGCATTACTTGACCACTGAGATACTGCGATTTAACACCGTTGGACTACTTTTTTTGAGATCATGTTAAAGAATAGATATACGCCAATAATTCAAACACAATTTCTGACCTAAAAGAGTACATCCGAAGAGTAATTGGTAAGATAAAATCCCAGTTGTATAGAGATGTTACTGAAAATTTTAACAAAAGAATAGTTATTTGTAAGAATACACACAGTGGCCACTTACGCGACATATTTTTTTTGTTTATAAATAGCATAATCTCAATCATTATTAACAATAAAGAAACTTGAAATTTCAGAGCAAAATCTGTGTTTTATTTCAAATTAAAAATTGTGTTCTTATTAGAAAACTCTATATGTATACATAGTATGATGAGTATAATGGTAAGTATGTACTTTATAAGATTATAGATAGGATATTATAATTATATGAAAAGAAATGGATTTCACTCAATATTTTCTCTAAAATTGGAAATTAACAATATGGATAAGGTGTACAAACAAAGAAATTTTTTTTTCAAATTTCTTCGCATAAATAGAGGTATATTTTTTAAAATAAAGTTATAGATTCTAAGTCACACACTAAAATAAATTAAATATTATTATAAATACTCGTAAGTTTATGATAAAATTATAGTAATTATTAAAGTAAACGATTCTTTAATAAGTAAACGATTCACCTTATTCCATTGGCACAAAATTGGAAAAAATTAAAGGATTTGAGTCTTTTGATGGTTATTTTCGAAACAATCATCATAGAAATGAAGATAAAAAAATAGAAAGTACATCAATCGAACATCACCGAGCATAATATTTAGCATATATTAAGGTTTGATCGATTATCGACGTATTAAGAAGTGTTACATCAATTAGTTCTTGTTAAATCTAGTTCATGGGAAATACGATGGAGTACGGAATGATTGATATTTTGTTATTTGACAATAAAAAACTAATGAGAGAAGGTCAACTTAAATTAAAATAATATAGTATCTGATTAACTAATCTTTCATTTTACGTAAGTTTATAAAAAAAACTAGATTTGATGAAACAAAATCAAACAATGAGTTTTATTAATGCCGAAAATGTTATTTATTTGCAAAAAATGAGGATTCTGATAGCTATAGTGATTTGAATCAACATTTAACTTTTGGCACCTAAACTTTACGTTCAAAAAAGCTCTGCATGAAATAATTAAGTGAAATATTCAAAAATAATGACGTTACTATTACACTTACTTCTTTCTTACATATTTTATTATTATTTTTGATAAATTTACTTTAAGATTTCGAAAATATTTGATTGTCATTTTGATACGATGTATTTACATAATCGTAACAAAATATCTTTTTATTTTTCTTGAAGAATGATGTACTACAATTTAACTGTTTATATCGATTTTTATCAGCTGATAATCAAAGTAACCAACTTACATTGTTTTTGATTTTGTTCAACAAAGAGCATATTTAAGTTTAGGCATCCAAGTGCGTTTTAAAACTGTAATAGAATCAAAATTTAGAATTTCGGAAAAATAAACAGATTTTATGCAGTGTTTCTAATCCGTTACAATTAAAGCAATGGAAAAATGAACTACCATCTTATTCTAAACTTATTCAATAATCATATGTATACGTTCCAATATTTATTTGTAGTCGTATATGAAATATCATCACTTTTTAATTTATTTTCAAACTTATAGATAATATTTATCTATAATCATTCAATTTTGTTAGGTATACATATATTTTTTAAAATATAAATACTTATAAATATGTATTCAGTATTATAAAGGAATAAAAATCAAACAAAAAAGATTATAAACAGGAAATTATATCAGAAAATTAATATCATAAATATTTTTTCTTATTTTAATTATGAAGACATATTTTATAATTTTAATGCCAAAAATATTTACTACATTAATTACAATTATTATTTAATCTACCAGATTTTTTGTAGTTATAATTGATTGTGATCATTAAGGTAAACATTTAATGTATGCAGTCTTTTCTACAATCTTACCCATATACTAATATTTCTCCATCTATAATATAAAGAAGCATCATTTACATTAATTTATTGTTTTTTTTAAGTTCAGATTATTTTATACTACACTTTATCTTTTACTTTACATTTATAAAATTCTTAATTGATATTTTTTTATAAATATAAGAACATTTTTATTTATAACTAGGGAGATAAATTATTTAATAGGTAGGTAAAAATTGAAATTTAATCCCACTTTTTTACGTCATTTTTTTCATGAAATATATTATAAAAAGTGGAACTGATATTAATAATGTATTATAAAGTAGTTCGTTGTGTTAAAATTTTATGTTAATTTTTAAGGACTGCTACGTTAAAGTATGTTTACACATACATACAGATATATATATATATATATATATATATATATATATATATATATAAGCATATGTTTACATGAATTTATATGTTTAATTATATTTATTTAATTTTAAATTTATTAATATTGACAATAAAGGACAACAAAAGTAAAGATTTTTGTTGAGTACATAATAAGATGAAATATTTTACTACTGACGTACATGCAGGAATTTAATAAGACTGGCGACATTTTATATATGTGACACTTAATATATGAGTATATATGTATATGAGTATTTCATCTCAAGACAAACACCTTAAATATCTTCAGAACCGTTTGACAATTAAATTAAATTTCCGAGTGTTCGTTCCTTTTCAAACTAAATCTTCAGTATATTCATTAAGAAAATTTTGTTTGGAAATAATATTGTTTATCTTAGACGAATTTCATTTCGTATATATATATATATATATATATATATATGTATATATGTATATAATAAATGTTTTATTTGGAATGTTTTAGTAACGCTTACAAAAATATATAGCACTTATTATAATATAATTCGAAATTAAACTTTATTATATATAATTCGAAAACAAACTGCTATAAAGGAGCTAATCAAATTTATTGAGTGAATACTTACACTAAGAAATAAAAATATATTAAAAATTATTCTTTGTCATATATTCCATTTCGTATTTTATTGGTTGCTAAAATGTTTCAAGAAATTTTAACCTACGATAAATATATTTATTTTATTCAGTAAAGACTACGGTATAGTTATTATGGAGTAAATTTTTTCTGTAAAAATGTTGATATATTCTGAAATATATTCTATGAATTATAATAGAAAATATAGTTTTTGATACAGGAAAAATTGTCACAACGTGCGATATTAGACAATGCAGCTAGAAACTAACAAAGAGTACAATATATTTCATATAAAAATTTTAATTATGAAATTTTTACATAATCAACTTTTAATATATTTGCTAGAACAATTTATTTTTTGTTATGTTTCAATATAAATAGTAATACATTTTTTAATATTCATTAAATATCTTTGTATTTTGATGAAAAAAGATGTTTTCATTTTCAACGTTCTGTAGTTTGACATTTTTTAAAACAATATTTATGAAATCATATTTATAAAGAAAAAAACTAATAAATACAATCTTGCATATATAATTTATTAATTTAAAACATAACTCCATACTTGACTTTAAAAAATATGCTAACACACCTTTTTATTTATCAGTATTGTTTTTCGTTGTTCAAGTTCAATTATAACTAGTACCTGTTATAACAAATTAAAAGACTTCATTTTATTTTTAACTATCTGACATGTATCAAGAAATTTTTCGACAAACTTATAAAAATGTTAAATAATTAATATTTTTTTGAATTCTATATTGTAATCTTTTTTTATTTTGTATAAATTAGCACAAAAATATATTTAAATATCACTTCATTTTTATTAAAAATTTTCTACTAAAATTATTAATCATTTTTTCATTATATTTATATAATAAATTTAGAGCTGTTTTTAATATACTTTACTACAAAATAATCATTTTTTAATTCCTAATGAATATGTTATATAATATTTATTGACTAATAAATTGAATGATATTTCACTAATTCTCCTGAAATTATTAGTTACTTACTTTCGGAGTAACTGAAATTTCACGATATTATTTTATGATATAAAATAATTGCTTATTCCATTTGCATCTCTTAGCAAACACATGCATTCCAATTTAATTTCAGTAATCTGTTTCATATAATGTGTGATCTCTAGCGTGTATATCCTAATGATTTATATAGACGGAGGCAGTGTAGTGGAAAACAAATGTTACCATATGTTGAGAAATTAGAGAAACTTTAATTTTTTTTACAGACGATGCACAAATAGTGTATATAAATATTTTCATAACATTTTTAATCAAAATTGAAATTTTGATGATATTTTATAGATACTGCGTCTGAACCTGTACACACAACCATATATGTATATATATATATATATATATATATATATATACATTTATATATTTACATATATATATATATATACATAATTCATAAACGATTTAAATCAAGTGTTTAATACACAGAGTTCGATCAGTTAGGGGTAGAACTGAATAACTATATTGATTTGATCAAAGCCAGAAGATTTAAATGTTTTACGTTAAATAGGAAATATAATATATTATTAAATATATAAAATATATATATTATAATATATATATATATTAAAAATATAATATATATATATTATTATATATATATTATATTTTTAAATATAATAAATATGATGAAATTTGAAATATAATATATATATATTATTATAAAAATGCAAAATAAGAAAAATGATGGATAATTATGCAAGATTTATGTAAATTTTTGATTTTGAATTATGTTCTTGTAATGAAATAATACATTTCTGGATGGAAAATTAAAATGTATTAAATTATACAAATTAACAATCGTTCCGTTAGTCTAGTTGCCTATTTGGCAGTATACTAGTAGAAAAAAATATTTTAAATTTAGCATTCGTATCTGTGGTCTATATATAGGTCTATATATATATACACATATGTATGTATGTATATATGCGTATGTATATATATATATATATATATATATATATATATATATATATTTATTAGGTGTAAAAAAGTAATTTGGTGACTTTAGTCGAATAAATAATAAACGTTTTAAATTAAAATATTTTTGCATTGTTTTAGAATTTTGAAATGCCAAACTTAATAATTAAAAACACTATACATCTTGGCCAAGCAGTAGTGAACACGAAGGTGTCCGAAAGCAACATAGTAGACATTGTAATCTTTTCAAATTTAAGTTGAAAAAAATGCTGCCGAAGCCGCGAGAATAATCTGATCGACTTTGGAGGAAGGTGTTATGACTCATGAAACATGCAAAAAATCCTAAAACAAAGGAAGAGTTCTAACAATGCATTACGACTTCATGGTCTCAAATCTACAATTTTTTTTCGACAAGTGAAACATCAGTTGGCTAACAGATGGAGTAAGGTTGTATGAAATAATGTGTGATATTTTGCGGACAGGTATTCCATTTTTCCATAAATATTTATTTTCTATGGAAAAGGCACCGAATTAATTTATAGACCTAATATGTATATATATATATACATATACACATATCTATCTATCTATCTATCTATATATATATAATAGTTTTATATTTTACTCTTAAGATTATTCAGTTCTTATTGGTCGGCAAAATTAAAATATGTTTATTAGTACAATATTCTCTCTGTTATGCATTTTTGTGCGCGCACATAAACATTTACGGATGCATACATGAGAAACTAATTACAGTATATAGTTCATTCGAGTTAAAAACCTAAACTAACATTCGCAATTGATAAATTGGTTCACGTTCTTTTTTTATTGTAAATCCCTATTTGTAAAATTGAAGATATGACCGCCTCTAGAAAGTAAAAGTAATTCTATACTATCTTGAGAGTTGCCAGGTTAGCTCTTTTCTGCTAAAATTATCATAATTGTAATATAACTGACTTATACAAATTTTTTTAGCAGATGGTTATAAAATTAGATTGTTTTTGAAAAACTTTTAGGGAATTTCAGCTTATTAAAGTTATTGAGAGTACAATTCTGGACTTTTTCATGTCTGTCTATAATATCATCTCGTCATTAATGTTTTAAACTTTTAATTAATTAATACTAATACAACATCAATATTACCGTTATATAAATAATAGATACTTATTCATAATTGTATACTATAATATTCAAATAAATGAATTCACCAATAGAGGATACGTTTATAATTAACGGATAATAATGGATTACGCAATAGTTTCTTCAACTATAAATTAGATTTAAAATAATATTTATACAGAGATAAGAACAAATAGATTAACCTAATAGATTATTAAGTTATATTTGATAGACACCAATTAAGATTGCTCAAATTGCAAAAATAAATAAGAGCTTCTATATTTTGATTTTAATTTTAGGTTTCAATAAAAGCATTTTTTTACTTAGCATAACAGAATTAATTAATATTTTATGTAGTTAATAAATTTTTACTTCTTCTTAAAACATTACTTTGAACGCTTGACATGAAAGTTAATACATACATACACACACACACACACACACACACACACATATATATATATATATATATATATATATATATATATGTAGGTATGTAGGTATGTATGTATATATAAAATAAAAACTTCATTTTCGTTTTCATTAAAAACTCTCATTTGAAAAATATGTGAATGTTTTAATAAAAAAGTTATATTACAGTTTCGAATGAAAATTTAATTCCTAATTTTGTTGTATCTTAAACAAAATAGTATATTAATAATAAATAATATTTTAATTCTTAAAAAAACAGTTTAATCATAATATTTACTTAAATTAATGAAACAGAAATTTAAAAAATACTCATTGGTTTAAGAAAATCAATTAAGGTCTAATATATTATGAACTAAAATACAATATCAAAGTATAAGCTATTGTTTGTTAAGTATTCATTGCTTCTTTTTATTAAAAAAATATCTATATACTGACAGTTCAGAAGAATAATTTAAAAAAAGAATAAATAATAATTAAAATACCAGTTTTTATTTTGTAAATGTTAACAAGTAAAGTAATGTTAATTATAGCTCCAAGCAAAAATCTTATGTTGCTTTAAAGAAAAAAAAAGTTAATTAAATTATTAATCAAATTAAAAAGTAATCTAAATTTTATCGGAATTTGAATCCGATTTTTTATTGGAACATATGACCTTAATGTGTATTAATGTTCTTTTTTAGTATTTCAAATTAACAAAATAATCTATAATGAGTTACTGAACCTAAGTTTCTTATTTGTATTATATATCTTAAAAATTTAAGAAAAATCTCTAAAGTAAGAAATCATCGGTCCTTGGTTTATTCACAGTCAATGTTTGTGTTGTTATTTAGATAAGATAAAATAATTGAAAATGCTTAATGATAAAATATTAATCTATTTTGGTTATAAGATCGAATCCGTGCTACTATTCGTAGTTGTCTTCTGTTAACTAAGAGAATATGATAAATAAATTTGGATAAGATTTTCGAGAAGAACGTTGATAGTAACTAAATTATTAAATGTACAACAATTATTTTCTGTTTATTTTATGGAATGACATTGTTGTTATACATTACGTTTGATTGAATCCCATAAACAGAACGATTACATGAAAATAAACAAGAGGACACTATTCACATGTGATGTAGTAATAAAATTTCATATCATAAATGTCAAAACCATTATAACTGTAAAATGTGTACGATATTGATCTGAAACACTCTATTAAATTGTAATACACCACGTACAAGTGTACAGTATAAACCGAAACTTTGTTGATACGAAATTTTGGAAGGAATATGAAAATAAACGC
>CM068314.1:44962786-45087786 GCA_034766995.1 Acanthacorydalis orientalis
TGTTAACAAATAATTTAATATTTAGCAATTATTATCACGATATTATCGTTTAAAAATCTGTTTTTGATTTAGAGACGTATTTTTCATTATCAAAACTTGTAAATTTTTTATTGTTAAAATGTTTTTTTTTTGAAAATTTATTTTATTTATTACACTTCTCTGTGTACTTGTGTGTTTTATTCATGCAATATAAACATAGTTTACGTAACTGCTGTTTAAAATATTGACACATTTTTATTGATAACATATATATATATATATATGTAAATATATATTAATTAATTAATGAAATATTAAATAAAGTTTACTAAAAAAATAACGAGAAAATTGTTTTGATTTTGTTAATTATTTCTAACTTTAAGCATAAAATAAATAGTATACGTAACAGTTTTTTAATTAAAAAGAATTCTTTATCTTTGTTCCAGATTCCATTCAAGATTTTATTTCAAGACGTAAAGAAACCTTTAACTATTTGTATTCATTAAAGAGAATGCACATTTTAATTAGGTATATACAAGAGTGCAATCCGTCGCATTAATTCTACTTGTAAGTTATTTTAATTATACAAGTAGTTTGTGTTGTATATGCGTACATTTATATCTTTGTAAACTGGATCTAGGCAAAGTTACGACGACACGTACTTGAGAATTATTTAAATAATATTTTACAAACAATGCGTGTTCGTTCATAGCAACTATTAATGAGTAGGTATATTCAGTTTTATTTTTCTTCTGAATTGTTTTCTATTTTAAATTTAAACTGAAGGTATTTTAACATAGATTTTTATAATTTAGACTTTAAATTCAATTTTATGAACTCAAATAAAAATTGAATTTTAGAAAAAAAATGTTTTAGATTATATTTGAAAATATAATAAAATATATACTTTAAAAAAGCTTCTTCAAATTTAGTTACAGAAACAATTTTTATAACCTATACAGCTATAAGTTAAGAATTAGAAATGTGTAGTACTGTTATATATACTGACATATAAAGTCAAATATTATTAATCTAGATTTGCTTAATGTACTATTTACATACAATACAGCCTAAGTACCTACAAATGCGTCAAAATAAGAAAGGTTGCAACCTAAGTTGTTGTGAATTAATTTAAAGCTTACTAAGTCATTATTTATAAGAAGCAATGCGTGAAAATATCATCGTTAGAAAGTTATACGTTAAATAGTACTAGAATATCTTTTAAAAGCTACTCTTAAAAATACATTTTTTTCAGTATAGAAATTTATGCAATAATAATAATATATATATATATACATATATATATATATATATATATATATATATATATGTCTTTCTTAATTTTATAACTTTCTTAAGGTACATTGACAGTTGTAAAAAACGCTTTACAAGTTCTCAAATCCCTTCATAACATTTTATATATGAGAATATAGAATTTTTTTAAAAAAAAAGCTTCTTTTAATTTATGAAAACAGACAAATAAAAATTAAAAAAATAAAATTATTACCATCAATGAATGTATATGATTATATTATTAATGGGAACGAAAACTCTGTTTGATAATAAAAGATCATATTGAATAAAACAGATAATGCAGGCGTATCAATAGAAAATTTTACAAATTAACAATGCATATATGGAGGGAGTTAAAAACTCCCACTCGTATATTGTCATTTATATATTGTTCTACGTAATTTTTATAAGCAAAAGGTCATATTTGATATTAATTACATGTCATGTAATTAGTATCTTACTGAATATAATGATTGGTAAATATATAAAGTAAAAATAATGACTTGTACATTTTGTCCTAAAATTTTATTTTAATTACTGTATTAATGGAAAAAAGTATCAAATTAACTACAGAAATCATTATTCACTAAAACTCTGTTAGGATTGTAAAGATGAACTAGTAATAACACAAAGAAAACAGGCTCATATAGTGCTAGTTGTGTACAACACATTGGAAAAAGTGTGGTATATTTTAAGATATATATAAAATTAGAAATCGAATTTTTTACCATTTAAGAAAGATTATAATTAAAATTTTTAGTATTTTTAATCGTGCTCGTATTGGAAAATGTCACACTTTTGAATATAATACAATTTCTTATACTTTATGGGTGTAATTCATAAACAGACGAACGTTATGTAAAATTTCATTTAAATTCCCAATCTCATTTTAAAATAATTGATCTAATTTAATCGAAATTTGTGTTATTTTATAGTTCATAAGCATTAATTTATGAACTATAAAAGCTTAGTTAAAAGCTATTTAAAAAGCTAGTTTTATAAAAGTTAGTTAACAGCTTGTAAAAATGTAGCAACATAAAAGATAGTTGATATAAAAGATATATTATAGATTTTCATTTTAAAATAAAACTATACATAGAGGCAACACACACTTTCACTCTATTTTTTATCTTCAAACTCATTTTTCTATGTTGAATAATGTCATCTTATAATGACCTTACTGCACATTGTTATATACACATCAGTCTGCTATATTTGTACGTTGTAAAGTGATAACACTCCATAAAAGATATTGAATATTGCAATTAATAGGACTTTTAAATTTTTTATTTACATTTAAATATTACTTTTTAATTGTACGGATTATTAAAATCATTTAAATTTAAAAAATGGACTTGGTGAGTTGAAATCAAAGTATGTTTAAAATGTGTAGATATACATTTCTTTTATTAAAATTAGACAAAATTTCAAACAAAAAAAAAACATTTTTAAATTCACATTTAGGGCATTGTTTATTACATATGTCATTCAATTTTCTGTACTATTTTCAAAGTGAAAACATTTCTTATATTTTTATTTTTGTCTAGTACTGTATCTCCAATACATATTCAAACGTATTACTCACTAATATGACTAATTCTGTTAACAAATATTGTAACAAGTGTTATGAAAAAACTTATAACGATTCTCAAATTGACTATGTATGTTGTCTTTATAACACATCAGATCATATTAATATCGATTTTATGGTGTTTCCCTAATTTGCATCTTATAAAAATTTTAATAATGTATTATTCGAATCAAATTAATTGACTGTAAGAAAAAAATGAAAAACAATTGATGGAAATTTTTGAAAAAGATTATTAATTTGTTATAATTTTTCAACATAGATTCAATCGAATCAGGAAAGTCTTTAAATTTCTCTTTGCTAATACGAAAATAGGCCACGAATCTCACTTCTTCAATTTTAAGTTCCAGAATTAGAATGTGAAACTGACTAAGAATGTTTCTTTGTTTATTGATAGGACGTATTCAGCATCGTCCTTTTCTGAGAACTTAATTTCTGAAAATGTATATAACAGCATTTTCCTCTTCATCAATTTTCTTTAAAGCATTCTTTTTAATCAAATTATTTATCAAATAGTTTTTAATTTGAGTCTAAGTTCATATTAGGTAAGTTAAAATACCAAACTTTTTGTCTGTTTAACCTATAAATACATGTGGTTCAAAATATATTTTATTAATCACCTAAGTAATTACTTATTTACAGTTTAACAGTGGGACAACAACTAAGGTCATTAGTATTCTAATTAATTAATTAATTCTATTGTTAATGTTATAACATCTCTATTGTATATTTTTATTATCTACATTACATTTAATTAAAAAAAAATAAAAAAGACTAATTTAAAACAAAATAACCAGCACTTATTTTATTTCATGAAAACTCAAAAATGTACACGAACTTTAACACAAAGTTAATTATCAATATAAATATTAAATAAAAAGTACGTTAAATATTTTGTTATATATATATATATATATACGAGTATATATATATATATATATATATATATATATATATATATATATATATATATTTATTTGGTTTAATGTTGGTATAAATATAATGTTTACGCATTTTCAAATAATCACTTTTATTTAAAACTAAATATAAACTTTTTAAACGTTCTATACTGTTTTTTTACAAAAATAAAAAGTATTAAAAAATTACTGATAAAATAATTTTAGTAATTTTTCAATGGATTACATGAATTTTTTTTAAATAAATTTTTAGAGAAATGTATTATTTAATCCGAGATTTGCTGAATTTAAAAAAATATATTTATTTCATTAAAGTCTAAGTTTATAATCAAATTAAAATTAACAACAGATGTAAAGAGTATAAGTAACTAATAAAAATATAATTTTAGTATAAATTGTAGATAAATTTTAAATTCTGGAATATTAATCAGTATAAATATATTAATATTCCAGTATTCAAAAATATTATATACATATATATATATATATATATATATATATATGTATATAATTATTTTTCGATATTATAAGAACATAAATATTTTCATGTAAAGAAAAAATTATAATTTCAACTAAAATTATAATTTAATTAAATGTTAATATAATTTTTAATGAAACTCTCTAGGCAAAACCTTCCCTAATATTTTAAAACGTTTTATTTGTATAAGGTTTGTGTACTTAAGATGATTTTAAAATGTAATCTTTATACAAGATACAAATCCTATTATTAGATCATGTGATTTAACCATCTGTTCCATATTGTAAACTTCTAAAACCCGGAAGAGATTGTATTTTATAATACATCTGTTCTATCAAGATCAATGCTTTTAGCTCCCTTGTTCTTTGTATATTGTATTTTTAAACTCTCTTAGTTAAAATGTATTTTATTATCCTCAATTAGTTATGAATATTGGAGGTAAATGTCTTAAAAAATTAATAAAATTATTTTATTGTTTACAAAAAGTTTATATTCAATTAAAACTAGAACATTTGTAAAGAGTAATTACGTTTACATGTGCAATGAAATAAAAGTTAGTCTTCAAATGGGGTGTTTTAAAAAAATGTTGTGGCCACTAATGACATTAATGTTTGATACATTAAAAAGCCATTAATTAACTATTTATCACTAAGTTCAAATTTTCGAACGCCCCTTCATTCAATTCGATTTTATTCAAAATATAATTTTTTTATTTATCTACTTTTATACATGTGTGTATGTACATATGTGCGTAAAAAAAATTAAATTAAATTATAAAGTAAATATTTTAATTATTATAACTTTGTTTTTATCATATTTTGTTTCTTAAAATATGACATTTAGTTCTCCTTTTTAAATAAATCTCATTCAGTTACTTCACAGTTTTTTTTCTGTTTATGCATATTATTATTGCATTTATGCGAAAGCTATTTATATATATATATATATATATATATATATATATATATATGTTTTGTATATATTTCGCTACGAAATGAATTACTTTAGAATAAATGTTTTTTACTGTAAATAAAACTTTAAGAAAAATAAAACATTAAGCTACTAGCTATTTTAATTAATATTCATAATACAGTATTTTCCATGAAATATATGAATAAAAGTTAATTCCACAGATGTAATAAAAAACAATTAATATTCTTGAAATTTTTCTTCTTTTCTTGTTATAATTTAATTATTTTAATTAATGTTGTTATATTTTTTCAAAAATTATTGATTACAAAAACGATATACATTTTTATACAATAATCTTAAAATAAATATTGAATTTCTACAAAAGTAATACGAGAATAATACATTAAAAACCGTTTTCATTTATTAAAAAATAACTTGTTAAAATTTATTAACACATATAATTTAAGGCACAATTAGTTCTACTTTTTAAATAAATATCATTCAATTACTTCATTATTCTCTTTTTCTGTTTATACAATATATACATACATACTTATATACATTCATAGATATATGTATATATATATGTAGAGAGAGAGAGAGAGAGAAAGTTTATTGATTTTGAATTAAAAACTATCAAACTATTCATTAAAACATTATTTATGTTAAAATATTAAATAGTCAATCAATATTTTATAGTTTCCTTGTGTACATTTATTTGTTATTATAATCAAAGTTAATATTTACTTTATTGTTAATTGTTTGACAAATAATGCTATTTGATGGTGAGTAATTTTATTGCGATAGCGTTAATTGCTAATAAAAAATTGATAAGTATGTAATTGTTCTATGTTAAAAATCTATATTTTATTACATATAAAACGTTTTTATAATGCCTGGTTGAGTCAACAATATTACAGTAACATTTGCACACGAAAACTAAGTGTAATATTATTTTGCTGAAGTTTACTACAAAAATCTTTAATATACATTAAAGTGGATGTCTTAAAAATATTCTTAAATATCTATCTACTACCTAGAAAGTGTCTCTCTCTCTTTTTTTTCTTTCCTCTACTTTTCTCTTTCTCTATGTATATATATATATATATATATATATATATATATTAATATAAAGTATTTATTTTTATGAACAGTACTAATGAATTATAATAGAATAATATAGAAATCAGAATGAAAATTGAACAATTTCAAAATAAATGGCATCAGTTACTAATCCATACACTGTATTACTTTATAAAAATGAATAACAACGAAAACATTTTTTGTTACTGGAAAGTGAATTTCAATGACTTAATTTCTAAATTATAATATTTTTTTAACATATATTTAAGTGAACCACCAGTTAAATACAATTAAACTGTTAAATAATACTTTCTGTAGAGTTTCTTTATAAACGTAACCGCAGGTTTGTAGGTTTAAATATGTCTGAAAAGTTTTAAACAAGCAGACTGAAAAAAATAACGTATTAGATGTGTACATTATCTAAACCAATTACTTAATGTCAAAAGTCGAGTTTTTGTGTTGTCTGCAAATTAACTTTCAACAAGTTTAATTTCAGTATAAAATAAAACATACAATTACACATTTTATAACAGCAGCTGGTCTCGAACCCGCAAGCTTTTTATTATGAAATATATCGGCGACAAAGGTGACGTTTGCACCACTAACCGCAATAATCCCTCACTACCTCTATCTACACCCATCAATTAGTCTTCATACCACATAAGCTCGAACAGAATGTCACAAAATATATTTCAAAGTAGAATAAAACATGTTCGGTGTAATAACTCGCATATAATTTAGACAAATATTAAACTTGAAGAATAGACTCCATGTTCTATACTCAGCGACGAATTCAAAATAATCAAATTTAACGACACAAAAAGCTTGGCGAGGACGCATTATTTACGAACAAAACATTCGGCTGTAACAGTTCTTCATCCCCGCTTAGGCAAACACAAAATCCAAACATTGTGTCGGCGGCGTCGGGTATCCCCAGATGACATTTAGCTATGAGTGGTTGAGATGTAGTGGGGCTGATCTCAGGGGGATGTGACATAACTCGGTCAACCAGCGCGATATAAAGCTCGCCAGACGGCGTTGATGCATTGTTCAGCGTAAAAAATATCGCTCAGTGTCAACCTTTGTATTGCAAATTATGTTTAATTAATGTAATATAATATTAATATTTTTTAGTATGTAGTTTGAATGACGAAAACTTTAGTAATTAAATACAATTTAAACATTGTATGAAAGTGTTCTCATTTGTTTATAATATAATGTTTAAATAAAATGTAATTTTAAATATAATTACTGTTTTAAAATTCAAAGGACACTTTATAACGAAAGTAATTATTTTATTAAAACTAAAAATGAAAACCCTCATCTATTTTTCATTTATCTGCCATTTAACAAAAAAATATATGATAATTAAAATTATTGTTACGTTTTTGACTACATGTAAAAAATTCAATAATAGATGATATATAATATTATTTCTACTATTACACTTATATATATATATATGTATGTATGTGTGTGTAGGGGGGCGGGAGAGAAAAAAGATTGTTAGGTATTTTTAAGAATTTAACATTATTTATTGATGAAAATATTTAATCAATTTTTAAACTACTTTATTTGTTTTTAGATGTTATTTTTATATAATGGTATATTCGTTGAATAAGTAGTATAAATTCAATTAAGAACATTTATTATTTTTGTTTCTTAATGTCACATTTTTTTTATGATCGTAAATGATTATATATATATATATATATTGGAACATATTAATTTTAAAAAAAGTGTAGTACAAAACGAAGTACAAAAAGAGTAGTAACCTCACATAATCACTAAGATATAATCCTCTTAACTATTATTTTTTATTTTCAATTCAATATTATGTTTGTTTTGAAAATAGCGTTTTTGAATTTAATTCATTAAACTACTGACCACTTACTAATAAGAATATATAGTTTCTTGTTTTCATAATTGCAAAAATTTATATTTTTTTTAAAAAATTTTTATTTAAAACAGAATTCTACCTCTCATCTAATATAGAAATAACATTGTATTTTTTTTTCTGCATTAACTAGAATTAGCCATCTAAATATATAATTTCATAATTTAGAATTATAATTTTGTTTAAATATGTAACTAGTTAATTAATATAAACTAACCATATTTATTTTTTTACTTTTATAAAGAAAACAATGAAAGAAAATTCTATTCTGTAGGTAAAACATATAAAGGATTTTCATTAATTAGTTTTCATAATACCAAGATTTATAATAATCTAAGGCCTTACAATCATTTCTGTCGAATTTCTGAACAAACATTTACTTAAAAGACTAAAAACATGTTATTAGCGACAATTTCTACATTATTTAAAGATAATTTAAGACATACACACATGATAATTCCACCGTTATATATATATATATATACGATTATATATATATATATATATACATATATAAATACATAGCATTTTTGCACACCATATTGTCATATATAAATAAATTCATAATATTATTTATAATGTAAGTACAATTAGACATTTATTTTCCACCAAATTTATTTTCTAATTAACCGGTTAATAGTTATATATATATATATACACACACACATATATATATATATATATATATAATATTTTAACTAATTTTTGTCAGAAATGACGGAAATTTTTAGAATCATTAATAGAATTAATTTTATATATATTATTATTAGTAACTTGTATATTATTAGTAACTTGCAACGAAATATATTTGGAAAGTCTTTAAATTTGATTAATTTTCATAATTATATGTATATATACGAGTATATATATAAATGTGTATATACATAGAAAATAAGTATTTAAAATTAAGGAATATTTTATGCAAACTGGTATTTTTTTTCATTTACATATACAAAAAGTATCCTGCAGAACAACAATAAAAACTGTAAATTACTCATGTATTAGATAAGTACAAACGATACAAACTACTATTCAGAAAAATATACTAATATAAAAAATATATTAAAAGTCATTTTCAAAAAATTGTAGTATCTACTTTTTATTTTTTAAATTGATTGTTTTAAATAGACGAACTAAACTTTAAACGTTTAATTATTAGCACTGCATGAATATTAAATTATTCAGTATCTGATGGCTGCAAATTACGAATGCACAATTTCAACCTCATGCATCAATTTAAATCGTTAAATATTTGATCGGATATTGCATTCGTAAAATTTTTACGAATGTAAATTATTTTGCAATTTTTCATCGTTCCAGTAAAAACGTACGAATAGAAAATATTTTTTGTACGTATTTTTAAACAGTTATTTGAAATTGTATTTAATATTTTTATTCTACAATAATTTATTGAATATTTTTATTACTAATGTTTTGTTTAAAAATATACTGCTATACAATACTGTATGATTTTTATACAAATATTTTTAAATGTTCCGAAAATTAAAATTCTAATTAATTTAAATACTGTTAAATTTGGACCCAAATAAGATTTGATTTATTGTTTTTATTAATTAAATTCTACATTTATTGTTGTTGTAATAATAATCATGAGATATTTGAATAATGAAGCAGGCGAGGTATTACCCATTGATCCTTATAGTTGCAACAAAAAAATATTGTACAAAAAGGCAAACACAGAAGAAGGCTGCATTGGTAATTATTTGAATTAAATTTGTTAATAGGACAATATTTGTTTTTAATATGAAAATATCGGTACAGGCTCAATCGATATAGACATTTCAGACCCCTCGCACTTAAAGCGAAAATCATACGCAACCACTTAAAAAATAATTATGAAAATCGTTTTTTTTCAAGATACCATATATGTGTATATATCATCATCAGCCTATGTGAATCCATTGCTGGATAAAGGCTATTCCATGATTCCAAGGCTTTTCCAAATGATTTTCAATTTTGTACGATTGAATGCCTCTCTTCCCCCACTACTTTCCAATAAAAAAAATAATTATATATGTTTATGTATATATATATATATATATATATATATATATATATATATATATATATATATGTGTGTGTGTGTTTATATTTATACATACATATATATATAGCCGATAAAATAAAGTTGATGTTAAGATACTAATATGTGACTCAATGGTCTAGAGGTATGATTCTCGATTTGTGTGTGAGAGGTCCTAGGTTTAAATCCAGCTTGAGCCCATTTTATTGTTTATATGTTTAGTTTACATATATATTTTAATGTACTTATAATAGTTAAAAGTTAAAAATGAGTATAATTATTATCGTCAGTCTCGTAATAAAATGTTAAATTACAAGAAAAAGAAGAACTAATAACAATATAGTTGAAACATTGCAAATACTTTTTTATAAAAAAAAATTTTAACAAATTTCTATTATTTACAAAAATTTGTACAAATCTCACTACAACTTACACTATTTACACTATTCTTTTATTTCTCTTTATAATTTCTTAACTTTAAATTAGTACTGAAATATAAATTAAATACATATATATATATATATTTATGTATATATATATATATATATATATAAAACATGAAATTAATATAAGCAAACTTAATTATTCTATGCCTTTTTTACATTTAATAATATATTTTTAACATGAATTACTTTGTATATTAGCTGATTCTCCATTTCTTACTTGTAATTTGATATATAAATAACTAGTCATTACAGTATTAACCATTTACATGGAAATAAGCTTAAATATATATTCGTTATGTCACTTTCAGAAATTGACCTTCATATTTAAAATTTTCAATGTACCAAAAACGCACATTAATAATAACGTATAACCATTAAAAATTATAAGACGAGGTGTATTCTATTATTTTGGCTCGATTTGTATATTGAAGTTTTTATATTTATTGTTTTATGTAAAAGAATTGTTTTGAGTCCAAATAACAATTTATTCGATCTTTTTTAGTTTGTTGCTTATATATTTTGATTTGTGTAAGTACTTTTGATATTTTTATCTTTAAATTCATAATAGTTAAAGTTTAATAAAAATGTATTAAATTAATTTAATATGGTTTGTGGTGATGCATTTAATGACAATTTTACATACTATATATATATATACTCCTAAAAACTATATGTTTTTATTTTATAATTCATGCATTTTTATTTACGAATTTTAACACGTTCATGAACAAGATGACTACACCAGTCGTCAACCAAGTGCCGTTTGGGAATAAGACTGCCGCAACCGTTTTATTCTAAATTAATTTTTATGGTTAATTGATTTAACAATTGATATAAAAAATATCTACAGGTTTTGAAATGATGTCTAGTTTCGTGAAACACTTATGAGTTTCTACGTACGATTTTAATCTAATAAAGTGTCTGTGAACGTGTTAAAATTGTTATTTCAATTTGTAAACTAACACTCAACTGACTGGATATTTATTAATTACCTTTTGCTACTATCGCTTATATTACAATTAATAGTTACATAAAACACTATAATTAAACTGTTTTCATTTTATTTTTTTGTCAAATTGTAAGTTTTATTTGAAAAATACTGATTTTTATTTCCAAATATATATTTTTTATAATATGCCAATACAGCAGACTGTGACTATTTGAATATATACGTACAACTTTTTATTAATCAGTTCATAAACTATTAAGAAGCAACATTTTTTTTTAAAAAAAACAATTATATCTTGGAAAAGTAGTAGGAATAACTTCACAAAACACTCGTGAACGTTGTGGCGGCTAAAAAGAAACATATTAGGTATTGCATACTTCTTGCATTCCAGCTGAAAAAATGCTGCCGAAACCGTGTGAAGGATTTTTCATATATATATATATATATATATATATATATATATATATATATATATATATATACATATACATATATATATAAATATATATATATTTGCTCAGGTTTGAGGGAAGGTGTGGTGATGAATAAAACATGCAAGAAATGCTAAAACCTAAAATAGATCCGAAATTGCATTACAACTTCATCGACTTAAAGCCGCCATCTTTATTTCCACAAGTGATTCATTAGTTAGCCGACCGATGAAACATACTTATACAAAATAGAGAGAGATATTTTAAGAATTTTCTATAAAACTTTCACTGAATTAATTTGTACATTTAATACAAGTGTGTGTTATAAATTGTTATACATACAATGCAAGGATATGCGAATTGTTTGTAAAAGTATATAATATGAATTTAAATTAAGTTGAATAAACTATATCATAAATTGGTCATGTCACGCGCCTTCTGCAGCATCCTGGCCAAGTTCTATGATAAATGGAAAACATCGTCATAACTCAAAGCTGCCGTACACGACATCTAAAACACGGATGAGGTCTAAAGCAAACAAAGAGGACCTTTCTTACAGCGGCACCCATCAATAAAGTGTTCCTTATCTCATATTTACAGAGATATAAATATCAGGAAACAGGCAACTACGTCGGATTTCTAAAAACTTACATATAACGACAATCAAAAAAACTTTGTTTCGTATATCTTTTCGGGGGCAGCGGTAATTTTTCATAGAGCCATACAACGTTATGAATGATACGTATCCCGAGCCTATTGTATACATGTATACAGTATTTTGCTCTATAACTTTTATCTGAAATAGGATATATGGTTATTGAACACAGTCCATTTAAGAAAGGTTCGTACATGTATCATATAGTAATTGCATTTACTTTTTTATGGTGTTCGAAAGTTGTTATAAGAAGTTCTAGATTCAATATTTATATATAGGTATAGGTAATAAGAGGTGTAAATCAAGTTTGGTATTTATTATTTTTTTCATGTTTTCAGTATGAAGAAATTGTATTTCCTTCCTACGACATGAGTTATCACAAGAGGTAACATGAAATTGTGATGTCAACATTTTCTAAAAACATTTTTCACACTTTTCTTCTATGACTTCATTTTAAATATAAAGATAAATGTATATTTATATAATGTTCAACATATAAGTAAACGTTTTTGTTCTTTTAATTTTTATTATACAAATTTTTAAAATTTAAAAATAATTTCATGTATAATAGTCAAAAGACTATTATACAATAAGCTACGAATTATAAAATAAAACATTTAATTTTATCATTACCTCTAAATATGTTAAAATATAAACGTTTCCAAAAATTTAATTAGTATAACTTGAAATATTAGGCAATAAGTAAGGATTGAAGCACGCTGTTTTTAAAGCAAATAAGAAAAATAATTAGTGCCTTATGAAAATATAACTAAATTAGTTATTAGAAATAAAAAAAGTATTAAATAAACACATGCAATATATAACATATATATATATATATATATATATATATATATATATATTATATGCATACGGGACTAAATATTAATAATTACGATGTACGTATAGAAGATAAAAAATGTCAGTTTTAATTGATACGAAATGCTATTAATACTGTAATGTAGTAATTATATTTTCGACATTGTATAAATAAATCAATACATGCATTGCTTTATCACAATACGTATGCAGTTTCACAACTAGGTATTTACAAACTGTGTAAATAGAACAGTTTAATTAACAACGGGAAATTTTAATTTTAACAATCGTTATGATTTCGATTGGGTGCACTTTTCAAAAGACTCGTTAGTTAATTCATTGTTTGATGATGCGTTCAACTGTAAGATAATGAGGCTTTTGTTTTTTAAATTGAGTAAGCTTTTTAAAAAGCTTTAATTAATTCTGTGTGCTTTATCACCGACATCAAACTGACATCATGAAAGTTATCTTAAATCTTTTTTTTATTTTGTCGTATGCTTTACCGAAACTTTCGTAAGCAAAAACCTTGAAAAAGCTAAAAGTAATATAAAAGGAAATTATATAAGGTAATATAAAAATTTAAATATTAATAACGCTTTTTATTATATATATATATATATATAATATATATATATATATATATATATATATATATATATAAACGTATGCAGCAAATTAAATATAATAGAATATAATATTTTTTTATAAGTATTTAAACATAATATTTTTTTAAATAAGTAATCAATTTTTGCTACTTGTACATATGTGTATGAATAAATTTAAATAAAAAAGTAAATAAATAAAATTCTCTAAACATATTTAAATTATTCAACATGCGTCGAGTTAAGCATTTATTTCTGAAAGAGTTTTTGAAATTGTCTGCATAATATTTTTCGATATTTTAAGCTTCGAGTTGTTCTCTATTTAGTCTCGTTTCAGTGTTAATAAGGCTATTTTCATAATTTCACAGTTTGTAGAAACATTGAATTAATAATATAGAGAGTTGGGTGAAAACCCGATTACATACATACACACACACACACATATATATATATATATATATATATATATATATATATATATATATATATGTATATATATAGTCTATTTGCAGAATATTTCCTTATTAAAAACTTCTTAATTGCACTATATAGCTTCTACATTTATAAAATTGAATAAAACATATTAATTTTCTTTATTTTATTTGCACGAGTAATTAAAAATTGTAATTATTCGAAGAATTATATATATAGATATATATATATATATATATACGATATATATATATATATATATATATATATATATATATATATATTACGATATATATATATATATATATATATATACGTATATATATATATATATAAATCGTGAAATTGAATAATTCTTTAAAATGAAATTTAACTATTAGAAAACATTAAATATATCTGTAGTAGATAAATTTACAAAATAAGGGAGATAAATTTACATAACATTAAATTAAACTCTTAATCATACATAAAAACATATATAATTGAATACGGAGTATACGATATACGTACAAAATCTAATAAAAATCATAAAGTTACGAAACATAAATCGAAAATGTATTTTAACTTGTAGAGTAAAGCAAATATATAAAGACTAGATATGCATGTTTGTAAAATATTTTACAATCAAATATATGTGACCATTTAAAGATTAATTTGCTTACAATTCGTCTACAATAATATTAAAAAGATAATTCGGAAATTATGAGTGTATATTAATACAATATTCTAAGCATACTTTTAGCAAATTGTATTAAACTTACCTAATTGACACTACTCGGATATTTACACAAAAGAAGAGATAGATGAACTAATATAATAATGAACAGTTAATACATTATGTACAGTTTTTAATAAATATCACTTAATTTAATAGATATCACCTAAATCAATTACAATTTTTAATAAATATCACTTAGCACGTGTCACTAATAACTGACATCTAATAAGACTTGATATAATAGGTTATGGTTTTTTTCTGATACTAATTTTATAGTTTAACAGAGTGCAGCACTTACTGCATTTGAATAATTTCTGTTTTAAAGTCTGCTATTTTATATTAATACGAGTCGATATTATCATTTCAAATAGATTGCTACTCCTCTCTTAGTATATTTAAAAAAGTAAACAGTAAAATATAAATAGATGTTTAAATAATATTAATGATTGATCTCAAGGTTTTTAGTGAGTATTAAATTTCTAATATTCATTGTAATAACAAAGAAGATATACTGTGAGACATAACTTTTTAATTAATTATTATTTTTTAATTAGGTTATATATATATATATATATATAAACATATATAAATAAATTATAAGTTAACATATTTAAGTCATTAAAATGTACTTAACGAATAAAATGTTTAAATACTCTTCATTTTATGTAGTTTTTATTTGTTCCTTTTATGTGTAATATGTAAGGAAATTTATTGATTAATGACTAAGAAAATTTCTTTGATACTAATTTATTCTAATTAGTTTCTGAGCCATCCGTATATACAATCGAATATAGTCATAAAGAGAATTGATATAACTAGTTCATTGCTTTATCAAAGAAATATTCACATAGATTTTGCTTCATGCATACTTCCTAAAAACCCAATCACTACAGAAAAGACACCTTTTCATAGATTTACCGAAAAAAAATATTCTTCTCTTAACTTCTTATCTAATGAGCGGCGAATCCTACTTTTAGAACAAATCAAGATATTTTTTCTTCGTATCGAAAAATTAAAAAGTATCTAGTTCTGTTTACATTATTATAGCTTTTTATTAATTATGTTTAAAATGTAATTGTGTGATAGATTGATGAAAATGTTTGTATTATTAGTTATTTATGTCTTTTTCAATTCTTTGTTACTTAACATAATTTAAATATAATTTACTACAATAAGATTAATATTTATGTAGAAAAATATAATATATTGATAGAATTTACATATCACGGATATAATAAGTGAATGTAGTCTGTTTTGCAGCGTTCACTATAATCAATTTTGATAGTATATATATACATATATATATATATATATATATATATATATATATATATATATGTATATATGTATATATATATATATATATATACACGAAAAATGTATAAAATATTGTATATTTATTGGAATAAAAATATTTCTACAAATTAAATTCTCATTCAAGATTCTGCAGAAAGAGTACAATGAAATTAATTAGGTATTAAATTATTTGAAAATAAATTATTCATTTAATTTATTATATTTATATGATATAGATAATAAAATAATTCAATAAAATTAGGCAAAAGAGAATATAGAAAGACATACACAAAGAATAGCAATAATTAGACAGACATACACAAAGAATTTTATATATATACATATACATATAATATATATATATATATATATATATATATATATATATATATATATATACGTAAAAATTAGCACTAAATCGTTTAAACTAGCAGTAAAAAGAAGACTTATTTAAAAGAAAATAAATAAAGGATATATATATATATATATATACATGCACACACACACACTCACACACACACACATATATATATATATATATATGTGTGTATATATATATATATATATATATATATATATATATATGCATACATATATGCGTGTGTGCATGATTGTGTATGCATGCGAGTGAATAAGAATACATATGTATGTAATTTGATAATAGAAGTTATAAATAAATAAATTGTGTTAAATACAAATCTCGTTCAATATCTCATGATTTATTTTTATTCAGTTGTTGAAAGTTTGGTGCAGAGCAGACAAGCAACTTTTGCCGTGTGAAATTCACCTGTGGTGTTGTTTTTCACAATAACATAAACGTCCCCCAAAGGGATATGAACTCTATTCAGGAGATACGATGAACATACAACCTTATCGATTCTGGCTAAAGGGAAAAGCTTGCACAGAGTGTATTTGACAGTTGTACCCAGCGCTTCATTTAACAGCTTTAATAATAATGTATACGTGTTAAATTATATAAATTTGTAATTATTCGATGTTAACACCTTGTTCAAACACGTACTAAACATTACCATTTACGGTTTAATCAAATGTTTCTGAATTTCCGCATACAGGCTCTTTGAATTTGTTGAACTATGTTTAACTTGAGACTAGTGATTATTCAAGTTCTTGTTTTTTGTTGATTTATTTCAAAATATTATTTTTCATTCTAAATTATATGAATATATGTATGCATGCATATATATATATGCATGTATATACATGTATGTATATATATATATATATATATATATATATATATATATATATATATATATATATATATATTGATAGGATATTTTTAATAATATTAAAAAATTAATCAATGTTAAGAAATATGTGTTTATTAATATCAAATTTGCTCATTAAATATAATATGTACATAAAAAACCTAGATATTTTAAACGAACAATAATATCACAAAATATAGAAAGAAATATATGTTTCTATGATTTATAAAAAGTAAAAAATGAGAATATACAGAGGCGACATATATATACAGAGGCGACAAAAAAACCTCCAAAATTTTACTTAGCCATTAGTTTGTGGCTGTTCAATTTGGCTGAAGCATAATTAGGTCTTCCGATAGCATATACCTTATAGTTTTCAGTTGCCAGCATGATTTGGGCGAGTATGAATCGTGTGTTCGTTATTGAATCATTTATCCGAAAGAATGAATCTGTGATCGCCACGCAGAGAGCTCTTCAATTCGCTCTGCACTCAGTCGAAATGCTACTGTTCCGGACCAAAAAACCATATTGTTATGGATTGCAAATTAGAGGGTCACAGATTCGGCGTTAAAACGGAAACTACTCAGAAGACCACGGAGCGTTCAGATGTCAGAAAATGTCAACGCTGTGAGACAATCCGTTGTGCAATCTCCAAAAGTTCAGCCCGTAAACATGCTTTTGCTTTGGGGTTGTCTGATCGAACTTCCAGGAGAATTTTACATGCCGATCTTAAGTTAAATCTGTACATAATGATAGTTGTTCAGAAACTTAAGGAATACGACTGGGAGAACTGAATGGCATGTTGTGAGGATATTTTTCAAAATGTTCCTGCAGACGCTGTTCTACTCACAAGTGACGAAGCTCACTTTCATTTGTCTGGCTACGTTAATAATTAGAATTTTCGTTACTGGACGAAGAACAATTCTCATCAGCTTCACGAAGGACCTCTACATAGCCAACGTGTCACTGTGTGTTGCGCTGTTGCAGAATTTGGTGTTTATGGCTCTTTTTTGAAGAGAAATGATAATAATTTCCCATCGGTTTGTGGGGATGGTACAAAACTTATTGAAACCGAAACTCGTCGAACTTATAAATCTGAATGTATAGTTTTAACAGGATGGGGCCATCGCTCACACGGCGAGCAGATCAATAGAAATTTTAAAAGAACTCTTTCTAGAGCCCTTGATCTCGTTACGCGGTGATGTTGGGTGACTTGCAGGTTCACCCAATCATACCCATTGAAACCTTTTTCTTTGAGGTGAATGAACTGTAGGTTGCTATATGCCAAGAATTTGAAGCGATAACGCCTGAAATAACTCGATGATTGATGAGAAACTTCAAAAATCGACGACAAATGTGTATCGCGAATGAAGGCCACCATCTGGTTGATATCATATTAAAAATCAATGGAAACTAAACTGTATTCTATGCACTTTTAGATTATGTAATAAAATTTTAAATATCCTTTACCATGTCTATTTTGTTAACTTTTAAATGTGGGTGGTTCTTCTACCGTACCCTGTATATATATATATATATATATGTAAAAATCGGTAAACAAATTATAACAAATTTATGAAGTGAAATTAAATTATGTTTATTTTTATTGTATTATAATTAAATAAATGCCAACAAATACTTAAATATAATACTATTACAAGTATGTTTTATAAATATAAACATATTTAGATTATAAAATCTACCTGAAAAATAAAAACATGAATACATTCAAAAGTTATTAAAGTGATGATTTCAGTAAGCACCTTTATAATGTGAGTAGGAGTTAATTTTAGTAGCTATAAAATAAAATACAATTTAATAGCATATTGATAAGTCGATAAACCTATAATAAAACTAGTAAAAAGTTATTTAACAATATTGAACCTTTATTGTAATTAAGTTAATTACTAGCTTCTGTAATATTTCTCTTCAGTTCATGATCCAAAATACCTAATATCAAAATAAATAATACCAAAAAATGGAATATTTAAAATATCGATATTTTAAACGAAAAAAAGAGTATTGAAATCATTTACGTGGAATGAAGCGTGAATTATTAAAGAACAATGACTTGTACAAAATATTTCAACATAATACTATACCAATATCAAGTAGCATTTCAACCATTAACAATTATTCGTGGCGCCAGACAGAAAACCGGCAAACACTTTAAACATCCGACAAAGAGCACTTCAATAAATTTAAGGAATTGATAAAGTTTTTATTCAGTTCTTTGCGAGTGACTTTATTCCGTTGAGAATATGCCAGCATCTACCGACTAGTTTAAATTGCCATGAACCGGCATCAACAGCGAGAAAATCTACATAAAATAAAATTAAGAGGAATTTTCCTTCGCGTACAAGACGAAGAAGTTGATGTCGTTTCTAATTTCGAGGCAGTCGAAGATCCGACTAACCGACCATATTGTGGTACAATACGCTTTATTGTAGAACTTATCACGCAATATTTAATAAGGAAATGAAATACAAAAACTTTCAAGCCTTTGTACGAGAATCTTAAACAAAAAATGCCAACAAATGAATTTTTCTTTCATTCTGGTGTCTAGTTTCTTCGAGTATTATGCGTGTTGCACGAAATTAAGTTTCCTAACAAATCTTTAATGACATTCTCTCTTTAAAATGCGGATGTTGCATTAAATTATCGTAATCTACGGAGACGTACAATACATTTTCTTTTCAATTTATATTTATGTGATAAGATTTTCGTTTGCATCGAAATGAGAATTCCTATTTCATATTTACTTATTAGAAATGTCATTTTTATTCATTTATTTATTTCTGAAGTATATTCAATATACATTACAAACAATTTAAAGTGATTGCGTGCTGAAATGGAAATAACAGGAATGAGCTAAATTTAATTTTACTTATGTACATATATATATATATATATATTCACATATTTTTATATAAACGAACATACAATAAGCATATTTATCTATGTCTTAATTTTCTAATCAATAAAAATTAAAAATGGTCAACTTGAACTTTTGAAATAATGTTAGTTTAAAGATTAACACCTCAACATGATTATCATTTCAATCGTTATAATAGCTTTACATATGAGGTCACACGATACACTAAAAGGAGTTCCTATGACGGAATGTATATATATATATATATATATATATATATATATATATATATATATATATATATATATGTGTGTGTGTGTGTGGGCGCGTGTGTATGTTTATGTATGCGTATAAATGTATTTTAGAATGTTATTAACGTCTGACCTTGATAATTTTACCTCGTGCTTAAAATAAAATATGTGTACTTTTTAAATATGTGTATTTTATCTAAGAACTCTAATTAACTGTATGATTGATTTTTAGTTTAATAAATGTTGAATATATTTAATTTAACATGATTTACTGATTTTTATTTTAGTTTAAATTATTATAGTTACATATATTGTAACAGAAACTAACATGAATATATTTCCTACTCAAAAAATATAATAAAGAATTTGCAACCCCACTAAAATATGATTGAGGAAAATACAAAAACGAAGTAATAATAATACTAAAATATTAGATAAGACAGTTTTAAAATCGTGAATGAATTGATAGATAAAGTATTTAAAAAGTAACATATGAATATCTAGTAGAAAAATTCAGTTAAAAGCAGACTTAAGCGCTTATCAACATATTAAAACATAATAAAAATAGAGATGAGCACATTTTACAATTAAACAAATTACAAAAGTGACATATGTAAACTACATTCAAATTAGGTATATAGAATATATTATATATATATATATATATATATATATATATATATATATATATATATAAACAATTTATTTAATATCTTACAAACTTTAAAACAAGTAAATAATATAAATTGAAGATAAGAAAATAAAGCATGTAATATTATTTAAATATTTTGAGATAAATTTCTATTCAGTACTATCTAATATTTAACATATGTATTATACTTACAATTAAAATATGTCAATAAAGTATGACATTTCTTTTTAAGGATTTACAACGGAATATATTTCAATGAAAAATATAAGAATAATAATATGAACGTAAAAGTAAATTACAAAATAAAACTTAATTTGCTTTCTATTTTAAAGAACTTAAGATTATTACAACAATATATTAAATTGTCGATGTTGTAGTATGAATTATGAACATACTCGTATATTCAATAAAATAATATTAATTTAAAAACAGTTCGTTAAGAAAATAATTCAATTTTAAAATAAATAATTTTAAATAATTTTTTTTGAATAAAATAGTGATTTAATCGATTCTAGACAATTATATTAGCAATTTGGGCTAAATTGTAAACAATTTGAAGACAATTAAAATACTATTATAACAAATAATTGAAATTTATTAAATGTGAGTATTTTTACTAATAGTACATATTATTAAAGTTCATTTATTTTATTAACGATTTTATTGAAGATATTTTATTAACGGTGAATGCATTACGTTTATATATAAGTGAAATAATGTTAAGTATGTAACATTATTAAGTTATGTATTATTTCAATTAACTAAAAAGATTTGCTTTGAAATGTGCACAAAACTGACTACTTTTTCAAAAATTTAAAACCTCAAGACAGTAAAAATTTCATATCTAAATAAATTTTGTGACCAATATATGATTTAAATCTACTCTTATATTAAAATATTTTTCTAAATGTGCAGGCGGATAAATTTTTAAATAGTTATCACTTTTTAATGAAAAATACTGGTAGTTAAATGGCTATCAATTTGACTTCCTGCATTAAAACAATATTTTTTTAATACAGATAATATATAGTACATACTATGTTTTTAAAGTTGCATAAACTCCAACCAATAATATTTAAAAAAAAAAGTTAAAAAGAAACATATAATAAAATCCAAAGTAATAAAATATTTTTTTCATTTTCTTTAAAAAGCATAATTTATAAATTTAGTTTGTATAAGTACTTGATAATTATTTCAAAACGACACATTCATAGCTAAATATTAATGATCTTTAATACTGAATCATATGTATGTTAAAAGAACCGAATTAGTGGACAGTGCGGAAAAATATATTATAGGTAACAAACACTGTGTTATGTATTTTGCGTGCTGAAAAGGAATCATGTTCCACGATAGTTTTTTTACTGATTTGATAATGTGATGAATTGTAATATAATCGATTGTATTGATATTGTTTTCTATATCAAATATCACTTAAATCATTTTCGAATTTATTTATACGAAATAATAATTATGAGCATATCGTGTGTACAGCTATTTAAGATATTTATTAAATATTGAAGGAAATTTAAAATATGAAAACTTAAGTTTTTATATAAAATATATATGTAGTGAACATAAGGCATACATAAAATGCATTAGAAAAAAAAACTATTTAATAAATATCACATCATGAGCTATAATACGGCTTATTAATGTATATATTTTTAACTTCGTAGTCATAATCGAATATTATTAACTATTTCAGATAATATTTGTTTAATAAACAATAACATAATATGCATTATCCAATTTGAACTTTTGATATATTTGTTAGTTCACTGATTTGTTTCACTTTGTAAAAATTGTTATTTTTTTACAGAAAAAAGATTTAATAGATTGTAATAAATTGATTGAAATGTATATAAATAAATCTTATATCTACATATTCTCTAACTTACATTTTATAAAACAATGATATTTCAATTATATTTTTAATTACTTATTAAAAAGTAATTTATATTTTTATAGCGCTTTATTGTATTATGTTGTGAACACAATTAATGGTACTCTTTTTTAAAACGTGTTGTTTACAAGCTGTAACTGAAGAACAACATCCGTTTAGTCAACTGGGAATATATTTTACAGATGCCGGTGTATTTTAAGAATTTCTCCCAGTTGAAAAGAATTGCACCTATTGCATAAGCTCGACGAAGTGTAATCCTCCCTCGCGACCATTTCGTTTCTCCAAATACTCTTATATCTTGTTCGGAACCCTCCGACCGTACGTTGCCCACCCCCTTGACTGTCTGCGGAACAGTGTCGAGAGGCAAGCGCCAAGCACAAGCAGCCAGAAAGCATAGGTCGTACTATAAGCCATACGTCATAACTCAGAGTTAAGAGGGCCGCTTAACTTGTAAATAAATCAGGATGAAACTGTCAGATTGTTGCAATGTACATATTGACATTACATTGAGCATGCTAACTTTTTATTACTTTTGTTTTATCTTGCGGACAAATATATTTTAAAGTTTTGTATGTTTGTGTCTATGTGTTTGTATATACATATACATCTGTGTTATTTCTTCTCTTCTTGTGGGAAAAATGACAGTTTTGTGGGTAGTTGTGTCGTACATCGGCCGTGATATGCGTGTTTTTCAACGGATTTATATTTATTTTACATGCGGGATTTTCTAAATGCAAGGAAGTTTGAAAATATCGTTGTTGTAAAATGACTCGAGGTGTTGTTACTTTTCGTTCATTGTGCCATTTAAAATATCATTTAACTTTCTTTATCTGTTTACTTTACTGCTCTTAAATTGTACCATTTAGCTTATTTTCATAATAATATGAATAAACATATGCCAATATGTATATAAACAAATACATGTAAGAGAACTGATGCTTAAAATAAAAATTAAAAAATAATAAATTAACTTAGTCACAATAGATTCAAGTGAATATCAAGAACAAAAAACCCTAGCATACCATCGAAACAACCCAAACCAAAGAAAAGAATTCACCTTTTTAAAACTACATAAAAACCTACACACACATACACACATATATATATATATATATATATATACATTCATATAAAAAAAATATTAATTAAAAACAACTCTAGCATAAAAAATATTTTGTTGTTAAATTAAAATTTTATACGACTTTTAAAAGAGACTTTTAAATAAATGATTATCATTTGATGTTATTATGAGATCATGGAAAATTTTTCATATAAATAACGTTTTTGAGACAAGAAAAAACGTGTTAATTTTATCTTGATATTTTAAACATAATTTTAAAATAGTATGTTTTTGAAATGATTTAATTTAAATATTTTATACCTATACAAATTATAGTCTTTATTTGTTTTATTATTCATAAATAAAATTGATCAAAATTAATTTATTTGATTTTTTTGCTACAAGCATTGACTGGTTTAGATTCATAATTCGCATTCTAATTCAACTTATAAGTCTGTAAAGACAGCAGTAAATTTTCGCTATCAGTGATTGGCAACACAAAATTACGCCGTGTGTGCGCGCGCTTGTACTTCACTGGGTAGGTTAAGTGTACATCGGTGTACGGGGATAGAGTGAAGTGCATACCTATGACACTACGGCAAACTTGGGGCAAATTTTTGTCCCCGTGGAACTAGTGCAGTGTAAGGTGTTTCATTATATAATATTACATACGTCACGACACCTATACACGTATGTAGTCATACACGTACACGTAATACTCATATGAATTGCTATACACTTCACTAGCGCCTCTATCGGCTGAGGGAACTCATTCGCTCCGCGAAAAGCATAGGAAAATATAACTAGTGTTATAGCTCTGGTGAAGTGATTCTCGTGTAGTGTCTTGTGTTATGATTAAATAGTAGTGTATCCAAGGGCGGTCACACCGCCATCATGCACAAGGGAATGGAAGTGAGTGAATGGAGTGGATTGAAATCGCGTAAGCGAGCAAGGAAGGGTAGCGATGGGGACGTAAATAATAAGAGAAAGAAAACTACTAGTCAGCGGATACAGCCATCACCACGGCCAATAAATTCAACATCCTGAATGGTTCCGAAGTGGTAGCAAAGGCGACTGTGAAAAAAAGGAACGGATCCACCCATGGCTTTGCAGCACGCCGTAGATAAGTTTTCTCGGTTTGTAGTTAATTTAAATACCCTGCCAACTAAAGCTGGAATCACAGGTGAGTTTGCCATCAAACCCTCTTAACCTGGACTCACAATTACTCTGAACAATATGCCTGTATATAATGAAATTCTCCGAATACTAAAGAATGGTTAAATGGAATATCACACATATTCCCATTTTAAAAAAAATCAATATCCTTTTTAAGGGTCTCCCACCCGGTTTGTCAGATAAGGAAACACTTAATGAAATCAAACTGAACAAATTGCCGGCCACCAGATCCGGCAAATACAATACGCTAGTAAAGATATGGGGTTGATTAACATCACATGCTTTGCCCCATGTATTAAATTAGCGGAACTATCCAAGATATCTAGACTCTTCTGTATTAGTTTACTGGAAGACTTACAAACTGGTAAATTCTATTACACAGTGTTTAAAGTGCCAGGTCTTTGGTCACGTAGCGAGAAACTGCAAATATTTGTAGTTTTTATAATACCAATATCATAATTATTCGTAAAAATTTCATACTCGTATAACTTCGTGTGTCATTGTAAGAATAATTTGATACAAAATCTTTACACTTTTTGTTTAATTTGTTTGTCCATTTTTGGAAATTTTACATTATATATATATATATATATATATATATATGACTATTATCTAATACCTGTGTATATAATTTTATGCGCTAATTTATATTTAAAGTATTTCATAATTATGAAATGAAATCTGATTTTGAATGATTCATTGTCAAGAATGAAAATATAAATTCTTTGCATGGATATACCTTCTACACCTAAAACATTCTCCTATTTATTTTGTTACCCTAACAACTACCAATACCAAGTTTCACCAATTAAGGGCGGCGGGTCCGACATGGGTCTTATGAGCTTATTGTCAGGGTAAATTCTGCATCGAAAACATGGGGACACGACAGATGCCGGTTGCAACGGTTGCGGTAACGGGATCCCGCGGGGGATCACCACGCATTAGTTTCGTGTAATTGAATTCGTACGCCCTCTCTCATCACTCGCGGCGATCGAATCAGATTGTCAGAAGTTCACCTATACAAGCGGTGTGTGATACCGGTGCGTATACACACACCAGCTATTCTCAATCTACAGAATACACACTATTGTGTATCTCTGCTCCACTTGAGATTACTATGTTTTGAAGTACTGTCTTTTTTAATTTTATAATATTCGACGAAATTCTATTATTTTTCCAAATGTGTTCATAACAAGTAAATCAATTGTAAATAAACATTCAAAAAAGATCAATCTAAGCATTATATTATAAAAAAGTAAACGACAAAATTTTTAGAAAATGTTTAATTTAATAAAGTCAGATAAGTTAGAATTCATTTTTAAATTGATCGGTAATATTTTTGCAATAACAGATTCCTACGGAAAGAAATAAAAGTATTATATTTTTTAATAAAATTACTTTTATTTAATTATGTAAATTTACTTTTTTAAACATACTCTCTATAATTTTTGAAAATATGTTCATAACAAGTAAATCAGTTGTAAATAAACAATCAAGAAATATGAATCTAAGCTATATATTATATAAAAATAAAAGACAAGCTTTTTAGAAAATGTTTAATTTGATACAGTTAGATAAGTTAGAATTCATTTTTAAATTGATCAGTAATATTTTTGCAATATCAGATTCAGCCAGAAAGAAATAAAAGTAATATATCTTTTGAGAAAATTGCTCTTATTTGATTATATAAATTTACTTGTTTAAACATACTCTCTATAAAATATAATGTAACTTGAAAATAAAGACATTAGAACAAAAAATGTCTTTATTTTCAAGTTATGTTTTCTTCTTTTACTTCCAATCAGTGTGTTTATGTTTTAAATGCTATTTTTGTAACAATTTGGTATGTAATATAGTCCTTACTTTATTTAAATATTGCATAGAAGTTAGAAAGTTCAGAAAAGCAACTTGTTTTAATAGTTTAATTTATTGAAAATTTTACTTCTTTATTTTTTTGTTTAAGAAAATTTTCATTTACGCTTAGTATAATTAATTATTCATTTTCTTCAGAGATATTTTAATATGAAAAAAAATTCTTTTTTCCTTTAACTATAACATACTTTACATCTGTTAATGTACATATGAGTGTATGTGAATTAAAAATAAATACCAAAACAAAATTCTAACAATTCCATTAGATACGTATAATTCGGAAGTAAAATATTTATTAAGATTACACTTACTTTATATATAAACACTTATAAATTTATAACTTATTTGACAGCTGTAGCCATCATTTTTCTAATTTATTTCTTATGTATTCATGTGAAAACGTATAAGATTTATTGAAAAGCTGTTGTGTATTCGAAAAATTTAAATTAAATATTTAAGAACATAATTTGTTCTTAAAAAAATTGATATTGATTCCTTGGATATTTTCTACCTGATAATTTAACATATTCATAATGAAATTTAGCTTCTATAATTTATACTTCTTAAATACTGTTGTACGAGAAACAATTTCTCGATTGTGTTAGTTCACATGAGGTACTCTTAATTTCAAAATGCAGTCACCAATAGGGATGAAATTTTTCATTGATATTTACAATTAATTCGAAGTATGTACGAGTACAACTGTTTTTATGTTTACTCAAAAACTTCACAATTTAAATACTGACGACTTAGTTACTCATCTATCTTAAATAAGTACAGATACGACGATATAAAAAAGTGTCTATCATATTTACAAATTTTTCATTTCAATTCAAATAACTACACATTTTTGCTATATTGAGCTCCGTAATGAGTATTATCAAAGTTCAAGGTGAAGCATAAGAAATTGTTGGCTTAGATGTATAAATCGTGCTTCTTTTAGAACAAATTAATAGTCTAGAGTTCTAGAGAAAGCTATAAAACTAACTTACATATATCATTCACAAACCAAATAATGTATCACATGGAATGTCATTCAGTGTAATGAAACGATTGATTTTCATTTACTAAGACTCTTATTTTTTATTTACACGTTTGTTTCTTTTTAATTACTCTGTATTTATAGCCCTTTTCAACACGCCTAAATTATATCCGAATTTCAATTATCAAGTATACTTCAAAACTGTTGATATATTAACAAGTAATTTATTAAAATGAATTTGGTTTAATTTAATTTTTTAATAACTCATTATTTATCATTATCGATTATTACTTATGCACATTTTTGTGTCCTCAAGTTGATAGTACCATCGAAATGCGTGTAAGTGACAATCAAAGTTAATTATTATTTGTTGAACATTTTTGTCTCGAAAAGGTTTTTTATGCTTTATGGCGTGAAGAAGAATTGATTTTTGAAAGTGAATATACACAGGGTTAGAAATGTATAATGAATACCCAATATTTCATTTTATTTCTTTGATATATACTGTCGTTATAATCAGTGTTATAGGATCAACTTAAAATAATTGCACACTCCTCATCTTACTTGGAATTTGTATGCGTCATTAGCAAGTAGGTCATTTTTTAATGACTTATTTTTAAATTTACCGAAAAAGTAACATAAATTATTATCTATTTTCATTTTTAATATATGATATATTTTGTAATTATCTTGATTATGAATTATGATAAAGTATCCTTTATTTTTTAATTTTTTAAGTAAAATAAATTTTTAAGAAATAAATATCTATTACAAATAAATAAATTATAATAAAATATAATGTATTAATATATACATATTTTTATGTCTCGTGCCATATTTAAATAATTTACTAAAGTATTACTGCTATAACGTAAAACAATCTAATAAATAATATAAAATATTAAATAAGCCTGTAAGAGAAAACAGTTTAATTTTTTAATGTCAAATAACTATAATAATTTAATTAATATAATGGTAATTAAAATACAATAATTATTAGACGTTCGAAATCCTATTAAGGTTTACCGATGAACATCTACGTTGGTCGTTATTTTGAATTTTGTTTATATGTTTTTAATATTAATGCACATACTATTAAAGTAATCATAAAAATATTATTTTACTATTCCAATTATTATAACTTTTGTATAATGAAAATTAAGGTTATGTTAAATTTAATATAGTATTACATGTCAAGTTATAATAACAATTTTAAATAACTGTACTACATTAATGATTGTTTTTTTTTTAAAAAAAAACAGTTAAAACTGTGAAGAAATTAAAACTGTTAAAAAAACAGTCACTGTGTAAGAAATTAATTTGACATTAACAATATAAATCATTAATAACCCACTCCATTTTTTTTCAAAAAGGATTTTGTTTTTAAAGGTCTATTAGTAAAAAATGGATATGATCATTAGTTTATAAAAGCAGTTATTATTCTTTTATAATTGCTTTAAAATATGTTTTTAAGTTTAACCTATTGTGCATTTTTCATATTCATTACATCTATTTATAATAGTTTTATATATTTTTCTAATATTGTTTAAATGGGATATTCAACAGTAAAATTATATTGAATAGCAAAATTTTTTATTATTTATATTATTATTATATTGTTTGATACGTTATATTTTAATTTATAAATTACAAATTATTTTCATCACTTTTATCCTCATTTATTCTTTTTTTATCTTCGAAACTTTAAGTATTACATAAAATATATTTTTGTAGAAAACTTTAAAAATGAGCATTTTGAAGAAATATATTTGAACAAAAGATAGTTTATAGAAACATTCTATAATGAGTTCTTTTATAAATGAAAAACTTGATAAAAAAATACATCAAGCTCTAGATTGTTGTAAGGTGTTGCAACTTTAATTCGTTTATAACAAATCTGCTTATATGAGAAAGAAACTTTCCTCCACTCGTCTGGAAACTTTCGTACATTTATAACAAAAAAAAACTCTTACGGTACGTCTTTTGTGCTGTCTGCTTTTGTGTACCCACTATGCGGTCAGTTTATTCGTTTGTCACAGACAATGGTTTCGACATTACCAATATTGATGTTCAATTTTGACAACAGTTTACGCACAGAAATTATTCTGTCACTCGGCATGAGCTCGCTCACCCTCACAATCGTTACATCATTCATGACTGTTGCTGAACGTGGTGCGTGCGGTTGGTTTGTAACGAGTTCACGTCCCTACTTCAACGATTTTCACCGGTCGTAGACCGATGATGACCGTGACATATATAACGTTCCGCACAGTACTCGAGGATTTTAATGAATTTTAGATTCTTTCAATCTTTCTTCATAGAGAATCTTAATGAAAACGCGCTGTTCCAGTGACCTACATAAATTTTCCGTTATCGTTACACTACAGTATTATATTTTGACGCAGATACCCGCATCTCGGATGGGTAATATTTGCGAACATTCGAGATATTCATATTTTTCATTTCGCATTATGACATTGAATTGTAAACAGTCTTTTAAAACAGATACGTATTACATATTACAGTATTTACAGATAGAAACATATTTTTTTTATGTATACATACTTATACAGATATATATATATATATATATATATATATATATATATATATATAAAGTAATAAGATATAAATATACAATACATACATACATATATGTGTGTATATATATATATATATATTTAAATATTCATTTAAATACTGATAGAGTATAAACTAAAATTATTGTTTTAAAATTTACGATAAAATATATGAATTTTAATGGTTAAAATAGAGAAACTCATTTCTCTTTTTTACTTTTTTCTCTAATTCCTTTCTCTCTCTCTCTCTTTCTCTTATCTTTCTCTCTATATATATATATATATATATATGCACTTGTATTTCAGTTATTATTAATCAATTTTGTTGTGTGCCTGAAGAGTTATTTCATTATTGATGCACCTGTCAATTTGCGACAATTTTATATTTTGTCTTTTTTGTCATGTTTTGATTTTATTGGTGTACATTCTAATATTGATGTTGTCCATGCTTGATTATTTTGCTTTAATATGGAGTATTCATTGGGATTCGATCCTCTTGATTTTTATTATCACGTCTTGTTCTATAGTTTGGTTTTTTATTAATTTATTGATTATATGGCCGAAGTAAAATATTAAACATTTGCTGTTCCATTTTCTGTATGTGACGTTTATCGTTTAAGGGCCAGGTTTTACATCTATAAATTATGACTTTGTATTTTTTCTTTTAGAAACGGAAAAATTATCCTTTTTTATGAAGTTGAAATGTTTGAATTTTTGTTAACCTGATTTTATCCGATACCAAATTTCGCTCATAATGTTCGGTTAATACATTTCTTTCAAGATAGAAATAGTACTCTATGCGATCTATTATTTTGTCTTATAATAAAATTGGCTTAGGTATTATGATGTTGAATATATCAATATTTTATGATTATTATATTTAGTCTTGATTGTTTATATTTTTGTTATTTTGTTTATTTAGAGTATAAGAATGAGTAATAAAATAAAATATATTTAAAATGAAATGAAACAATTTATGCTTATAATAGTAAAACGAATAAAAAATACTTAAGTAAATAAATGATTTGAAATGATACAATAATTAATAATATTATATATATTATCAGTATGAGATTTGAAATATACAAATCATTTTCCTGTGGATTTGACAAAACTAAGAGTTAAACAATAATATTTTTTCAGAAACATAATTTCAGCTCTAAATTTAACGTATTCGGTTTACTTTCCAATTTTTAAAGTATTTTGGAATGCAATGTTTATATAATGTTATCTCTCTCGAATCTGTCTCACATTCGAAACAGATGACACCATGTGGGTCATGCAAAATCTTATCCGTATAGCTGATGACAGCATGTGGTTCATGTGCAGAGATCAGTATTATCAGTCAGTTCTCAGACAGCAATCAGGAAAGTCATATAATTACAGGAGTAAAATTGACAGTAAGGTGCATAAAAAATAAATTTGTCAGCGGTTTTAAGATCAAATTAAAAATGAGTAATCCACAACCAGAATCTTCCATATATCAAAATATAAATAGTGATGACCCTATGTTAGAAAACACGAAGAATAATTATATATGATATTGATAATAGTGAAAATAATTGGAAGGATAATGTAGAAAATGATAGTAAAGATGATAATTGATGTGAATATGATACAACATCTGAAGAAATAAATTGTGAAAATATGGTTGGTGACAAGTCAGACAATAATGATACAAATGAATTTATTGAAATTGGTAGAAATGATGAAAAATATATGTGAGATGGTAATTTTAAGAAATTTGTTTTTAAAGGAAGTGCCGGTTTAAAATGTTTACCCGATGGACCAGTTCCTTATAATTTTTTTAAACTATTATTTGATAGCAATTTGATTTCAAACATTGAAAGATGATTAGAATTGTCTGAAACGTGCTTTTCTTATTTTTATATTTTTCGGTTTCGCTTATTTTTTATTATAACTACGCAAACTTTTCTGTCTGCTGGAGATGTTTTTGTGTTAAAATATCAGTCTCGAATGTGTTAAATACAAAAAAAGGAATCAAAACAGTATTTTAGTCAGTAGGTTATGCGAATCTTAATTTTTATTCATAATTAAGAAAAAGTCATGTAGTAACTTTTTATTATCTTTTATTAAAATAGCGATTTTCATTTATAAAATAAAGAAGTTTAATGATTTGATATTTTACGACAGTGTAACATCATACATACATACATATATATATATATATATATATATATATATCGTAAACAAAACAATTACATATATTTACAAATTTAATTGTTTATTTAAATTTCATAAGTTTTTTAATTTTATTTATAGATAATTTTTCTACAGGAATAGCTTTAAAATAAATTTATTTTTTCACAAAGATTTCAATATTATGTTTAAAAATAATGTGTATTGACTTTTAAATACAAAATAAATATTCTTAAAAATGATACAATAAAAGAAATTGTGTTTTCAATAATTTGCAACTGAAAAATAATTTTATAATTAAGTAATATTTATTAAAATCGTACAAGTTTTGCGAATTGTATGAATGAGGAGTTAAAATTATGGGAATGAAAGCAAATAATATTTATAATTTTTTTAGAATACAATATATATTATCTAAAATTTCGAGAATTCTTTGTACCTTCTTGAGACAAAAATTAATTGCACATATATTAAAAAAATACATGTTCCTCAAAGACAATAACCATAACTTCTCGAGAATTTCCTAAACGAAGTCTTCACTGCGGAGTAACTAAAGTGCATTTTTACGATTATTGCTTTCATATGAATATATATGACGTAGTTAGTACGATATACGATATTCAGTATTATTGCTTCGCTCCACCGTCGCTTTACTACTGATGACGGACTACAGTCTCATAACAAGAATACCCGTATATTGTATTTGCTTTGACAAAGTTACTGATTGAATTAGGGCTGGAAATTTTTCCCCGGAACAAAGTGAAAGAGTGAAAGGTTTTTGTGACCTAGCACTGATCGGTAATTTTTTTTATCGCTCTTATATAATAAAACTTATTTGATCACGGTGGCTTTCAAAATAATAGCAGCGGATGTACATTTCAGTTCAACACATCTCCTTTTTTATTGTTTAATTAATGGTATCGAATTTATGTCCAATCAAATAAAAATATTGTAACGTTTTATCCTCGATATGTGCAATAAAACTATATATATATATATATATATATATATATATATATATATATATATATATTTGTGTGTGTGAATGAATATGTGTTTAAATTTCTATGTATTTCTACATAAATAAAAAGTATGATTAAGCAATAAATCATTATTCTTCCAATATTTTCATTCCAATAAATTAACTAAATCTCATTTGCTCTTAAATAAATTGTATAATTATGTTTTAGATATAATTTGATAAAAAATAACTATTTTTAACAAAACTGTCATGACTTTAACATTTTCATTATCAAATAAAATGTGGATATTTTACATAAATTGTATACCATATTCGAACAAATCTGTACAAAATAGGATACTTAAAATGGTGTTGATTTTTTTTTAAATAATATGATTTAAATTTGTTGCCAACAATTTAGTTACTAATGTATAGTTTGTCAAAAATAAACAAAAAATTATAAATATAAAAAGTTATACTATATTTTGATGATTATTGAATTTTTTAAAATTGTGTAACTTTTTGAAAAGCTGAAATTAATATTAACTTTCACTTAGAGTAAAGTACATGTATGTAATACTAAAATATTTGTTTTTTATTTTATTAGTAATGTTCTATTTTATCTCTTTTTTGAGTTGATTGGTTAATGATTTACAACCTTTTGAAAATGAAAAATATTACACATAAATAAACCTCTTTTCTTATGAACTTAAAATACGTAAATCTTAATTCATTTTCAGAGTGAAAATTGAAAAATGAACTGTCCAGTTTATTTAAGTTTCAGTGATATCTAATCTAGTTTCAATTTGTTTAGCATTTATGTAACAAGTTATATACAATAAAAATAACTAAATTAATTAAAATCTTTATATCTTATAACAATCTTAAGATTGTTTCTATAACAGTATAATTTTTAATTTTTTAAATAAATTCTCGTACATGAATATTACTTACTGTATTAAAATAATTACTTATAATTGAATTTAGCCATAAATTAATAATAGACCATTATTCTGATCCACTTCTGTCTATTTTGTTAACTGATAAAATAAGAATGAAATACGCGAAACAGAATTATGTATCATATATAAAATCATCAATGAATGTTTTATTAGATATTTTACAATAATAGTGTTTTTTTTTACTTTTAATGTTAAATTAAAATGATATCTATTAGTGAAACGGCCCTATTTGCAAAGACAACTAAAATAAAATTAGTACGGGTACTTTTAAATTAAAAATGTCCTTTTGATTTAAATCTACATATATATATATATATATATATATATATATATATATATGTATATGTGTCTGTGTATAAATATATGTATGTGTATGTATGTATGTATATATATATATATATATTCAGATTTAAATATTCTCACTCACAAATGTACTCTGTGATTTGATGATTGAGATTTTCACTTCTGAATCTGAATGACGCAAATTAAAATCCCAGTCATGTGGATTTACTTAATTTTCTTAAATTGAAGAAACTTGATGTGCTGTGATTCGGAATTCACAGTAAAACTGGAAGTCCATACGTTTCCATTACAGTTGGTGAATGCGAGATTTTATCACCAGAAACCCTCCCGGCATTAATTATTTAATGGAGGCAAGCATGATTGTTTAAAAGTGAATATACATAAAGTGACGAATGTATATATATATATATATATATATATATATATATATATATATATATATATATATATATATATATATATATATGTATATATATATATATATATATTCGCATTATGTGCACATTCACACATATCACTCAATGAGTATGTAAAAATGTTCGTATACCCGCACTTGATTATTTTTTATAATACTTTTATATAGCATAAAAACGAAAACTATTTAACATTTACAAATAATGTTTATTTAAAATACATAATCTAATTAAATCAATTAGTATCATTTTAAAAAAAACATAAATGTAATCTCATTAGTAATCAAAATAGAACATGAAAAATATTTACGGAAGAATGTGTTGTTCAAATATATAAACAAAAAAATTAGAGGTAAATTTTTAAATACCAAGTTAAAGTAAAAATGTATTTTACTCTCTCTCTCTCCCTGTATATACATAATATATATATATATATATATATATATATATATATATATATATATATATATATATATATATATACATATATATATATATATATATATATATATATATATATACTCATGTATATGAAATTGAAAATATTTAATATTATATTTTAGAGTTTTTCAACAAACTGTTTTTTATAATAAACATTATAAAAAATAAAAATATATTTGTGGTACTAGAAAAATTGTAAAGTACATTAGAAAATAAATGACTAGTTTGAGAAAAACGAAAAAGAATTAAATACGTTAAAAGAGGTGACATGAATAGAACTATGTTTGCAATTGGGTCACACATGTCAGGATAACTTTTTATACTGTCATTTTATCGTATACTGAATTGAATTAAACACAAAATTCAATTTCATAAAATTCAAGAGTATAATTGAATTCAGTAAAAAAGTTGAGATTAAATTATATATATATATATTTCAAATATTATCGAATGAATATGTGACGTAAAGAATACAGATATAATGGAAAATAGCTTATTTCTTAGACATAAATCTTTATAACAACATTGAAACAAAACGTCCGTTTGACCGAAACCATCAATCGTTAAAAATGGCGCGCTAAAAGGCGTACCGAGCTCTGTTTCACAGCTGCTTTCTTCCAATATATCGACGACTTGATTTCGCTTCGTGCACGACCTTTGAGTGGTTTATACGGTGGACCGCCCCAGAAGTGCAACTAGGTGATGTATTTGATCATCGTATATTTCGTTTCACTACGTTAAATCGATCTCACGCATCTATCACATCTCCTTACGTCGAAATTACTAAGATTCGTTTAACGGAAACGATAGAAGAGGCCGTATTATATAGATGTCGAAAGGTATCGTCGCTTAGTGTAGGATTACAACTAAAGTAGACTTATATGGTGAGGGTTCTAAGATTAATTCCAACTACTGAAGATTTATTTCTGAGACTAATCCCTGTCATCGAACGGATTATCCGAATACCTATAATTCTTTACGAATTAATCCAACGCGCACTTTTATTTATAACGTGCAAGGGGACTTAATATATATAAGGGATGATAAGTATTTGTACACGGGAATTGTTTGTCGTATTTTCCGATGATGGATGTACGAACTAATAGGATTGGATTTTTCTTTACGGGTTCTCAAACCATATGATTTTTTGTTTAATATAAAAATATACAAGATTCATTTTTGATCTCGAACATAAATGAAAGAAATGATTAATAATATGATATATCATAAATGTCTCTTATTGAAATTGTCACTTGTAAATAAATCGTGATATAAAATTTACTTCAATAGATTATAGTATTCTTATCTATATGTGAAAATAATTAATTCCTAAGTAAAATAACATATTTCATTATTTTAGGATTTTCATCCATGCTGAAAATTAAATTAACAAAGGGTATATTTGGGTAAAAAATATTAATTTAAATATTTAAATAAATAAATACAATATTAAAAGACAAATATAAGAAATTCGTATAATTTATTTAGTTAATCAACTTGATAAAATTAATAATTGGGTCAATGAAAAAAAAATATTAATATTTGCTTTTATTCAAAGTATAAATCCACACAGAAAATAAATGCAATTAGAACACTGGTTAAAATTTAGATATTTTTATACAAAATCAAAAATTATATATATATATATATATATATATATATATATATATATATATATATATATATATATACAGGTTTCCCACTTAATACTTAACACCCGGTTTTCACCTTTGCTTTCGACTATACAAATATTGTGACATTGTGTTAATTGTGACCTTCTTTAATTTTTTCTGTAGAATTAGAATCCCTCGTTCAAAATTTCTTTGGATGTCACCTTGACGTAGACGTTGACATAAACTTTTTTATATCAGATGAGAACCTCTATTTTTATTTTCAGGTTTATAAACTAGACTTTTTCACGAAAAATGAGATCAACAACATTAAAATCACTTAAATTGTCGCGGTGATACAAATTTTTGAAAATTGCAAAATTCACAAATTTTAGAAAATAATGAAAATCATGTTTTTTACCTCCTAGTTCGAATATATCGAAAACAGTTAAATAATGGACTCAAGTGGAAGAAGACTAGTCAATAGCTCGTTAAATTTTCAAGCGATTACTATCAACCGCGGTTTTCTACTTTTTACCTGTCTTTAAAAAATCGCAAATATGTTCCTATTACATGCTCAAAAACCTTGTTTTCCGGGTACTTGTTTTTAGAAGTTCTCATTTCTAAGAAAGAAATACTGAAATTAATAAAGGAAAATTAGTGGATCTTTGTTTATAGCACATTTATTTTCATAAGAGAGGATAAGAGAAAAATAAAAGAAGCCCATGGAACGCGTTGCATCATCACTAATTGTTTACATAGATAGGGCTAAGTACACTAAGTTCAACTAGTAAAAGGATTGACGATCACAAATATATAGCAGTATCATTAGTTCAAATCTAGCTCTTTCCGGATAATTATGTCTCTTAAGCAATATCCAAGAAAAAGTAGATATGTTACACGTGTGCATTGAGTCAGGTGGAATAGAGCGCAGATCACCTACATTTTATGCTAGAAAATTTCCAGATAGACGCTACTCTACTCACGATACATTTCTTCAGATGGTACGCCATTTTAGTCAAACAGGCTCAGTTGTGCATCTTGGTCCACAAAACAGGCCTAACATCAATAGCAAATTCGATATTGAGCTAGGTATTCTAAGTTACATCCACGAAAACCCATCATCATCCGTGAGAAAGGTAGAAAGCTGCGGTTGATGGTAATCACTAGGAAAGTTAACGAACTATTGATTGGTATATTTACACTTGAATCCATTATTCAACCTTTGTCGAGATATTCAAACAAGTAGGTGAAAGAACATGTTTTTGACTATTTTATAAAACATGTGAATTTCGCAATTTTTTAAAATTCTTATCTCCGGGGCTATCTGTCTAATTTTTCATGAAAAAAGTCTTATTTATTAATCTGAAATCAAAAATAGGGGTTCCCAATTGATATAATAAAGTTAATGTCAACGTCTACATCAAGGTGATGTCGAAAAAAATTTCGGACGAGAGATTTTAATTCTACGGAAAAAAAGAGGATCACAGTAAACAACAATTTTCTTTATTCGAAAGCAGAGAAAACCGGCTGTTAAGTGAGAATCTCTCTCTCTCTCTCTCTCTCTCTATATATATATATATATATATATATGTATATAGATAGAAATATAGATAAATAGATAGGCTTATTCAGCGAAGATTTTTATTGGAAAATATAATTTTTTATCTATTAACCGAAATCTTATTTTCATTTTTTCACAGAAAACAAATAATCATAAATATTCATTGCAACACTACACGAAATAAGTTCTTAATCAAATATTCTAGTTATGTGTTAACATATATTTTTGATAACGAATCTATTTTAGTGATCTAAAATTCATAGTCGTCATATAAATCATGCTCTTGAGCTATAATCACATGCAATGCTTCAGCTTGCTAGAATGAATTTAATCAACTCCAGTAAACGGGAATGATATAGTGATATAACTCATTAAAAACTTTCGAGAATTCTACGAAAAGGTAAATTCTACTAAAGTTGCTAAATGTTGCCGTATTATATGTACATTGTATGTAAAAGAAATAAAATTTGTACAGTAGTATGGAAAATGTTATATTTTTGGAATATATTTTTAATAAACATAGGTGCATCTATATATATATATATATATATATATATATATATATATATATATATATATATATATATATATATATATATATATATATATATATATATATATATATACATATATATGTGTTTATTAAATAGGATATACATACGTATACATAATATCATTTTTGTACAGAATAGAGTATGATTTTTTTACAGATTTAAAATTGTTTAATATTAATGAAATACCTTACTAGTTTGATCATTATAAATTAATAAATCTTTGAAAATTCATGGAAAATGATTTTTTTTAAAAAAGTTCTCTTATATAATCTCAATTTAAATTTTTTTCTATAGATATTTTACTTTCATAATGAATTCTTTTCTTATTATACAGACCATTAAAATTCTTATGGTCAAAAATATCCAATAAATCATTAATGATCGAACTGTCTTTACTGTATAATTAATATAGCTTGACACCTAAAATTTATTTGCCTATTAAATTATCTTCATAATAAATACAATTTATTTTTTTGTTAATACAAATACATTTTTCAGAGACATTCGAATCAAAAATAAATAAAAGCATGGTGTAATATTACTATTACACCACTGACCACTTACTATTGGTATTCGTTTTCCGTTCTCCTAATATATAATTATATTGTTTTACAAATGCGGGGACCGCATCTCTATTTTACTGTAGATTTTAAATCAAAAAATGAATTTTCTTCATATATTTAAAGAAAATTAATATAATGAATCATTCTTCAATGTTGACTTTTCACCTTAAATTTAATTAATTTATATTTTGTCCTTCTTTATCATGTAAATGCAGTTTTGTACGCGTATGAAAATAATTTTGAAATGTGTTTTGCTTCTCCTCGAGACCGTTGTTGTGTATTTTTTTTGATCGGTTCTGTCGATTAGGTAGATTTGTATTCCAGTACATATCTAAAAAAAATAGAAAATCAGTAACCTCAAGAGGAAACAACATAGCTTCAAAATTTTCTAATACACAGGTTTGTAACAAATTAATTTAATTATGAAAATAATTACTTAAGTTATCGTCAATTGGTTTTTTTTATCAAATTTTTTTTAATAATTATTTTTTGTAAATAAATTGTTCTTTATTTAGACTATATTTATTAAAGAAGACAAATCGTAAGAAATATCGTAAGAAATATATATATAAAAAAGACAAAAATATAAAAAGACAAATCGTAAGAAATATATAACTTGACTTAAATACTCTTGTGTCCGATACAAGCAGCATTTTGTTTCTTCATTGGGACATATTTTATAAAGGATTTGTCAGGAGTTCTTACTGACACAACTAAGTAAATGTCTGTGTAGGTATCGAACGTTTACCAATGTTCAGTTTTTTTTTATTTTATTAAAAATTTAGGAATATTTCAAACCATTTGTTAGGATATATATATATATATATATATATATATATATATATATTGCAATGTTTAATTATTTTTAATTTTTATGTTATTAAAAAATTATAAATTAAATAATTTTGGTTGTAAAACTTTGATTAAAAGTATATATTTATTTTAAGCAATTCTATTAAAACGTAACATTATTATTAATTATTACGAAAATTTATGAATTAAATTTAATTTCTTATCGAAGTAAATTTCATAAATGGTATGGGATAAGAATTATGAAAGAGTTACACTTCATTCGGCTAAAATCTTTTAATTATACGATGATATAAAGTGAAATACATATAAAAGATTCGGAGTATATCATTTGCTTTTTCAGTATTTGATAGTAATGATATGACAGATTAATGAATTGAATTGCTGATCTGAGGACTTTGTACCATATTATCTTGATATTTCATCATCTTTGAAATAAACTACTTTTTACCTTTAGTTTGATTTTCATTTAATTTGGATTATTTTCGCTGTAGAACTGTTTGAAAGTGTCGTTAACTACAATGAAATCAGTTTGTGTCATACATGATATAACACGTAGATTAATTGTTTTCTTAAAGAAAAATGTATGAAAAATGAAAAATTAGAAATCTGTGTAGCAAAAAATAGAGTTTAATTTCTTGGGATAAAATAAGTGTATCTTCTTAGCAGGTAAAATTAACTCATCATAAAAATATATTGTGAAACTTCTCTTGAAAATGTTAGTATATTAGATGGATTAGAGTTGTTAGTTATAATTTAGATTGACAAAAAATTAATTGATATTTTTTCATTTATTTTGGTTCACAACCTGTTCCAAACGACACTAAACGATTATTCGCATCTGAGAAAACTTATAAAATGTTAAATATGTATGTTATTAGGATTTAAAATAAAAATATTTAAGAAATTGTTCTATCAAATTCCGTGCTGTGATATTAAAAGAAAAAAATTAAAAAAGATTTTCTACTAGGGAGTTCTTTCATTTTCTTCATTTACTCGTTTAATTTTTATTGATAGTTCACTTATTTGGAAGAAATTCAAGAAACCTAGGACGGTTAAGAATTTTTTATTGTCTTTATTGTACATATATTGCAAAAAAGAAGAGCCTATAACAAACGTATAGAAGTCCTTCAGTGACTCCTTCTCTTAATTAAATCTTATGTTTAGATGGATTCATGAAATTTTTTATTGTTTTAGATGAAATAGAGGCAGTATTATAAACTGTAAAATTTCAAATATTTATTACTTATTTCATGTTGAACATAAAAAATACTGTTTTGAATTCAGATGTCGAGAAGAAGTGATTTTTATTTCCTGAAACCAAATACTTTATGGACTGAGGGTTCAGTCCAAAGTCCTTTTCTTGAGTGTATGTACGATCACGACGGTTTTATGAGAATGAATAGTAACGTTTTTTTTTCAATTATTGAATACTTTTACTTCACACACTGAGCTGACGTGTAATCATGCACGATACATTTAGTAGTACATCGATGACATCGTTATACATTGATTGTTAAACACTTCTTAAAACATCGTCCTTTGTTGCATTCTCACTGATTTATTTAGAATACAGAATATCTGACAATCAATCGATCAAATATCAAAATATCTTTAAAAATTATTTTGTGTATACAAAACAATGAAAGTATTTTCTAGAATTCCATTCTTATAAAAAATTGAAAACAATGTGATTATGAATATTATTTTAAGTTACATTTGGAATTTGTGTTTTAAATTTCTCTCTCTCTCTCTCTCTCTGTGTATATATCACAATTATATTTTAGAACATGAAACGAAGTTAATAAAAAAATGAAATCAATACATAAAAAGATGTCAGATGTAGATATACAGGGTGTAAAAACCCCAGGAACTGCTAATACAGAAAAACTGTTATATTGAACATAAGATCAGATCAATAAATAACCAAACTAACCTATACATATATATATATATATATATATATATATATATATATATATATATTATAACTGTTAATAACTAAGGCAAGAAAATATATATACTTTCATTCCAAGTTCATTTAATTTATTATTTCGTACGAATTGTTTTGTAATATCATTTTTGTGTTAATGTGAATAAATTTCTTCCTTTTTATTTTGTGAACTAAATATTTATTATAAGATATTTTAAGTTCCATTACACCAAACTCTATATATGACATGAATGGAAAAATAAGTTTTGATTTAAATTTTTCATTAATTGAGTAAAAAAAGTATCTGACCAATAAAAATAAAAGATCAAACTCTATATGAAACAATTTCTCATTTGGAATTTCACACGTATTCTTTATCTAAAATCTAAAAACAGATTCTCTATCTAAAATTTATTTTAAAATACGAATTAAGGATTTATGCGATTAAAATGCTTATACTCTTATAATAAACACTGGAACCATTATAATACTTCAGAATAATCGAATATTCGTACTAAAAAACATATCGACGTTATAAATGAAGATGGAAATCAAAGATAATGGAAAAATAAAATATTTTACATTTTCATTTTATAACATGATCTTCAAAATATAATATCGTTCCGTAAACGAAATGTTATACGAAATATAAACACAAACAGCATTTGACTGTGATCTATTGTAAACAGTTTGAATTGTTCAGCACTCAACTATAGCTCCCTTGGAAAATTTTAACTCTTTCTTTAAATTTAGCTTGTAACATTCACCTTACAAATTTCTTTATACATACATTACATGTTTATATATATATATATATATATATATATATATATATATATATATATATGTATATATATATGTGTGTGTGTGTGTGTTTGTGTGTGTGTGCGTTTGTGTGTGTGTATTTGTATTTGTGAGCGTAAGTATGCAGACGGCAAAAAGTTCAGAATCTGATGTTAAAAAGAAAAATAGAAAAGAAGAAAAATATATGTTTGTATGTAGAAATAAAAATAAGTTTTTATTTGTGAAATGACTTTCACTTCCGCTGTGTCGTCAAAAGTATTTTTCACGATTCTTGATCAAAAACAAACATTTTTCACGACTTCTAGCATCTGAATTGAAATTGCACTCTATAAAGGAAAAAGCTTTTACTGTAGAAAACGTTTTCGATGCAGATATAAATATTATTTATTTTTTGTTATTGCAGTGATTCGTTTATGGGAATATTCAAAGAAAGTAATTATTGTTTTCTCTTCCGTGAATGATTTTATGCATATTCTATTTATTTGCTTTATAAGTAGGGCTTATACATACATACATACACACACCCATATATATATATATATATATATATATATATATATATATATATAATATTGGTTGTGCATTAACTAGATCTTCGTTTTTTCTTTATTGGTAGTACCATGCAGTTTTATCAAGTTTAGATTTTTTTTTTTGATTCAATACACATTTACTTTTGTATTGTTTTTTTACATTCAATTTTAATTTTTTAAAGTTCCTATTAATTCCAAATTGTCCATTATATAAAATGATTAATGTGACTTTCAACAGATATTATGTAACAAATTTTGTTAATAGAATTACAAAAAGAACATTACGTGACAAGTATTCGGCACGTATTAATTATTAAGCAGGGTATCAAAAGTAAAAGGTCAATTGAAAATTGTTTTTTAGTGCGTGTGATCTTTTTTTATTGATTTATCATGCTTACATATTGTTTTTCGTGTGTAGAACATACGAGTTTGTAAATAATCAACTATGTATGATATAATTACGTGTTATTGTCGTTGCCTTGAATTGCATGTTAGTTTCTAATCGATCTGTGAACGGAATATACAACGTATATTTTTTGTTTAAAAATAATACGGTATTTCATTTACAAATATTATTTCTTAACTACACAGTTAGGAAATTGAGGGTTTCAAAATCAATTTGTATAATTATTTAAACTGTATTAATAAAGAGAATTTAAACAATCAATATTTCGTATCGTTTCCTTTTAGCAAAACTATTAATAGTATTTAATTAAAAGTATAATTCCCATTCGAACGTAATATAGTATATATATATATATATATATATATATACATATATATATATATATATATATATATATATATATATATATGTATAATCATTGATTACATTAATATTATTTAGTTCGTTTTTATAATATTTTTATGATTGATCTCTATATAGTATAAAACTGAGAATGTTATCATATCAAAATACGATAATGAATTATTTTTTAAGTGCATTTTAGAATATATTTAATAAATGTATAAACTATTTAGGGAACTATATATTTTTCCAGAATTTAGTTTGAAGTTACGGAAACTCAGAGACATATTTCTTCTGATCAAAGTATTCAATAATTGATTGTTAATAATTATGAGTTTGGTTTATGTGAATTTTTAAATAAAAATATTATTCGGAAAAAGTGGTTTGTAAAGAGATAAAAGTCAATTCTGCAATATATATATATACATATATAACTAAACACTAATTATCAAATATTATCTAATAATAACTAAACAGTATTTATCGTATAGAAAAATTAAAAGTTTCCAACTTTTATTAAAGTAAATTTAGAATTTAATATCTATCTGCCTGTAACTTTTTCAGCTATTTTCTTAATGAATAATACGTGATTAAAACTTATTACATATTATTCAATAGTTCAATGTTTACGTGCACAAGCAAATATATATATATATATATATATATATATATATATATATATATATATATAGTGCATGTAATGAAGAAAATAAAGATAGAATACTTACAAACCAATGTATCTCTCCAGTGCGGCCAGAAGAGGTCTTGTATGTAATAAAGAATATTAAAAATGGAAGAGTAGTAGACAATGATGGATTAATAGTAGAAATCTTCAAATTGGTATGAGAAAAAATAGCAAAAGTTCTTACCGATATACTCATATTGTGTATAGAAAAAAGAATTGTCCCAGATTAATGGAACGAAGCTACTGTAATTTTTCTCCGCAAGAAAGGAGATAAAGATGATTCGAAAAACCACCGACAATTAGTTTGCTACCTATAATATATAAGATCCTTACAAAAATAATTTCAAAACGTCTACTAGCGCAACTAGAACGCTCTAGAATGCAGCTAGAATCGCTCATCCAACGGAACAAGCAGAATTTCGAAGCGGATTTAATACCATGGATCACATCCAGGTATTGAGAGGATTGCCTTGGATTTATGAACTAGGAAAATTCTTTCGACTCTTACCACATTATTGGTCATATCTGTGATGACGGACCAGGGCATAGAAGACATACATCCTGTTGCTAGATAATACCTACAAGAATGCAACCTTGATGGTGAAGCTACAGGAAGAAACAAAAAAAATAAAAGTCGAGAATGGTATTAGAGAGTGAGATGCAATTTTGCTAAAATTATTTACTGCAGCCTCAGAAGAAGTATTCAAATCACTAGACTGAAAGGACAAATGGTCGAAATAAAAGCCGAAACATTACAAATTTACTGATGATATCGTTATCTTCGCAAGTACTTCTGAAGAGCTACAAAAGAGGATAAAAGAATTAGATGATTCCAGGCAAAAATTGGCTTGAACATGAACCATGCAAAAACAAAAGTGTTGTTCAATGTGTTTTTCTGTCCGAAGAAAATTGAAATAAAAAGAACTGAAATAGAAGTTACGAAGTTTGTCTATCTAGGCCAGTTTATCAACAAAAATAGATCATTCATTGTAAAAGTAAACAGGAGAATAAAAATGTGATGGAGCTCATTTGGACGAAACCTCTCGATATTTAATTCAACAATTCCACTATGTTCGTAAAAAAATAGTATTTGATCAATGTATATTACCAATCCTTACCTACGGCAGCAAAACATGTGTGCTTAACCAAAAAATAATTTAAAAACTCCAAACAACACAGAGAAGTATGAAAAAATATATTCTAGTCATAACAAGAAAATATACGAAAAGAATAAAATGAATACGAAATCAGACAGGAGTCACATATGTACTAAGAAGAGTGAAGAGTCTGAAACGGAAATTAGCGGAGCATATTTCAAGAAGAGAAGATAACCCATGGACAACAGAAATTATTAATTGGGCACTAAAAAATATAAAAAGACCAAGAAAGAGACCAATGAACAGATGGAACAAGGAAATTAAAATTTTTATTGGAAATCGGTTGAAAAGAGACATTCAATCATATATATATATATATATATATATATATATATATATATATGTATATGTATATATATATATACGTATACGTTTATATTGATTTATATTGTTTAATTTCAATTACATTGAAACAATCTACTGACTTAATATATACATTTATGTTTTTGTCACGATATCAATAAAAAACAGTTAGTTACAAAATAAGTATATATATATATATATATATATATATATATATATATATATATATATATATATATATATATGTTTGTATGTATGTATGTTCACTTTACGTAGAATGTATTTGTTTTACATAAATTTTTAATAAGATAATAAAATAAAAATTGTAAAAGCGGTTATGAATTAGAACTGTTTAATAATGGATAGTATTACTGAACACAATAATATTTCCGTTTTTATGTTACAACAAATGTTTCATTTTTGATATGATATATGATTTTAAAAATTTATTCCTAATTAAAATTTTATGAATTATATTAAGAAATAATATCATTTATTTGATCCCTTTATAATTGAATAATAACACATAAATTTTAAAACACCACAAAATGGAGTAGTTATAAGAAAAATGTTTAAAATGCCGAATTAACCACATTTAGGTTATTTATTAATATACATATAAAAACCGACATACATATTGTTTTAAATTTCTTTATAGTTAATAGTCTCTTGGAAATAATTTCGCTTTTATAGTTTCAAAGGGCGAATTTCGCAACATTTTGGTAAATATTACACACAAATGCACACACACACACACACACATATATATATATATATACATATATATTCAACATATATATATATATATATATATAAATATATAAATATATATATATATATATATATATATATATATATATGTAAATATATATATATATATATATATATATATATATATATATATATCTTTGTATTATTTTTAGTATTTGATAATCCATTGGGGAAAAACCAGCTTTTGAATATTTACCTTTTGAAAGATAATGTGTGGTTTGATTATTTCTTATATATCTATGGCATACATGATATTATCCTTATTTTATCTATTTATTGTCTCTTTCTAATTCTGTTTATATAATTTTAAGGTTTTTAAATTTCTCTTCGTCTCTCCGAGCGCTAATGACCTTAAGTGTCAACACGACATTAAATCTCAAATAATATTATCTCTCTCTCTCTGTCTATTTATATATATATATATATATATATATATATATATATATATATATATACACATATATAATATTATAGGCAGAATAATTTTAACCACAATATTATTTTTCATATATTAAATAATTTTAGTAAGTAAATTTAATTTTATAAAAAATCTATTAAATAATTTAAGTTAAAATATAAAATTCATTCTCTTTATTCCATTCCAAAATATCGGAACTTTGAAAAAAAGTGTAGTGTAATATATTGGAAATTTTAATTTTTACAAATTAACGTCACTTTTTTATTGAAAATACAATTAATTTTTGTCAACTTTTAAAGGCAAATACAAGAACAAATTAAATATAAACTGTAGTTTATTTACAATTTTTACATATACATTTTTGTCATAAAATTTGTTGAAACTCAAGACCTATTATATTTTTTTACCTGTTTTTCAATAAATTTCTCATCGGATTGTAAAATATATTGATTATATAATATTTTTTTGGGAAGAATATGAATATAATAATAATTTACTTTTAATATTCTTAAATACCGATTTTTTTTAATAAATATTAGTTTATCTTCTAACACACAACATACACACAAACATGTCTAGACACACAACATATACACGTTTACAATATCCCATCGAATTTAAAGTTAATAATTATTTTGTTATTACATTTTAATGAATTATATGCTTAAATAGTTTAAATTTAAAAAATTACATAGCTAATCGAAAAAATTCAATCTTTTTAAATGCGACAGTATTAAACGACTGAAAGTAATAAAATATATATTGTGTTCGAGAAAATATAAACTTTTTTATATGCATTTAATTATATATATATATATATATATATATATATATATATATATATATATATATACACATGTAATATGCCTTAAAGCAGTATAAGTACAATATTAAATCTTAATTAAAAATAATATAAATATTATATTTCAAAGTAAACAACTGCTATTTAAATCGTATATAAAAACATGAAACGAAATTCTTTTCCTTTATAAAAACTTGTGAACAACTTATCACAAGAAAACAAACGTAAATGTACATACATAAGTTCTATATAATTATACATAGCTAAAACTTCTTATTCGTATAGAACACGCAATATTCGTAGTAAAAATCACTGCACGGCAAAGTGTCATCATGTGTAAAGAAAAAGCACACATTTTTCATTGGCGATATCAACACGAATGTTGCATTTTTGCACGTATTTGTTCAACAGTGGACGTGAAAGCGTATTAATCAATTTGCATGTATTTAATGACTCGTAATGCGTAATTAAGAGGTAAATTAATGTAAGAATTTATTTGAAAGCCCATCAAAAATTAAATCAAACACATTTTTAGAAAATGTTTGTTTTTAAAAGTGATTGCTTTTGAAATATAATGACATTTTTTGTAAAAATAAAAATATATAATAATTCGAATAAATCTTTGATTTACATTATCTATCTATCTATCTCTCTCTCTCTCTATATATATATATAAATCATTAAAAAAATCGAATTGTATAAATTAAAAAATGTGGAATTTATTTAATTCAATTATTTAATAAAATTAAATGTTTAAGCTTTATATACTTTTTATAATTAGTTAAATCAAAATCTGTATCATTAGTAGGCCACATGATTAACGAAAACTGTTTTCTAGACATTTCTGTTTTATTAACCTTTTCTATAAAACAGGTACATGATTTTTCATTTCAATTATTACAAGGATTATTGAATTTCAAATGTTGTATTAACTCATTTATTTATATATTAAATTTTGAAGAAAATTATTAATTCATTTATAATAAATATTTTTTATGATAATTTTTATTCCTGCATTTTATTTTTATGCCTAAAATATATATCGTAAGTACTGGTAGAATTCAAATATTTTATTCGTTTAATGTTTACGATAGAAATCAATTAATTATATGTTTCTTCTTTTTGTATTGTTATTAATTGTAAGTTTACTTCTGGCAAGAAATATAAGTCAAAAGCGAGTATAATTTCAATGATTTTTACACTCGTATTGTAATTTTATAAAAAATGAGCTCTTCAGACAAAAATTAATTAGTGGATCTCGACTGTTGAACTTGAATTATTTTATCCAATAAGTATTTTGTGACATTATGTTTTCTGGTCATTATATATATATATATACATATACATATATATATATATATATATATACATATATATATATATATATATATATATATATATATATATATATATATATTAAAAAGACGGAATTTATAAATTCATTTTAAATTTAATTAATATTTTAAATTTCATTAAATTTAATGCATGCTTTTGTGGTTCATATCTTAAGTCAGAATAATTCTGTATGTTTCTTGTTCGATTGATTTAGACATTATTTGTTGAAAAACATTACATTATGATAGGTTTTTCAAACACTTCAAACAGGTATTAAACACAATTATTTGTACTTCTTTTTGGTTAGATTATAGTTAATCTTCATAAAGTAAACACAATGTGTTGAATTTTTCAACTTTTTTATTCTCTAAAATCTATATTTTTCTTTTTTATATATTATGAATTTTTTAAATTAACATTAGAAGTGTATTAGACAATAAATTAGTTTTTGTTTTCTATACCGTGAAATAATTTTTAAATCTCAAAGAAAATCATTTCTTTAGTCATTAAGATACAATACAAGTATTAAGAGTATTTTTAATCTAAAGTAGATAATCAGAAAAAAATGTGTTCCTCATGTAAGGTTCATTCTTTATATAGGTATATTAACCGGTTAGTTTAAACGATCTTGTTATGTATATTCTGTAGTCTTAATGTCTATCTCAGCGATTTGAGCCTATTATATGTTTATAGTAAGTAGTATTGACAAAGATGGTACTCGAATATTCCAGTCAATAGAAAGGTTTTCACTAAAAGCTTCTATTGAATTTAAAATCTCAGGAACGTTTATATATTAACTTATTTCGAAATTTATTTTATTTTTTTCCAAAAATGTTTGAAAAGAAAACTACATCAAGACCATTTGTTCTTAAAACATTCGACTAATAATTTTGTTATTGAAAAATGAATCAATGAATGAGAATATAGTGAGATTTTGGACTCTAGAGCGAGTTTAGAAAAGAAAACAGATTTCTAATTAAGGTAAAAGTAAGTTGAATATAAATTAATTTTATTAAAGGAAAACTTTTGAATACTGTTTAGAAACTAATACTTATATGAAACAAAGTGTTTAGCCAGACTGGTTATTAAAAATAAATAAAATACAAAATATCAACTCGAGACTATGTTTAAAATTGATAAAAATTTGACAAAATTAATCTCAATAAAACAGTGTAACCTCTCCCATTGAAATTTAATAAATATCGCTTAATCGCTCCTTTTCATATTAATACTATTTATTTTTTTTATTTAAATATTTGTGTTCCTTTTTATTAAACAAATTTTTACGATGTTATTATAAATTAAATATAAAATAAAAATAGCAGTAGCTTTATTATTACCCGGATCAATTAATCATCCAGTAGATTTACTGAAGTAAAATTTTTGGTAGAGTATGTCAACTTATCGGTTTTTTACTACGTGATATACAGTTTTAAAACGTTAAAAACTCCTAATCTAGAGGAAATCATTACAATATTCATCAGTTTACAATTTTTGTTTAATAACTATACCAGTATATGAACAAAATTCAAACATACTGTGCAGTATCGAAATTTAGTGCTAGTTGTAATTACCTGCAATATGAATAATTTTTCCATCAAAATATTTGTAATAAAAAAATGGTTCGAAACTAAGTAGAGTACAAAATGCTAGTGTGATTTAGCTGACTATTAATGGACACTAAAGTAGGATATTCCGTAAATAAAATATAGTAATTAACAGCAGTTATCGTTTAATAAATGAATATTTGTATGAAATAAATTGTTTTTTTTTTTAATTGAAAATTTCGCTTAACTTATAATATCTATAAATAGAAAATAATAATTGTACACATCTAAATTAAGAATAGAAATCCTGTAAATATTTTCTTGTTAAGTCAAATGTGGAAAAAGGATATTTATTTGTTATCCAGTGATAATAATAAAAAATACGCAATAATTTTTCCTTCTTAAGTATTTTGAATTTGTAAATGTATTTATATATACAGACTACTACATAAACACTATAAATATGTATCTTCATAATAAAATTATTTTGAATCAAATGTAAACCAATATATTTAACTCGACTATATTATGTAATAAAATATCAAGGAAACGCTAAGAACGTATTATTTCCTTACGTAACGCTCTAGTCTAGATATTAAAAGTTGCGTGTGCTGTATAAGAGATTTGAAATAAACACGTTCGAGATATGCATAATATTCAGTCTCATTTCTACTGTTGCCTTGTTAAATTGTAAATACTGTGTCTGGAATTTTGAGAGGTATACATTCATTTATTTGATAGAGAACGTGATAAAATTTCGCATGTTTTTTAACGACATTAATTATTTTTTTCACTTTATTGATTTTATAAACATTCAATTATCTTGATTCAAATCTATTTCGTTTTAATATTTAATTCTACAATTTTTATTTACAAGCAGTACAGTAAATTGACGGTATTTATGATTTATTTTTTTATAACTATAAGAAACTGTAATATTGATAATTCGTTCATTTTAATTTTAAATTTTCATAATTTACTAATAAATATATGGTTATATATGGAAAAAATATGTGAAGTGTTAAACGGATTGTTTTAACTAGTTTTTAGAACTAACATAATTTTACAAAATAGACTGTAGTCCATCCAAAATAAGCAATTAAACTTATTAATAATACGTGTATTTGACAATTAAAGCAAGTTTTCAAAGTTTTTATCAAATTTAAGAACTATTCTTTGCAGTTGTACTGTATGTGATATAATAAGTGATGTGTTAATTTATAATTGAAGATTAGACATTTTTGGACTACATGCAGAAATCAACTGAATACAGGGAGGAACTACTTAATCAAGAAAATCAGTGACGGTTATATAAGGTATTGTGGTTTTTATTTTTTTATTATATGACTGTTAATTTGTAATTACATAATATACTGTGTATATCTTGAATGTTTAACATTTTCTGATCTATTAGTTTATTATACTAGTAGTATTTGTTTCATATTTTTAACATAAATTTCGATTTTGTATTTAGAATTAACTAATTTTTCTTATAAATTATGCTATTTTGTCATAAAAAAAACTATACAATATTTAATTAAATTTATAAGTGAATAATCGTTTAAAATATTAAGAAAGGTTAAAACTTGTATTAGAAAAACAACGCAAAATAACAGATTAGGAGGGTCTTGCTATACTTTAGGTTTCCTACACCTAGTGGAAAAATTCCCGCTTGTTCTGAACATAATAAAGATGGAGTTTCACAAATAGAGTTGTTTTTATTGCATCTGGATAATTTTTTAAAATTATCATTTATTTATCAGCATATTATATAGAAGTTAACGTTTTTTTTGATCATTATGAAAACTTGACGTTATAATATAGTGCGTTATAGATCATCATTACAATAAGTCAATTTGTGATTGACTGAAAGTTTTGAGTTATTACAAAAATATTGATTTGGGATAATAAAAATAGCTCTTTGAAATGGGATTAATATGGTTAGATTAAAAGTATTATTAGAATAAATAATGGAGATATTATGAAAGAAAGTAAGATGTTTCAAAGTATCTATTAAATAATTTTTATTGATTTTTTTTATAATAACTTCATATAAAAGATAAACCAGAGAATAGACTTATTATATTAGAATAATTATATAGAAATCTTTTTAAGAGCTCGAATTTTTTTATTGTATCTCGATTTGAAATAATTGTGTGTACCGTTGGTTATAATTAATACTTCGACATATCATATATAAATCAATCGTTTGTTTTTTGCTGAAATAATATTCCTAGTCCGTGGAAATGTTTATCATTAAATATCGTACTTAGTGTCGAAGTTTCTGAACTGAAAATTAAAGCTGGCGAGTTTAATTTTTTCTCTTTATTTTTTTATACGTTTCAGTATGTTTTGTTTTTATTCCATCAATGTTTTACAAAATAGTTAAACAATTTTGAATATAAAATTGATATTGAATTTTTATTTTATCGAAATGATTTATGATTCGATTAATAAGTTTTATTCATTAAAATTGTTTTGAATCAAGTCTGAAGAGTATTTTACGAAAATATATATGCTATGTATACATAAATGGTATACTAGTAAAGAGCAGCTGATGTATAATATCAGAGTACATTTTTTACTGAAATTGACATGTTGGAACCAAATAATAGTATCAAACACAAAAAAAATTAAATTTTATTTTTACTATTGTGTACAAGTCTGTTCATTATTTAGATTAATATTTGTACAAAATAACATAATACAGAAAAAAATACATTTGAATATTAAGCGAATAAAAATAGTAATTGTAAATTAATAAAAAAATCTGTTCAAATGAATATTAAAAAAGCCATTTTAATATCTACATTTTTTGCTTTGATATCAAAAAATATACAAATTTGAGCAAATAAAAAAGTTACATATTTTATTAAACAGTAAAATCATTTTATGTATCAATGCACGTAGTCAAAGTGACACAAAAAACATGTTTGAATAAAACTCATGCTGTGCTGGACGTCGTTTTAATCGATCAATGTGCTATTTTTATTCGTTTTCTCGTATTCCCCTACAGCACAAACTATTTTATTATTTAGGTTAGCTTATAACGATTTTTAACAACAAATGTCTCTAAGCATTCGAATGACCTTTTTCTTAATGAAAAGTGACGTAGCTTCGGGCAAATGATACAAACGTGGAAAAAATTTCAACTTCGCATGATTTCGTTCTCGGTAAGACGTTTTCAACCCAGACAATATATATTTTCAGTGAGACAGATTGTGTTTTTTGTTTAATTTAAAAATAAAAATTCAACAAAATATTTCTCTAGGTATTTTATGTACATTATATATATATATATATATATATCAGAGAGGGGAGAGAGTGAGAGGGAAAGAGACACGGAGAAAAAGTAACTAGCTCTTAATTAAAAATGGAAAATAATTAAATATGAAATAATACTAAACCATTTCATTTCTAATTTTTATTTATGAGTTTAGAAAAAATATGTTCAGTTAACGTGTTTTTAAATTCAATTTAATAAATTTTTACATATTTTATTTCTCAATATACTGATTTTAAAGCTATAAAAATAGTTATATGAGTATCTTGTAGACATTTGCTACCGTTTTTGAAGTACTTCTTTTCTCTATACGAGTATTATGGTATATTATTTTCTATATACCATCTTATTTTATCAGAATGAAAAGTTTTTAAAAAAGTGTTTAATAAATGTTTAAACAAATCATTTACTGACTTTATTTTTGGTCTTGTTATAAATAAAACTGTAAAGAATGATAATATGATCTAAACGATTCTTATAGATTGAAAAATTTAGAAACAAAATATCTCATTTAGATGAACAACATTTTAAATATATTTTATTTTTAGTTTCGTTCTTCAGTTTTTTAAAAAAACTTAATCATTTTTTTAGAAATTGACATAACTCATTTGTGTATTTTTAGATTTTTGTGTATTTTTATAGAAGTTCTAATAATTTTCTTCGTCCCTTTACTTTCCATATATATATATATAGTAACTTCTTTTTAATATGTAAATTAATATACAACAAAAAAAAGTTGATTGTGATAAACAAAAACTATTAGCTAACTAATAAAATAAATTTTGGTATTGCAATCAGAGATTAAGATAGAAATGGATATATAAATTCAACAATAATGCTCCTTATTTTATTATAAGCAAAATTGCGTATTTCATTTTATAAGTTTATCTAAAATATTCATGTAATTTAAATGCTTCAATTTAAAACCTGCTTGGTTTCCCTGTTGAAATGTGAATAGGCTGTATTTTTTTAATTACACTTTCATATCATAAACAATTTATCATAATTGTTAAATGATTATTTATTTAATAGATTCTATATTCATATAATACATTATTTATTTATTAATATTTTTTATCCTATGATAAAATAATATTTTAAATGTGTTTTCAAAACAAGAAAGGGATGGTTCAGACCTACGTGTTTTATCGGGGGTATGTTTTTAATTTGTAATTATGTCCGAGCACTAATGACCTTAGTTGTCAACGTACCCTTAAAACCCACATATTTAGCATTCAAAATAAAAACAATAATATAAATATCATACTTAAGACAATTGATCAACTGTTATAAAGAATAAGATTTGAAATTATTTTTTTTTAATTTTCAAATTTTGCTGTGATAAATAGTAAATTTGAATTCCAAGTTTTATAAATATTTGAAAAAAAATGATACAAAGTAATATGGTTTATCATTAAGTCTAGTGAAATCGTAATAAGAAGAAATAGTCATATTTGATCTTTAATGTAGTAAAGATTTAAAGATCGAAAATTGATATTTGATAGAAAACAGTATTGCTATTGAATATAATGTGATTATATAATTTATTGTTTTGATTATAAACTGGTCAATATTTTATACAACTTTGCTTTCATAAAGGAAGAAGTGGTTCTTCGAGAGTATAAATACTCATAAATACATTTCGTATCATTAAAATTTATAAAAGATATATGAAAGGAGGAGGGACATTTATTTAATGTAATGGTTATTCTTATAAAATGACAATACGTTTTAAAGTTTAAAAATTATACCTTAAAACTGTATAAAAATTTACTTTTTTTATTTTATTGTATTTGCAGTAAACAGTATCTAGTTAAATTGTAGAAAAAAAATGAAATTTAATGCATCAAAAATTACACAATAAACCGTTAACTTTTGCTTAGAAAACATGTCCCTCATCACACCGTAGTTACAATTATGGTTAATGGTATGATAAATGACATGTTTATGTAGATTTAAACCTATGCATTGAAAACTGTTGTCAATAATAATTTAAATTATAATATACCTATTATTACTGTATTGAACTCGCGGGAATATCAATGTTAGATTATGGAGAAAGTCAAATATTGTATTCAACATATTTTTGTCTGTGTCTTTTTTGCTTTTATCTCTATTAATTCAATTTTGTACAGTTTTTAATTTTTTTTCCCTCTACATTGATTTTTGTCTCTATTGTAATTTCAAATATATATTTTATATAACTTCACTAAAATTATTACCACAAAATAAAAATTTTTAGACATTATCTATACATTTTAATATAACTTCATCTTATATCAATTTAAATTATTCAATATTGTCTGTTATAAAACTTATTAACAAATCTCTAGATATAAAAATATCTGTTATATTTGATAAAGTCACCGCTTCTTATTTTTGACAATATTTCTAATAAAAGAGTATAAGAAAGTTGAGTGTCAAACGAAAAAAATATATTGTGAAGCTTTCAATATATCTTAAGAATGAACGTATGATGGGAATGATGAAAATAAATTTTATTACGTTTACAATATGAATTGTGCATTTTTTATTGATTTGTGAATTGTTATGAATATAATGTATATATATATATCTAACCAAAAATATTAATATTAAAGGATTATTATTTGCATATTTTATAATTTCTTTTTGAAATATTGCTCCTAGTTGAACAGTCAGTATAACTATTAATTTATTTATAACAGTAATTATAACTATAAATTATATTTTAATGATTTATGAGAACAAATCTAAATTATAATTCAATGATTGAGAATGTTTATTAATATATATATATATATATATATATATATATATATATATATATATATATTATTCAGTACTAATTTATACATTTGACAGCTAATTTATGAATCATTAATGATGATTTTTACAATCAAATGTTTATACAGTAATAATGATATCGTTTGGCATACAATTCAATCACAAACTAAAATCAATATATATATTTAAATTGAATAATTCGATAGCAAATTGAACTTCACAACTTACATTTAAGCTTAAAAAGTGATAAAAAATATTAATGTATCAATCACGTAAACTGTTGTAAAAGATTTAGTAATTCGATTGGCTGTTATATTTCACGTGGATAAGTGGCGTTCTGTTATAAATCCTACTTAGATTGGAATGAAGAGTAGTTTCGTTCAAATAGCTTGCATCGTAAAATTTTTAAGAGCAATTCAAAGTTTTTCTAACAACTACTAACACGCAAATTTCTAGCGCATAAACACGACTGTGCAATAAGAGAAACGTTCAAATAAAGCAGATTTTATGGTTTATGGTCGTCTCCGTTTTACAATCGGATGATCATAAAGTAGTTTTGTTTGAGATGTCTGGATGTTTATATATCATAGGAAGAGGGTTGGAAATTTAGTTAGTGGAATCGGTGTTATTCAATTGTTTCTGTTAACTTTCAAATTAGAGATCCGGTTGTATTAAGAAATGTGCTTTCAAGAAACTATTGTAAAACTTATTTATTACCAATTACAGTCCTTTACTTCAAACAATACCATGTTTATATAATCGTAAAATATGATTTTTGAAATTATATTGAAATAGTATTTTTATTCAAAATAAAGTAATTTAAGGAATACTAAAATTAAAACAAAAATGAAATTATAATGGGATAGAAGTGTATTTGATGGCAGTAGTATATTTAAGGAAATCATCTCTCACCATTATTAATTTATTAATTTGATCTACTGTTGAAGGATTTTACTGAATAAAACAATACAGTAAAAATGTAAAACTGTAGTTCATTTTATATTCCTTTGATTACAAACCTTACATTTTTTAAATAATTGTTACTGGTTTGAATATGTTATATTAATTTTAAATCAACAAAATATTTATCTTTTTATTAAATTAATTGTAATGATTTATCTATAAAAATAAGTATATTTTTTCATTTTTTCAATAGGCCCATTAAAGTTTAATTTGAATATTTTATTACTTAAAAAAGCATATATAATCTTCAAAAAACTTAATTCTCATTTTCACTTTTTCGTATTAACAATTACTGTTTTTTCTCTTTTGTATTTTTTATAATTTTATCATTGTATACGTACTAGTATAAGTAGAGGATTTGATATATGCTCATTTTAAATTTAAGTGATCGTTTCTTAAATTTATTGATACAATATATTCACTTATTTAAAATTAAATATAAAAATTATAGTAAAATTCTATTAATAAATTAACCTATGCATACAATAAATTTATAATTTCCTAAAAAAGAATAATAGAAATTTTATAAATATATGAGAAATTACATCCATAAATATATATTTATTTATGTATGTGTATGTATGAAAATTTAATTTTAGCATATACCTGAAAATGTATGAACTTCAAATTATTAACTAGCATATTTCCGCTGACTATTATATCATAGTTATAAACTAGTTTTATATCACAAATATTATCGCGAAACTTTTCCATTAGCATATCACTTCAATATTTTCACAGAATAAGTTATCTACCTGTATAGCATTTGCTAGGTGCGAGAGAGATCCTGAGGGATATTCGCCATGTGAACATGGAAGAGTTTGGGCTAAGCGGCTATAAAAGTGTCGCCTGGATAACAGAAACACGGAAAAGGGGTGACTGGTCTGGTGGGACTTTGCGACGATGGCTGGGTAGCATTGGCTGCACAGATCGGGCACAAAGTTGGTAACGGTGTGAGTAATAGTGGTTGTAGGTACTAGCAGTAGTGAAGAAGCAGAAGAAGAAGAAAACGAAGATACTTGAATGAGGAAGCGGCGGCTCGCCCATCTCGACGACAGAGCAATTCTTTAAAGTATGCAACGAATTGTGACGTTTATAAATAGAATTATGTCGCTCCCATATTCTCATAAATCGTATTCACAAGCCGTAGCTACGACGTAGGTACACGTAGCGAACACGACAGCTCGAGATATCGGCAGACTTTTGGCTGCTCTCTTCACGAATAATGCCATTTTGTTGTAGGGAATGTCGTAAAATGCTCTTTTTCACTATATTTAAATTTAAAAATTTTTCAAATAAATACACCAGTTTGTTAGAAAAGCGAATTACACGCTCAAAATTCCTTAGTAAACGTTTTTAGTGTATAATCACATATTTTACATCATTTATGTACATTACACAATCTACCTTATAGTATAATATATTCTCTTCCTAAGTGTTTTGCTATATCTTAGTTGTAAGTCGATGTAAAATAGAAATTAATAGACATTCATTTTGAGTACTTATTATAATTAAAGAAATATTTTCTACTTCAATGAAACCTCTTTCAATGCTTCCAATCCGTATAAAAAAAAGAATAAATAAAAATGATTATATTTGTATGTTCCAAAGCGCAGAGAAATTGAAATGGAAGATGTTTGATACAAACAATAATTGATACACGATACATGTGACACGAAACTTGCGTTATGTGTGTAATATTTAATGAAATCGAGCGAGCGTATGAATTGAATAATGAAAAGTTTATCGGAAAATGTATCACAGTTAGTACGCGCACGTATCTGGAAAACAAAAGTGATAGTATACGTCCGTTCATCAAACGGCAGCTAATTAGTAATCAGCTTAAAAGTCACGTTATTTTTATTGGATTTTCGTCGCCCGGAGAAAACCAATAAAACTAACATACGTTATCGTGTTCATGTTAATTCCCCAGAGATTATGTTCTGCCGTAGGATATAAATAAACACAATTATGATTCCGCTACGCAAAAAATGGCTATCGATACTTCAATTGATAGTATTATAAACGTTACAGAAGCGTATGTGAGATAACGTTTGAAAGTATTTACGCTTATGGTTTTATATGTTAGTTTAGTCATATTGTTTCTGTAATTATCACTCATTTTAAATTTGGGTTAATATTCATGTAAAACCGACAGATGATTAATTATATTTTGAACGATTGATTTGATGAGAAGTAAATGGATCGAACTATATAAATAATTTTGCGAACATTTGTAGCAAACATATTTCACAAAACAATGACCAGAATTTATATTCATGCAGCACGGAAAAAAATCACACGAAAAAAATTTATTGTGTTACTCTATTGTACTACACAATTATTTTTTATACTTTTCCAATATTTTTGTTTGTTAATTTTAATCGTTTGACTCGTATAGCTAAATCAGTAGATTATAAATAAATAGATTATAGATTATATTGGTAATATTTAGTAAAATTTATTTACTAAGTACATTTTGAAATATTATTTTTGTAACAAATTTTAAGCACAGGTAATATAAAATAAGGATTTATTTTTCATACTATAGTTTTATGAAATATAATTAGTGTGTAAATGAGTATATTCTTAAGTAATATTAAGGACTATACTTCTTATAACAATAATTTTATACCGTGCCATATAAGTTACATTTATATATACATACATACAGATGTAATACATATATAATTGGGGGCGCAAAAAGAACGTCTTATTTTCAGAATTGTAAAATAAAATTTGTGAAATTTATCATAGAAAGGTTCATATTGGAACAACGTACCAAAATAATTGAATTTTATTCTGAAAATCAGCGTTCAATTACGTTGACGTGACGAGCATATCGTTCTAATTTTAATATTTGAACAGGACCAAAGGAGTCATTGATTAATCAATTGATTACACGTTTTTGATAACAAGGTCTAGTAAGTGACCGTCTAGGATGTGGAACACATCATTCGACTGTATTTGAGGAAAATATTCAACGTGTATAGGAGAGTATTGAGCAAAGTCCTGAAATGTCAACTACAAGACGTTTAACTCAACTAGGAATATTTTCGAGGTCACTGCAACAAATTTTGGACGCATTAAAAGTGTTCTCATAGAAAGTGCAGCTTGTGCATGAGGTAAAGCAAACAGATTATCAGCATCACCAGAGAATCCAACAGTATATTATCAGCTACAATTACACACACTTAAGTGTACCGTTTGATATGGAGTAACGACCAAAAGTATTATAGGCCCTTATTTCTTCGAAAATGAAGACGGTACTGCTGTCATCATAAACGGTGCTCAATACCGAACGATGATATAAAATTTATTGAGACTAGCTGTTAATAATCGTCCACAGATGTGGTTTCAACAACATAGAGCCACAGTTCTCACAGCAAGACTCGTTATGGAACTTTTAATATTCTAAAAAGCAACGATTTTAGAGAGTTCTCCTGATTTGAGTCCTTCCGATATTTTTCTTTGAAGCTACTTAAAAGAACGTGTACACATCAATAAAACAAAAATCATCCTGTAGCTGAAGAAAAAAATAAGAGAATAAATTCGACTGTTACATCTAGAAATCCTAAAATAAAGGATGAGAAACGCATTAGAAAGAACTCGAGTTCGTGAAGCCGAAAATGTGCATCACTTAAAAGATGTCATTTTTCATGTATTCCACATTCTTTATACTACATTTTGTGAAATAAAGTATGATAATATTACAAAACAAAAAAATGGATGTTTTAAACCCCTTCACTCTATTTGCGCTCCTTCTATGTATATATATATATATATATATATATATATATATATATATATATATGTGTGTGTGTGTGTGTATAAAAGATTGTTTTATAAGTATGTATTAAAATATCTCCAAGGAAAAAATGTGAATAGTATTGTCATACCTTTAAATTATATATATATATATATATATATATATATATATATATATATATATTTGTGTGTGTGTGTATTGTGTTATTGTCATTAAGTGACATACTACATTGTGGTAAACAAAAAGTATTTTTTTGATAAAAAGGTTAATATTAATATACTAGAATATAGTCTGTCAAAACTAACTGGAAAATAGGAAAAAACATAGAAAGGAAAATAACTGTTTATTGGTTTTCACAACATAATATATTTAAAAATAAAAAAAGAATTAAATAAGAATTAAACTTGAAACTTCTGAGCTGACAGAGCAAACAATTCTCATCACCATAGACATAGAAGTTGTAAAAAAAATTAAACTAGAATTATTAATTTTGCTAATTGTTGAAAAATTATACTTTTTATAATTAAGTACATTCTGATAGTTATAATTTTAATTATTAGATACTCAGATGCTAGGAATTTTTTTTTGAAATAAATCTAAATGAAATGACATATCTGACGCCGAACACACAGACACAGAATAAGAAAATGACTACAAAATAATCTAAATAAGATTACAATTCGTTCCTAGTCCTAATGACTATTGAAAATCAAATATTAATTAACATAGTTTCTATAATTGTTTAATATTCAATAAATGGTTTAAAACGATAAATATGCACTGAAATCTCTCTTATTATTGAAAAACTAATCCATACAGGTTTTATTAACATTTTAGTTTACATATTGAGATTTATATCTATTGTAAACAAAACGATCACTGTTTTTCTCTGCACTTTGTTGATATTTCAAGTTTTACAAATATTACTGGGGTTCCACACACTTCTAGTATAGTAGTATGTGTTTTGATAACATAAAATAAAATATAGTTATGAAACTGTGGTTCAATACACTTATATAAATGATAATTTTTCTCACCTCACAAATTAGAACAAACTTTTCTTTCCAAAAAAGACCAATAAATGTTTACTAACGATATGGATTATTGTTTACACGCATTTTAATGATGATGGCATTATTATTCTTAGGGGACTAAGACGCGTGTGGTTTGTAGGGTAAAACAGAAATTCATTCCTAAAAGTGAAATAAATTCTTTATTTCTTTATAATCGAACTGTATAATCATTATCATTATAAAATTAAACTATTATGAGTTTCACTAGAAATCATATGGATGTGACATTACATAACAGAAATAAATGTATTGATATAGTCAGATATTTAGTGAATCAGTCTGATTATTGACATTCTTCAGATGGAGTAAAATTACTTAGTATGGTGCTTTTATTTGCGAAGTGAATGAAAATACTCTTAGATGTATTAAATTCCACAAAATTAATCTTCGTGCACTCGGCAATACTGTTTGTATCTTTTCTAAATTGTAGAATATTAGAAAATGACAAAAGTTCTCTATATGTTATACAATCAGCAGCAGAGTGTTTTGTAAATGTTTCAACAAAACAAACAAAGAAATGATAAATAAAATGAAAAAAAAATGATCAATACACTACCTTACGTTACCCACGAGTGAACTAACATTAGGAATGAAAAATCATGTATTATTTGACTTCTATTTAGAAAGTATAATTCATTGAAATACTTTTTACTTCATCACAATTTAGTATAATGTAATTAAAATTAGATTATGTAGGACTTAAATTTATTTTAGGATCATGGAGAAATTTAGTTACAAATCAATTACTTTCTACATGTTAATGATATTTCGGTGCCTTCGTGCACTAAATATAGTATTGTCATAGATATTCACGTAAGCTACTCAGAATAAACAATAAGTAATTATTAATTGTTTTGGCAGGAAATATTTTTGATATATGGAGAGTAAATCAATTATAAAAAGTATATTCTAGTGAAAATTATAAAATAAATAAAGTGAAGATATGTTAATATATCTATACTTGAAGAATTAATAGAAACTTTTTTATTTTAATATGTGATGTTTTGTGACAAACGAAATTTGAATTGAATTATTTTAACTTAATTAGAAATAAAGTTTAAACATTTAAAAAAAACGAACATGTTATTTTAAATTTTTTCTGAAACTATAGTATACAACTTCTGCTTTGAAGTTAGTTGTAAATATATATATATATATATATATATATATATATATATATATATATATATATATATATATACATATATATATATATATATATATATATATATATATATCAATAGCTATTGAAATAATTTCAATATGCTGCATAAAAAATATAAGTTATTATTATAATTATCGAAATAGAATAAAAACAAATAACAACAATATAAAAAAAATTATTAATGGAAAGAATTAATCACGTCAAGTAATCTAGAAAAGCTCAAGTGATTTCTTACAACTATTTAGCACTAAATAATATACAATATTTAATAAAATATAAAACGGAAATGAATTAGTAATTAATAATAAACAACAATCTTCTTATAAACAATGGCTAAATAATTGTTAGTACTCAGAGAAGTTTCTATAAAAAATAGTAAATTAATAATTAAGTTCGAAGGCAACAATCTTACAAAGATAAATAATTATAAAACTATATGAATTTGCATAAAGTTGAGCTAGTCATAGAATTGTTGTAAAATAAATGTTAATAAAAATAGATTTGCATCTATTTAAATAAAACACACACAAACACACACAAACACACACACATATATATATATATATATATATATATATATATATATACATTCTAATTCGAGGAATATTTAAACTGAATAATTCTAAGTCTTAAGAAATAACAATAATTTTATTTAATATTACAAACAACTTTTGTAATAGGTCTGATACATTATGTATATTATTTTTACGCGTCCGTAGTTGTATTGATTTCTAAACAAACAATGCGACTAGACTATTCCTCACAGTTTCAATATATATATATATATATATATAATATTTGAAATAATTATTCACTTCTCATTACGTCTCTAAATCATTTCTAATATTAATTAATTGCAATCCCACATAATCATGAAAAATTCATAATGCTGATTAGAACTGAAATACATATATTTTTTGTGTGTGTGTTTCTTTTTACCGCGACGAGTAATGAGAGTCTTTGCTACAGAATTTACATATTGAATTTAAATATTCCCAGCACAATATCAATTAGAATTTAAAATGACTTAATTTTCGTTATTATTAAAATTCAAAAAGAAGACGTGGGAGAAGAACAAAGTAGCAGAGCAAACGGAGAGCAAGATATTTATGCCGTCTCGAAATGACGTAAAAGCATTTTAGGAAAGATGAAGGATTCAACAAAATATTCTGTTGTGGCGGTGGTGAAAGCTATTTGGAATTTATGAAAAGATAATGGTATATATTTTTGATTGAAATGAATGCTTCAAGAAAATGTATAATGAATATAAATAATAAAATAATATCACGATTTCAATTCAGTTAGTATCTTGTAAATATCAAATATGGTTCCGTTGACATTTGACTATGCTTTTGTGAAATTTGCTCTTTTACATTGATATTTTGTATTTTATTATTTTTGCGCTCTCTCTCTCTCTCTCTCTCTATATATATATATATATATATATATATATATATATGTATGTATATATATATACTGTTTTTAATTTATTTCTGAAAACAAAACAATATTTAAATATTTATTTAAATAACATGATTTATTATTATATTTATTTTTATTTATTAAGCATTTATTTTTTATTCATGTTTTTTATTAAACAAAGAGTATATATGATTTAAAATAAAAATTTTCGAAAATGTTATGCATAGAATAATTTTATTTTGTTCACAGCTAGTAATTTTATAATATTTTATACCTTTTTACTTTCAGATATCATAAATTATTTATTAGTCATTCTATTTGAAATATACAGTTAACGACTAATTCATATTTACATACATACGTGTATATATATATATATATATATTACACTTAAAATTATCTTTTTACTATTTCATTTAAACCTCCCATATTTTGTATGTCCATTTTTAATTAAAAAGAAATATTTTATTATTCTTTTTAAAAATATCTATACTTCATGTTTTACCCTTTTTTCAGTTTTTATGTACATAGACTGAATTATATTAAATAATCAAAATAGTTAATGAAACATTAAATACCGGTTTAAAATAATTCTGTTCTGAAAAAATATTACATTTAAAAATGAAATAAAATAATCATTTAATTAAACATAGTCCACTAATTTCCGTTTCGTATCTATTTTTTAATATGGGAATTAAATAAACATTTCTCTATTTATTTTAGTACAATACAATACTTAATTAAACTACATGATACAGTAATTGTTTTTATGCGGCTCATTTATTTTCTTACTGAATTTTTTGTTCCTTATAGATTTGTTTTTAATCAATTTCAGTTTTAATGTTTTTTATACACTATAATGTAAATAATATTTCTTCTTCTTTTTAATTTACCTCAATACTTGTTTCTGATTGGTTGCTGGTGTACATAAAATTTTACACACGTATCTAGCAGTGAACGTGTAGTTTGTGTATTTTACAAAGTTTTCGCCCGCTACTATGAAAACCAAACATGTAATTTACTATTTTAAAAGAACCGCTGTTTGTATAATGTCAACAAGATCATAAATAAATTAGTCGGTCTTCTTTTACCTTCTTCTTTTAACTTATAAGCAATTTTATATATATATATATATATATATATATATATAATATATATATATTATATATATATATATATATTATATATATATATATATATATTATATATATATATATATATATATATTATTAGTTTTTTCTTTTATAAAAATTTTAGTATGAGTATTAATTTTTTTCTTCCAATTGTACTAAGTATTGGAAATAATAATATATTTCAATTTCAGTAAAACTTAACTGATTCATATAAAATTTCAAATCAAAGAACTATTCTTAATTTTTCTGATTTAATTTTCATTATACTTTGTTTTTATATAAAGCTAATTTTTTTGAAAAAAATATTTTCTGTACACTCAACAACTAGCCAGGAACAAGAATCTAACTAGGAAAATTGTGCTTTATACGCATGTCAATCACAAGAATATTAATGTTTTCATCGTTAATTGTTTTATATTTGAAAATAACAGAATGATGTATTAATATATTTCTATTTAATTGTAAGTTGTTTTGTGTTCGTCTTCAAATTAAAATTGCTTGAAAAAAAGTAAATATATATATATATATATAAATTTCCTTAATTAATATTTAAATGTATAACATACATTATAATATAGATATAGCTATAATTTCATTGTAGAAAAAGAAATTAAAGTAGAATTCGTTTTTCCAATGAAACCCAATTTAGTTCGTTTGATTTAAAATTGTATCCGATTTATACTCCTATATAAGCAAATTGAATTTAATGAACAATATTCATTCCAAGAAAACATTACAAGATTGTAGTCTTCTACGTTTGATTCTATGTTGAAACTCTTTTCAGATATAAGCTTTTTTTATTCAAATTAACTGTTAATATTAAATTATCTATTGAAGCATTTAAAATTTAACTTTAGATGGTTTTCATTTTTCAAACAAAATTTTGCATACTTTTACTTTTTAAATGCGTATTGTGTAGGAGGATAAAAGTATGAAATAGGATTTCGTGAGATGTACAACATATTACATATTTTATATATTCTGTCAACAATAATTTTTAAGTATTATTTTTGAGTAGTCACTAATTTCAAAAGTTACAATTTTGAAGTTAATCATAGTTCAAAATGTGATAAGTTCGTAATAGATTTAAAATTAAAATTTTATATAATACATCAATCTAAATATCTAAATTATTTATATATATATATATATATATATATATATATATATAGTGGATTATTATCACAAAAAATATAAACTAGTATTATTCATAATTATCACTCAATTAGAATTTTGATTTCAAATATTATCTTTATAAAATTTGAATTTATGAAATTTGTCAGTAAACTTTTAAGATTATTTAGTTTTTTAATTAAATTGTTATTTGGTATTTGTAACAAGTTCATTTTGAAGAAAATTTTGTTGACAGATCAATACCTAGTCCAACGATTTATTGAAATATTTGCTATAAATTCAAGTTTAGATTGCTAGTTTTTTTTATAAAGATGTGCTTATTTAGAATGTTTAATACACTTAGAGATTTAGAAAAAAAAGAAGTAAATAATAACTTACCACATATTTCCGGTCAAATTATTGAAAAACATTGTTTATTCATTTATATTTTTTTGAAAAACAGTCATTTATAATTGTAGTGATACTTGTTTTTAAATAACTTGTGTAGCTCAGCTTGTTTCATACTTGTTTCAAATGAAAATGGGTTAACGATTACTTGTTACTTTTTTTATTTTTTAATATAGGAATATCAGTCGTTGAATTCATTGTTGGAAAAATTAGAAGACTTTATTTTGATTTTTGTATTTTTTGCGAGTTTATGAATAATTTTAAATGAGATATAATTAGGTTCAATTTTCTTGCGATCTAAGAAAAATATTTTGTGATTTAGATATGGATTATAGTTCAGTATTACGCCACTGAGGTCTTAATGCAAGAAGAGAACGCGAATAAAAATTAACAAATAATTTAAATCACTATTATATTTACAGTTTGGTAGTACTTTACACGAGGTGAAATTTTTTTAATTCAAGCTGCAAATATAGTCTCTTGAAAAATGATAAATTGTTACTTAAAATACTTTTTGTAATAAACATTTAAAATCATTGTGGAGTTGAGAAATATATAATAAATGGTTTTGGTAATATGGTTTTATAATGCAATAGATCCATTAGCCAGTGTATCTTGTATTTATTTGAATATATTGATGCTTTAAAGAACTTATTATTAAAAATTTTAATACAACGATCACGTCGCAAATTGTTTCTAGAATTACAAAATTATGTTTAAAAATTCCAAAGAATAGTATAAGTTACAAATAATAAAAGACATTGACCAGAAGTATCATTTATCATACAACTCAAAGCATATAATCCTAGAGAAAAAAGGAGAAAATAGCTAGCAATGTCAGCATTCCTGCCACAGCTTACAACTAATGCGATATTTATTATTGTTAGTATGTAGTATAAGACACGAATCTGTTATATTCGTGTTCCCAGTATTTCCTACGTAGTAAATTCAGGATGCATCGGGATCGATGCAGGATATCACGCGCACAAAACGGTACTAATATCCGTAATAAACAACTTATTGTCAACTGGTTACTTGCATTATAACTATTTAATGAAATCTAATATATATTTAGTATTTTTTGCATAAAACCATGTTGAGTTTAATTTAAATACTTGTTTTTAGTAATAAATTTTCATTATCTTTCTATATATATATATATATATATATAAAATAATTCCATTATAAAATTTTCATAGACGAACATTTGTTTCCGTGTAGACCACCTACTCACAACGCCGTTCCCCCCATTGCACTCTACACATAGCATGTTAATCATTTCTATTCCCAATCATTTCAGATATTTAACGAATCATTATGTCCATCTATTCCAATGGAACAGTATTCAGGCACAGACAGTTGTATTTTTATCTCGCCAGATGTACCTCTAAGCAGGGTATTAAGTTTCAGTATATAGAACACAAATCAGTTACGAATATCGTATACATAAAATTTTAGAATAAGTTTACAATATGTTTTCTTTTCGGTATCACAATTTTCACGGTTTTATTTAAAATCAGAAAATAAATTTTATTATACAATATCTTTACTTCGTTTTTCATTTTAAAAATGTTAACACTTAACGAGAGCGAGCAATGCAAGCGGGGGCGAGGCCTTCCGGGTGTTGGTGAACGTAACAAGTAGTGGAGAGTGCTCCCTAGTTTTAAATAAAATTACTGTACTAATAATAATATTTAGAACTATGAAGTAAAAAAAGACTATAGGTTAATATGAGAATTATATTGATATTTTTATTAAGATTTTTTAGTTAAAGAAGGGGAAAAAAGTGATAGTAGTTAAAAAAATCTGTAAATATAGATTGATCACAATGTTAGTATCGATTACAAATATTGAGATTTCTAGGCCGTATATACATTATAATTTTTATTGACACAGTAATAATGACATAATATGAGTAAAAAACTGTTAACTCTGGAAGATTTATTGTTAATTGTAGATTATGTATTCGGATATATATATTATTAAATTTGTTGACGTTGTTTGTGTCCAAATACAATACAATTATAATTATTTATCATGAAATCAATGTTTATAATGTCGATGATTAGCTCCACACAGAGAATTAATTATCAATTGTAACTTTTCTCTTTATATTCAGAAAATTTATTTAAAACATTGTTATTCCAAAACCCGAAAATAATTCGAATAATTGAGAAATATATGAAGTGTAAATCAAGTGACTTATAGTGAAAAAATTAGAAAATTTTTAAAACTAGCGATCATATAAGGCAGTGCTTTTCAATTGACGATATGCGTTCTGTATCCAGTCCTTGAAATAATTTTAGTTTCCCTCTATTCGAAACAAATTTCCCTCATCACTTTCAAGACAAAGCTTTACGTCGATTGAATTACAAAAATGTTTCTTATATAAAAATCTCGTAATCGATACAGCAGACATTCTCTCTTTCTCTATTTATATATATATATATATATATATATATATATATATACATAACATAAATTACTATTTTTTGTGATCTATCATTAATTTATAAGCAAAAAAGATTTTTTTGTTAAGAGATAGCCAACAGTACTGGAGTAGAATATTACTTTTTGTATAATAGAATGGAAAATGAATAGAGATGAAAAATATTATTTCTTAACGGTGCTAAAAATATATTAATAAAAAATTTATATATATATATATACATACACAAACACAAATATATATATATATATATACACATATATAGTCCATTTCGATTATAACGAGTGCGTATATAATGATTTCATGGCTATAGCACGTTTAGTGATCTTACTTAGAAAGTTTCGTTTTCTTCAAAAATCATTTTGTCTCATTGGTTGTATCGCATATTTTAGAACAAGAAGATGAGGACTGTTTTGTGAATTTCCAAATATAAAAATGCTTATTTTTTATTTTTTTTAAATTAGCCTTTTGTTAATAGCAAGCTAAATGGTTTATATATAGAATAAAGTAATTAATATATTAATAATGTATCTAAATGATTAATATGTCTTTAAGTACATACTCGTGTTTTATTCAAATTTTACATTACTTTTTTATTTAATATTTACATTCCTTTCCAAGATAATGAAATGTTATATTATTGGAATTTATATAAAGAAAAACTTATTACGTAGGTGGAATTTATTTCTCACTAATATAATGAGCAACAGTTACAACGAGAAAATATATAGATCCTGTAGTGATTTTTAAAACCAACCTCGTGTGTATAGAAAAAAAGTATACGTTATTTTTTCTTTCTTATCTCGCATACCATTTCATGTTTTAAAAATCTTGCCATATTTTAACTATTATAATATATTTTAATATGCTGTAAAAAAAAATGTTTTGTTTTTTTTTTTTGTTTATAAATTATTATTTTTTTAATTCTCATATAAGAATAAAAAAATATAAACAAAAACTTTGTATTGAACTGTAAAATAATATAAATATTAAAATAGCTAACTTTAACTAAAAATTTCTTAATTAGTTGAATTCAATAGTTAGAACTATAAAAATGATTGAATCGAAAATACATATACACTACTGGACTAGCGAATCTAGAACAAGAAATCTACTTGACGATGATGCATATTAAAACTATACTAATTTATGCAAGTCAAACTAGAGCCGAGGTAAGCAAAACTAAACTGACTCAGAACAACCGAGATGAGGTCGCTAAGATCGGTTGCAGGAAAAACTGCCCCAGAATTCCCAGAGTACTCAATAGAGAAATTAGAAACATATGCAATGTGCAAGATGTAATAAAAGTCAGCAGGATCAACAGAAAGGAGTGGAATCCACATGTCAGTCCCATGAACCAAGATCGTTTACGAAAAATCGAGAGCAATAGAATACGCCAAGTAAGAAGATTCTCAAGAACATATCTAAAACTGTGGGCCGAAAGTTGAGTCTTTTCACCTTTAGAGTCGCCATCACAATGAGTCCATACTAATGAAAAAAACAGACTAAATCTACTAATGGGGAAGAATAAGAAGAAGCATATTAAAACTGCTTCTAGAAAATAAAGATTCAAAAGCAGCGGCCATAAGGATTCTATTTTTAATTACTTTAAATTTTTTTATTATTCAAATACGGTTTTATTACTAAGGCTTCATTACCTTTTTTATTTTTTAGTAACAATTTTATTTATTTAATAATTAATTAATTAAAAATAATTATTATTAAACACTATAAACAATAATATTCAATAATCGTATGAAAAATTACAAATAAATGAATTTAAATAGCAGATTATTGTAATATTTTTTATGAAAGTATTAAAAAGTTTTTATGTGTGATTATATTTTCTAAGATACAATAACTACTGAAAGAGTATCCGGCTAGAAAATATACTGTATAATTATACTGAATATTTTAGTTATACTAAACCTAGAATATTATGTATATATATATATATATATATATATATATATATATATATATATATGTGTGTGTGTATGTATATATATATATACATACACCATCTTATTTCTACATTTATATATGTACTCGTGAATGTCACTGTATTTATATTTATTACTTAGCTTAGTGAGTGAACAGGTGTAGTTTTACGTTAACAACATTAAATAGCAAAATATATATAAGATGTTGAATAAGAGTACTGAAAAGACTGTGCGAGTTCTCAACATAATGCGTTATTTACACTCACATTTTCATCTAAATATATGTTCTGTAAGTTTCTTTTTGTGTTCAATAGTTCTATAACGAAATAAAAGTTCTACAATATAGTATAAAATAATTGTTGTGTAATACAATAAAAAGTTCTGCACACAATTGTCAATAATGTATTTATATATAAGATTTTCTTTTTTCTCAGTTTAAGTCTATTTTTATTCTTTTATATTTTGGTGGACAATAAATATTATTTTTTTAAAGAAGTCTATTTTAATAAATGATTTATTTAATTTAAGGAATAATTTCTGATGTGATTCAGTATGTAATATATTGAACAACTATCACATATATACATATATATATATATATATATATATATATATATATAAATAATGACTTTTTTGTTGTGTAATATGATTTTTTTTCTACAAATTTTGCAATTAATATATTTTTTAGTCGAGCTTTTTAGAACTTTTTAATACAGTTTCATTGAAAGGGAAAAATTAGTTATATTTTTTGAAAAAAATATGCATAGTTCATTCGAATTTAAATTATTTATAATTGTTATTGATATACTATAATTAACAGTTTATTAAAATATGAAACAATATTTTATATACAAAATTATTTGCAATACTTTTGACTGAAAATATTTGAAATTAAAACAACTAATATATATATATATATATATATGTAACTATACGAAGTTTTATTTATTTTTTCATAGAGATTTATTTTATTGAACAATTTGAGCTTCAAAGCCTAATCCAAGCCTCTAGTGAGTTGCAAAAAGTACATATTTTATATGAGTCGTATTCAAACAATTTGAAACAGTGCATTTATTGAATATTCGACTATTTTGTGAATTTGTTGACATAAAACAATATGTTTTACATTTTTATATGTATTTTTATGGGTTGTATCTAATTTTTGAATACATTTGATAGCTTTTGGTCATATCTCTTAATTTTTGTCGTCTAGTCATGCAAATGCGTTTTCTTTTTTTCAAATAATCGGAATTGTAACACAAGTACTTATTTGTTTATTAATAATTTTTAACACAATATGTAAGCATTAACGATTGTTCTATCTAATCAAAAACTGCTCATTAATTTTCAGTACCACATTATTCTTTTTTTGTAACTTGTTTAAATATCAGCCATTTGGTTCAAAAACCGATGTAATATTTACTTTGTTGTATTTAACATTAACAGCATATTTTATTATTTAGTTACCACGATAATGGATAATGTGACTTTTTAATTTAAATATATATTGCTGTTATAATAAACACATCTCGTTTGTTTCTCCACTTTAATACAATTTTTTCTTCTGTTTATAAACCGATTCTTTTTCATAATTCTTTTAGCGAATTGTTTCAAATTCATATGTTTTCATAAGTTCGTAAACATTCATATTAGAATTTAATTATTACAAACATATAATACGAGTATATAATAGTATTATGTTGTGTTTATTTACTTTTATTAAAAATATGAATCTGCAAGCTTTATTGTTTAGCGAAATAATTCCATGGACTCGCAACCTGCTCTTTATAAACAAATTGTTTAATGATGTTTCTTTACTGATGTATGGAATAGTTATCAGTAAATAATAAATTGATAACTAGTCTAGTGGATCTGGATAAAATTCGGACCTATCCTTACATCAGAATAGACCGTCTGGTTTTGGTGGAGGGATGGTGGGGGCGGGGGAGTTAGATATAGTATAATCACACTTTTCTGAATTATAAGATCTTATGCTGTCGCAGTCAGTGCGAAAAAAGGGTTAAATTCCGTTGTTTTTTAATATCTTGTTTTTATTGTACATACAAAGAAATTAAAAATTCATTTTGTAGGGAATGTAATTCTCTACAACTTTGGTTCTTCTTGTGTTTTTCGTGCGATGAATATTTTTTTATTTATTGCAAAAAAAGGTATTTTTAGCATTTTTCTCCTTTTTCATTTGTTTGACGTTAAAGATATCCAGTAAGAAAATTGTAGATTATAAAAAAATCTACAACTTTCATATTAAACTTTTTTTGTATGATAAATATTTATTGTTTTACACTGCTGCAAGAGGTCGCGTGTACCGTATGCATGGAATTTTTATTCTAAAGCTATATATAGAATTTGAAATCGGTTCTCTGTCTTCTTTAAGAGAAATTGTATTTGGAATGTTCAACATTTTTATACGTGTTTTAATGGGAAAACATCATTTTGTTGAATGTAATAGAAAAAAATAAATAAATCCTTAAGAATTGTATTAATTTTTGGTTTATGTAATTTGTCATAGAAAAAAATACGTAAAATGTCATTGAGATTCTTGGTAGTGTTATAGAAGAAGATATTCTTAGTATTTTAGAGAAAATAATTACAATTAATCGAACTTCGATTTTTTGATGGCTTATGCATTGCTACACTATGAACATATAATAACATCACAACAAGCTGATAAAAAGAATTACTGTTTTGAACAAAAATATGTGAAACTTTAAAATACTACTAAATATAACTGTTCATTTCTCATACACAATTCTTCAACTCATTTTCTTACAGACTACAGTATATCATCTAATTAATTATCTACTGTTGTAGACTTTATGTTGAACAAAATGTTGACAATTACAATTAATTAAATTATATAATCATTAATTCTATAAAAGTAATAAATATTTAGAATTTTTAATCACATCTACATACCACATATTAATTTTCACAAATAAGTAATATCATTTTAATTAAAAAAATATTTCACTAAGTTGAAAATTGCATTTGCATGTACGAATGTGCCATAATAATTATAATATCAATAAATTTAGACAACATGACGATTGGAAAAGAAAAATAACTTTTAAACTATTATTTAGAGCTCCATGTTTCATTTATATCACTTACAAATTATTTAACTATTTAAAGTATTCAGACTTTGTCAATTTAGGAAACTTATCAGATTTGTATCTCCAGTGTGAACCTATTTAAAATGAGGTTCAAAAATTTAAGCAATATCATAATTTAAGTAACCTCATATGCAGACATTATATTAAATGTAAAAATTAATTCTGTGCCTTTAAATTGAATCGATATTAAATCTGTTTTAAATTAAAATATTTTCGCACCATTTTATGATTTTGAAGTATAAACCTGAATATTTAAAAAAATATATATTTGGTCAACCAGTTGGCATAACCTCATAAAACAATAGTGAAAAAATCGCGTTCGAAAGCGGTATATTAGGCATTGCATACTTTTTGTATTCCAATTGAAAAAAATACACGGAGATGATTTCTTCAGATTTGAGAGGAAATGTTATGATGCATGAAACATGCAAAGAATGCAAAAACAGTGAAAGAGGTCCGAAAAATCATTACGACTTTATTGAGTTAAAGCCATCATATTTTTTTCGACAAGGGATTCGTCAGTTACCCAACGGATAGAGTAGAGTTATATAAAATAATTGGTGATACTTTGAGGATTGAAATGTTTTCCATTTTCCCATAAACATTTATTTTCTATAAAAAAGGCATCGAATTAATTTGTACACCAAATATATTTTACAATGTCTATTTTTATATGAATAATGTGTAAAATTGATTATAATTATATATATATATATATATATTTGTATGTATGTAACTTTATATATATATAATCGTTTTCAACTTTTAATAAAATGTGAATTACAAATTGAATGAATAAGTAAATAAAAAGTTTTTATTTAATATAAAATATTTTTTATATCTTATTTTACAACAACAATAAAGGCATTAACACAAATATACACACATACATACATACATATATATATATATATATATATATATATATAAATATATATATATATATATATATATATTATGATAACTAATAGAAATACTATAAGTATATTTTAAATTCAGTACTTACAAACTTTTTGTTTATTTTATACAACATTTATTTAATAGCAATAAAAGTAGTTCGTAAATTACTGTTTTTCCTTATGATATCTAATTTACTGCGATTATAAACATATGGTTTCATTTAAGAGTTCAAATTTTTGAATTATGAGTAAATATTTCAAGTTAGTTTTAATTTCGACTGAAACTTTTAATAAAGCATATATTACTTGATAATTTAATGTGACACTATTTCAAAACAAATTACAGTTACTTGAAATTTTGTAATTAAGTATAAACTGTTAATTGAGATAGATGATAGACTGAATAAGAGGTAATTATTTTTTCATTTTTTAAAATCTTTTTGTTTTTTATAATTTTTACGTAAATATTTTCTTAGAATCAACAGAGAAATATCTGTAGTATTAACAAGATGATAACTTTTTTTTAATTTAAAATATTTATATGAGCTATTTTATGCATCATTTGAATAAATATCTATATCTTTGTATAGATGTATATTATTTAAAATGCACATTAGCGAAAATTTGCTAATATAACGTGTATGTATATATATATATATATACATATACATAAACGTGTATGTATATAGATAACTATTGTTCGCCTATATTTTATATTCTGTATGCACCTTTCAGTGTAGTATATTTCATGAATGTGAATAGAAAATGCATTGCGTTTTAATGTAAACATTTTATCTTGTGTAAATTTTCCCACACGTACTATTGTGATGGAGTTATAATGGAGATATAACGATTTTTCAATTCAAATTTTAAAGATAAAACGTATGGATATTAAACATTGTTGTACGTAATGCATGAAATGTAATTGCTTTTTTGCACATTTTATAGTCTGAATGTACTGAATGAAGACATGTTATAGATTCAAATATTTAAAATTATATATACAAGTATATATAAGCTTTGATCATTACTATCGTTTTGATTTCATTACGTTGCTACTGTAAAAAGTTTCATTAATTTAAACTTTGTATAAATAAATCAATGTTCAATATTGATATCTAATTTCATCCGGAATATTAAAGCCGAACTTTTTTTAATCAAATTTAAACATTATTAATTACATTCAAAATAGAATAATCACTACGAATTTATACTCGCACGCATATACATATGTAGGCACAGTGTTGAAGCGAGATGGAAAAATGATAAAATTATAGAGTGAGACGCATCAAGAATCCGGAGTTCGTATCCGACCGTGGTTTTGCGTCAGGTGCGTCGCGTTATGTTTTTGTCATTGTTCATTGCTTGCGATAGGGTGGCAGCTTGGCAGAAAGAGGGAGAGACAGGGTGCGGTCTACGACGACCTGCATCACAACCCGCGAACGAACGAAATGGATAAGGTGGATGTAAAGAAGAATGTTTTTGTGAGGTGATGATCCTGCGGCAAACGAGGAAGTAATGTGCCATTCCCCTTCTCATACCTTTAGTGCGAGAGCTGACGATCCGATGGTTCAGTCCTCGGTAGCGGATCGCACAGCAGGGGTTATAGCCTCACACTGCCGTTTTTGCAATTGTCCACCATCTCACCCACTATCATTGCACAACCGGTGAAATGAATGTGTACCGTGATCACCTCATACCTTTTTCATTCAACGAGTTCTCGTGGTGGTATTTTGTTCGATCGACTCTGTGTTTGGGATATTAGAGTGAGTTATTGATGGTCGGGTTCCTGAAGATCACACGGAATTTGATATTGCTGCTGATTTATTTTTTATTGCGTGTAATGTACGCCAATCGTTACATTTACTTGTTACGGAATTACTAATCTTCTTTTTAAACTATTTAAAACCGCAAATTAAAAACAAGCACTCTATTATTCAAAACCAATATATAAACATTTATATATTCAATATAAATGTTTCAATTATATAAAGTACCTCAGTAAATCTACAATGATTTGTAAGAAATATATAAAGTACCATTTATCACATAATTCATTAAAAATATAATATACGTTTTAATTAACTTTAAAAAACAGTACAATAAATCAAATATGCATACATTCAATACATTTTTTGAAAAAATATTTTTACATATAAATAGAAGTTAAAAAAATGTTTAAGTAATATAATGAATTATACAGTTTGTGGTAGAATACGTGACCAAGTGCGACATTAAACGATAGGAGATGGTAATTAGAGCGGTAATGTATGTAACAGACGTGTGCATAATTACGATATTCAGAAAAAATTAATTAATCTTGTGAAAAATAATATAAGTATTATGATTGCTGTAACATTTGTAACGTGTAGTAATAGACCTAATCACATTTAAGTTTTGAACAGAATTCAAATATAATAATGTTTCAATAAAAAATATGTATACATCTGTGTACTGCATTCCTATATATATACATATATATATATATATATATATATATATATATATATATATATATATATATATATATATACATATATATATATATATATATATATATATATATATATATGTGTGTGTGTGTATATATATATATATATATAAACATACGTATGATGATAAATGTCCTCATTAAATAGAACATTGAGATAATATAGCCACATTAAGAAATTAAAATTATAAGGAAAAAATACTCTTTTTTTAATTATAGAGCTTGAGTTTAACAAATTCAAGTTTTTACTCCTCCACAAACCACATAATATTTTCCTGGCCAAATTTGTTCAATAATTGAGTATTCATTCTTTCATTGTCTTTTGTACGCATTTCGATGCTATGTCTATCATCAGAACAATAAGGTACAAAAACATCTATTATACTCAATATTTATATTTTAGTTCATTGTTAGAAAAATATTATAATATATAATAGGGGGATTCGCCCCCTACTCTCTTCTCTCATCAACGACTGGGTTCGCTATGCTCTCTTTTTGCCAATTATAGGCATGCAGAAATAACCGAATGAAACAATAAACGTACCAAATAAATAAGTCGACGTCATGGATTTGTATATATATATATATAAATGAATGATAGTATATCTATGTAAACATTCTTGCAGATAGATTATTTTTTGCAACGTAATGTTTTATAAAGTGTTTTGTGGATAATTTTGATTATGTATGTATATATATAATATGTAAAGAACTACAAGTGCAAAGGAAGTTGATTGAAGAATTAGATATTTTGGTAAATAACAACTGCTATTAAATGTTAAATTTTTATTATTCTTTTCTTAAAAAAAATATACTGATTTGTACTTTAGAGTTCTGAGAATGATGAAATGGCGGTACTATCTAAATACTTATAAGTAACAATTAAAATTATATATAATTAAGAGTTAAGTAATATTTTTCAAATGAAATCTTTTGTGTGCTTTATAAAAAAGTGAAAAACTTTACTTGTAAAAGTAAATTTAACCAGTGGCAAAAACTTTTATTGCGTAGTTTGAGCTTTAAATTGGTTAACTTTTTTATTTTATTCGAAAGGGTATCTATTTTTTAAAATTAACAAGACGAAGTTAGAAATGTAACATAAAATTAACATTAATGATTAAGAAACAAATTTCTTACTAGGTATATTTTTGATACAAATTTATTTTATTGTGTTGTTTTACTATTGTTGATTTATAAATACGTTATTAAAAATAACAAGTAAAACACACAAAAATAAAAAAATTGAAGCTATCAAATATAAACAAGAAACTGACATTTAGATTATATAACCTGTTCTGATGATTGTTGATAAGAGAAAAATGAATGTATTTGGTAAAAGGAAACTTGTTTTAGAATGGGAAAATATTGTAATAACATGTTATACTATAAAATAGAATTTTGTAATAAAAAAAATATTAGATATTGTAATCTAATTTTGTCTTTTGGATTAATAAAATTATTAATATTTCGTTAATAAAAGCAATTACTGCTCAAACGCAACAATAATTTCAAAATTTCATTTTTTTATAAATGAAGTATTATAGTATATTTTAGGTTAATTTATTAATATAAAATTGGTTTATTCATAAATTTATATCTTTTACTGAATAATAGTCAAACTGTAACATATTTATAAATGTTTATTTTTTAAAACATTAAGTAACTATGAACAAATTTAGTGGAAAAATTATTTTAAATAACATTATAATTGAATCATGATATTCAGTTACACTCTTTTGACAAGGATGTAATGTAAATTAAATTTAAAAAGAATATCGACATTTAATCAATATATATATTATTAAATAAACAAATATATTATAACATTTCGATTGCATGTTGGACGAAAACTCGTTAAATAATATGTTTTGATCATTCAATCATTTTACATGATTCGTGAACAAGATAGCTCGCGTTAGTGTGTAAGGGTTGCGGGTGAGGAATGTCTAAAATCACAGGATACGCGATCCATCTCCAACGTTGATGGGAAACTACTGTCATTTTCGTTTTATTGTAAGGTTGGGGGAAAGTGAACGAAAACATTTTATTCAATAATATCGGCGTGGGTTGCGAGATTTATGGATATTTCTATAAGTAGGAGCGGTTATAGGCATTCCATTAAATCACCCTTGTGATTATTTTCAATATTTCTTACTTACGATAACCGAAACACTCACAAAGACAATATTTTTTATGTGTACAGTTGAGGAAATCGGTTTTTGTTGTTTATTGCATCGAATAAAGTAGTTTTTTTTATTGCGATAGTTTATCGCTGATATGTATAAATTATTTCTCTTGTGATTTGGATCAGAAATTTATATAAGAAAGTTTCTGTCGAACCGGAAAATAGCATGCATCAATTTTCTAGCATAAAAAGTGTTTAAGATAGTATAATTAATTGTTATGCATATTATATATATATATATATATATATTGTTTAGATAGGTAAAAAGATAAATGAATTCTTTGTATATTGAATATATCTGTAAGGAAATTTGCAATTTAATTAAAATTTGTTTTTGATACTAGCTATACATATTTTATTAACTCTTTTTAAATACTTTTCTGTATAAAAAAATAATATACGATTTGAGTTTCTTATAAAAAGGTTTCATCTTATTGTATTTCCAATGTTTCATACTTATTTTATGACACCAATTATATTTTAAAAAATATTAATATTTATTAATTTTTCTAAGAAAATTTTTATGAAACGTATTGAAAATGTTTATTAACACTTTTATTAAAATGTTTTATTTTTAAAAAGAAACTGTAACAAAAAAAGTATGTTTTTATATAATAAATTAGAAAAAAACATTTATTATGGGATCAAAAAGCCAATTATTAATTAGATATGCGATTTATCAATCATTGGAATGAATGATTTATGAATACGAAGTATAAAAATAAACAAATACTGAGCAAATAATGATAAACGATTTTAATTATTCTTGATTTTTAAACATACATATTAACTCAATTATTGTATTTATATTTAATTTTATTCTTTGATTTTTTAAATTTTGTTCTGAGCTTAAATAAACGTTCGTGAATAATTAGATTAAAGCTGTACGTTTAATCACTATATTCTGAAGACTAATTGTATATAATATTAATTAAATTAATCCATTGAATATTTATTATTTCCATTTTCATTCCATTTTATTAAATTTATATTATATTTTCGAGATTTATATACATGTGGTAAATATATTTTGATTTGTGGGTGGTTTCATTCGATTTTAGAGGATATTATTACTTAAATTATTAAGAAAAAGTTAGGTGGATCGAGCTTACGAGCTTATTAAGAAGATAATACATTAAAAATACACCTACATATTATATACTGTACTGTTTTTTTTTAATACAGAGAAATAAATTTATCTAAACAATTTTCAAGATTTATAATAAAGTTTTAAGGCTTGGTTTTGAATTTTAATAATTATAAAACATTATTACGGAAGTAATTACTCGCATTACACTTTTATATCAGCAATTAATTTAAAAAGATTCTCTTTCAATATATTTGTAAAATATTAAATAAAATAAATTTAAAACTAATTTGATATTTAATTAAAATTCATTAAGCATTCTGCAAATATTTTTTAAAAGAAATAGTAATTTTTATAAATCTTTATTATAACTTATGATAAATGTTCAAAATAATGTTTGTTCGTGTTTTTTTTTTTAATCTTCATTAATATTTTAAGGAATATTAATTAAAATTATATTTTTCTGTACTTTAGTGTTCTGGAGATGTTGGTGTTGCTATTAAAACACGCATAAGCGAAAATCAAGAATAATTAATAATAATTTATTTAATATTTTTGATTGAAAAAAATTGCTGTCGTTTTGTAGTGCGAAAAAAAAGTAATTTGTGAAATGTTATTTAAAATACATACATTCTAAGTAATTATCAAATTATGTAAATTTAAATGAAAATAAATATGTATAATATATTATTTTGATTTTACATAATTATACATACATTTTTATGTTATAATATATATGTAATTACAAAATTAAAATAATAAAATATTGTGTAAATATACATTTATTTGTTTATATAATAAAGAGTTGCATATACTATTTTAATAATTTTAAAACACTTTAGTACATATACATTGTATCATTTTTTGTCTGTATAAAATATTTTCCAGTTTAGATTTTAAAAAAAATAATGTCATTGAATTGACACATTTTTTATTATTGACACTTGACATAATTAAAGAAATATGGAATATGGAATTTCAAGATAATTGTGAGTGAAATTTATTGGGCTGTTTTTTTATTTTTTGTGAATCTATTTTTAATCGTTGAGTACATTATCTTCTTTCTCACTGTTTACATATATAAAAAATATTGAATAAGTTAAAATATTGAAAACTAGATATTAAATATAAACCAAAATTAAATTGATATTGAAATAAAATGGAATTAAAGCATGAATATATCGTTTAAATTGAATTTAAAATGCAAAAACAATTTATTGTTATCAGAAACAATTTTGGAGGTAAACTGACATTAAAATGGTTGCAATTTATACTACAAAAAAATTTATTGCCGTCACATATACGTAAAAACTTTTTGAAGAATCCATCTTTCCGTAGTATACGTTAAACCTCGTATTCTATCAAAACGCCTTAAGTACTAATAAAAAAAATATCATGAAAACTTATCAAAATTCAAAATAAGAATACGTTTCCCCGACCTCGACGATGATGTGAACTCGTGCAAGAACGAGAACAATACATCATATGCCTGTAAGCACTCAATGTAATACGTAGTGGTAGAGTAGTGCTGGGAACAAAGCTCTGGGAGACAAGGGCGCGTACACGCAGTTTCTATCGTCGCAGCAACCATGTCCTTGGTCTTGTTATTGTATCGCCTGCGAGTTGTTATCTCTCATAGGGAATGTGGCGTCCCTGTAACATAGAACCGTCTGTCCGAGAACGAACAATCATTTATTTTCACGATAACAACGGTCATGTTCGCGATATACGAGAGCATGTGCGTGTAGGACGGACAGACAGTTCACAGGACGTGTTACACGTGATGATTACACATGCTACGGATTATAGAATTACTGACGAGCAAATTCGCCAAGCAAAACATGTAGGACAAAAATATACACCGCACGTATTGTAAATGGAAACGGTGAGATGTAGTCTCAGACCATTTAACTATGTAAATGATAAATATAATACCTAATCTACACTAAATAGTTGAGACCTTTTTTTGTTTATATAATATATGAACTGTCATCAAAACATGAATTTAAACGAAACTGTTATAAAAGAAATATTTCATTACGCAAAATTAAACACATCCTCTCAACGTTATGTTATTATTTAAAGTAATCTAATTTATAATATATATATATATATATATATATATATATATATATACACTCTATTCATAATTATATCCATGAAAAATTAAATAGTTTTCTAGTTCATAAAAGAATTGGTATATTTACCTTTAATTACTTTATTTGACACTTTAATTATTTTACATCTCAAATCCATTTTTCTCATGCAAACACGAGTAAAAAAATTATTTAATTTAGTGTTTAGTTTATTTTATGGAAGATGTTCAGAAAAATGAAAAATTTTAAGTTGTTTTTAAATCTTTTCTGATAAAGAAAATAGTGTCATATTAACAATAATATGCTATTTAAATTTACTTAATGTATGATATATACCCAAACATTTTCCGAAAGAAAAATCTTGTGGATGTTTTCGAAAATTGTTTTTCCATATTTTATGCACACACAGATTTGTAGAAAAGAATTTCAATTATTTTAATAATCATTCGAAAAATAATAAGTGTCACATAATAAAATTGAAATGAAATATTATTCTTTGTAAAAGAACACATTTTGAAAAAAAACGTAGTGAATTTTATTTACAATGTAGATTTTTTCAATATTTCTTATAGTAATTTAGGAGTTTAAATATAAAAAAATCAAATTTATGCTTAAATGTAGCAAATATGTAAATAAAAAGAATTTCATTTAGTGGCACTTATAATTCCAAAATCTGAATTAATAATTTCTTTCATACATGCAATAAATTGAAAATATGCAGCCTGTTATTTATGTATTTCGATATGATCCACTTTTCGATTCTCAACGATTTAATTTTATGCGGTACTTTTAATTCAAAATCCAAGATACTTATATATTAGGTGGTAGGAAAATAATACTTTATTTTCTGAATTTTATTCTTAATTTTTTATGAAAGTGTTATTACTTCATGCTTATATTAATATAATTTTAAAGTACATTTTCGGTCTGTATTTTGATTTTATTATTAATTTTGTTTCAAATTTGACTACTGAATTAAAGATAAAAAAGAAGTAAATAAGAGCAATTTTTGTATGAGTTGAAAACGGGTGGAAAGCAGCAGAAACTGCTCGTAAATTAAATTATGCTTTTGGAATGAGTACTGTAAATGAACGTACTGTCTAATGGTGGTTCCAAAACTGTCATGCTGGGGACGAATACCTTGAAGATAAAGAAGATGGCGAGTGTTCTTCAGTTCATAACGACTAACTGAAGGCGTTGGTTGAATCAGAACCACGCACAACAATTAGAGAGCTTGCACAAAAGTTGGCCGTTAGTCATCAAACAGTTCTGGACCATTTAAAATAGACAGGAAAATCAAAAAAAGAAAAATTTATTTACAGTTGAAGGTCATAAGCCACAATAATTTTCCTATTATCCTAATAGATAAAATTAAAAACTATAAAGTTAAACTTTTTCATACTTATTTGGAATAACTTGAGGCTGTGAACCTTGATACTCATTTCTAACGCACATTTATATTCACGATAACTTACTTTACACTTGTAATTGAAATGATTTCAAAAATATAAAGCGTTCTTAAATTTATTTGATAAATAATTTATTCCGTCTTTGTTTATTTTTAATTATCCATCACGTATTTATATTTCTTATAATAAGATTAAAGGATATCAAAATTTAATTTTTATGAAAAATTTCAAATATTTATTTGGCATTAAATAATATTTTAATATTTAAGTAGGTATATATTTATTGAAGAATAAATTTGAATAATTTTGAACAAAAAGCAAATAAAAATGTTATAAGAATAGCTAAGTTGATAACTGTTTATAATTGAAACGAATATAAATGTTTAAAAATCAAAATATAACTAGGTATAGGAAAATGAAATTACCTAGGAATATTCCACTTTAAATATTGGTATCGGGAACAAAGCATAGTATTTATATCTTGTATCTCTCATTTTCTCAGTTTTCGCCCAACGGCTAGTATCCGTGAATGAACAATACCAAACTTCTAATTATAAAAGTGTAGTCTATTGTGAATAACCTTACCAAACAACCGTAATAATTGAGTAAAAAATTAAATACAGGAGATTATATATTGTATTAAGCAAGTAGTTGTTATTATACGTTTCTGCTCTGAAAAATATAATTATGGAACGAAAAAAAAACTAGTAAATTTCTATTCATATTTAATATTTTCTTGTATTTTTATTTACTTACAATAAATATGGATTGAGAGAATGCTTTAACATTTAATTATTTTCAGTATATATCAATATTAAGTATATGCCAGTATTATAATCAATATTAAAAATGAGATTTTGTAACAAATCATTTAACTGAAAGAAGATTGTATAGTATTGTCAATTTAACTAGAAGATTTAATCTCAGAAGACATTAATCAGAAATTAATGTCTATTAATTTTTACAGCATCTATTTTGTTTAAAATTTTTATGAAATAATATAAAATGAAGTAAAGAATCTTTTTTACTTTAAAAATGTATTATAAATAAAACGAACTCTAAAGTAAATAATGTATGGTATTAAAATTATAATTAGCAAAAAAATCACAAAAAGAAGATACAAGATTAATTATTTATATGTAGGAATGTTTCATAGATATAATAATATAATTTCCTGCATTTATAATTAAAATTTGAAAGGTTGGCTAAATTCACTTAATTAAAATTTAGTGTGAATTTTTCAACATAGTAAATTTATATTGTCAGTATCCAAATAAATAATTTTATTTTTTTTTGTAAAACTGTATTGTAAATTAAATATAAAAGACATGTTTACCGTTTTGAAATATGGAAAAAATGTTTTATTAAATTTGTTTAACATAGGTATTTACTCAGATTTTCTTTAGAATTCAAAGCAGATGCAAATAAAATTTTCAAAAAGGGTTAATTAATATGTCTACGTAATGTTTATACATCTTTGTTGAATCAAGTTAAAGGTTAAACAGCATTTTTACTAAACAACTTCAAATGTCGAATACAATATTGCATAGAATGAAAGAAATATGAAATGAACACTTTAAAAAATTACTATTCCCATTTTACTTTGTGATAAAATTGTAACTAATTCATAATGATAAAAACCAATAATTAATTTCCTTGTAAGGAACGATTAAAAAATATTACTGAAATGTAACTAATGTATTTTTATTTCTTCGCTACTTGTTTCTAATGCCCCTCAAATTAATATTAATCTTTAATTTTAATATAGATTAATATTTAATATTTAAAATTCTCTTTTAGAAAATACGTTGTAATTTTTTTTGTCTATAGTATGAAAAGATTTTATTTATTTCAAGTTCAATAATCAAATAATATTTGTGCTTTCATTAATTGGTTTTTAATTATGTTTTAATCTTCAAATAAAGTATTTCAATTTTGTTCGAAGAATCGAAAATATGTCCTGCATGTTGATGTACCTGTTATCTGTTCGAAGGACTAAAAAATGTGTTACTAATTATGATGTGTGGTGATGAATCTGAAATTCTGTTCAGAGAGCCAATAATATTTGATGGACGTCATTGTTGGTCGAGAATGATGTTACGATGAAATTCGTTTGACTGTAATCATGTCAATCATTTATCTCACTCAATAATATATGTTGATTGATGTGTACAAACGTATTTATTTAGCACTAGTAATATCAATGAAGACAGCATAGTTGGTTACTCTAGAGAACTAAATACATTCACATACATGCCTTTATAGTGTCAAATCGAATGACAATATGTTTCAATAGATATGTATTAATCAACCAATGTTTAAAAAATGGTACTAAACAAAAATATTGATTAAAAATGATTAATAAATATATAGTAAACTTTAAGAAATTTCTTTTTTTATTTTATTAATATTTTATATTAATAAAATAATAATATTACCTAGATACAAGTGATGTAAATTATATTTCTTTAATATAAACTTCTAATAAGACGATTTAGAATTATATCTTACTTCATTATTTGTTTGGTAGAAAAATAATTGTGGCTTATGACCTTCAAATTCATAGACATTTACAGCTTTTGTGATTTTCGTAGCTATTTTAAGTAGTGCAGAACTGTTGGACGACTAACAACTAATTTTTTTGCAAACTGTTGAATTGCAGCAGGCGGTTCAACTAACGCCTTCATTTGGTCGTTATGAATTGAAAAAATATGCTTTTGTTCATCTTTATTTTCGTCCTCAGTACGAAATTTTAGAAATCGTCATTGCACCGCACGTTCCTTAACACTACCCACACCAGAAGCATCGTTTAGCTTAGGAGCAGTTTATGTTGCTTTGCTACCTGTTTTGAATTTATTTATAAAATTGCTCTTATTTTCTTTTTTAATTCAATAGCCCAATTTCAAGCAAAATTAATAAAAAAAAAACAAAGTAGATGTTACCAAAATACGAACCAAAAAATTCACTTGAAAATAATATTAACATGATCACAATGAAACGAGACTTAATTGAACAAAATTAAGATTAGAATTCAGAAAACGAAAATTGCAATTATTTTCCTACTAACCAAATACAGTTTGATACAGGTAAAAAAATTTGCTTTGAAATAAAATATTTAGTGACTATTAGCTTTTTGATTACATTTTTGGGTTGAAGTTTGATATGAATATCTATTATTTTTTAAAAAAATAATATTTATTTGGTAGCAATGGAAATTACTCATGACAGGTGTAAAATATAAATAAAATAATCTGTCTAACTCAATATTTCATATAAATCAAAATTAATATATAATTTAATTACGTACTAAAAAGTGTAGACTTTATTTTGATAAACATTTTATTTAATCTTGCTTAAAGTTTAAAAATATAAATTATTTCGAAATCTAATAGCTTAAAAATACTGAATTTTTTTCATTACGAATTGTAACTAATACCTTTTTAAATATTAAAGTTACTTTTATTTACTTTACTAATTCATGTACTTTTTTATAAACTGTCTTATTATTTTTCAAAAAATATTTTGTTTTTAAATCTTAATATATATATATATATATATATAAATATTTTGTGTGTGTGAGAGAGAGAGACTTGTTGAAACTTTTTTATACAAACTCATAACTCCAGAATCTTCTAAGGTTTTGCGACAAAACAAAAAACAAGAAATGTTGAGTCATTATGTATAAATTTGATTAGTTGCATTAGACTAGTTGTAGCGAATGTTATGCAGTGAGAATAAAATTGGGATTATATACAGATGCTATGATAGTAACTCTCGAAAATTTGAAAAGATTGAAAAACCGTATTTGACGCGTTTGTTATTTCTTGGATAATTATACTCTGCGTCAATTACGACAATGCGAGACAATATGCTTCCAAATTCAACTAGAATTACACAAACGTGTACAAATTGTATGACCTCCTCACTTTCCTTACACCTCAGAATTGGCACAATCGGATATACATTCATTTCCATTTTAAGTCTAATAAAATTAAGCGTAACATGTAGGATTGACTGGAGAAAAAAATTACTGAATTTATTGACTTATAGAATTAAGAAATTTGTTAAAAATAGGTAATAATAAAAGTATTGGTGATTATATCTAAAAATAAATATAACATTTAGAAGGTTCAAATTTAGGCCATATTTTCTGTTTCTCTGAATATTTCAAATCATTCAATAATTATAAATTCAAATGCAAAATTCTTCAAATACTTCTCATACATATATATTGTTGAATTCGTGACTGAATGAAAATTTCAAATAGATAGAAAAGCTGCATCCATTATGATAGCAAGTTTACTTTTGCTCAAGTTGTATAGATTGATGTTTCAATGTTGCTGATTAATGGTTCGAAGATGATCTTGCTAATTTCACTCTTAGATTAACTATCAGTGACTCTAATACTATCTTGTGTAAATTCTGATTGATAGTTATTACGTTTGAATATAAATAAAGTTTTAATGTTGACAATAAATTATTGATGATTGAATAAACAATATTAATAAAATTAAAATTAATACATAACCTGTAATATTTACTTGTAATATATAATTAGAATTTAATTTTTTAAATATTAAGACTAAATATTTGTATTTCTTGGGCTGGAAATATTCATACAAAAGAGATTTTTAATATCATATTTAGTCAAGTGGACTTTGGGTCGACATCGAAGAATGTAAACATACAATATTCAGTTACATAGAATTTATAACGTTTGAGATATTGAATCGTAATATTTATTAGTGCTCAATACATTTGAAACCAATTTGTATGAATTTTTTTGATTTTCCATTAATTGTAGTATAATAATTCTTCGAGATGATTTTTTTTTATTTATATATATATGATAGTAGATGAACTGCATTTAGACAAAAGTTATTTTGTTCTTTTATTTTTTCCAATAAAAGTCAAAATATATTCTTCAAAATTTATGAAGATATTTCCAAATAAAAGTATAATAAATTATAATATATAAATGAGAATGAGACTTTGATTTATAATGTTAATTTTATTCGGTTGCGCTAGACAGAAATTTTATTTTGTCTAATATTTTTATTAGTTAGTTTTTTTGTTCAGATAACCTTTTTTTCTTGAATTCTATTTTTAAATTTGTCCTTTTATCACAAAAATTATAAACTTTAATTGCAAATATCAACTCATGGTCGAAATTAATACAAAAAGGTTGTTATTAATGCCAGTCTTTCAACATTTCTCTCTGTTCATGTAGTATGACCTTTACAAAGTAACGTCGGTATGCTGTAGACATGGCAGTAGCCATCATACAATGTGAAAAGACTGAGTTTACCATATTTCGTTTAGATCATACGTTTGAAATTTATCAACACTGTGTCAATGTTACTAAGCTAACATTTATATCTTTGAATTATGATTTTATACATTGGGTTTGTAAATAATACGTTATTAATAGAAGTGTTTAATGTTTAGAAAATTAATAATTCTATGGTTATATGAAAAATAGAATATTTTTTTGTAAAAAAAATAAATTAGTTAAAATTATTTATATTTTATTTGACTTTCTTGAAGAAAATGATGATTACAAATATATTTGTCTATAATTGTAAGGTATTGAAATATTAATATTATACATTTTATTATAATGAATTTAAATGAAATCAATTTAATTAAAATGATATATATGGTTCATATCTTGTAAAAGAAATGAAATTGAATTGGATTCACTTTGCGGTAAATAACTACGTATTAATTTTTTAAAAAATATATTTTTTTCATATTTTTTATAAAGTGTAACTTTTTTATTATATTATTTATTGTAAAAATGAGAAAGTACACTTGATTTAATACTGGAAGAAAAAACAAATAATATAAAATTGTTGCTAATTCATTACAAAATAACAATGAATATTAGTTATATAATATAAATATATTAAAATTTGAAGTTCTAAAATCGAATGATGGAAAAAATGTGGACTAGAAATTTTCTTGGAAAAAATAATAATATTTTATATCAGAAATCGTTAACTGTCCATATATATATATATATATAACAATATATTTTTATTCCTTATTATCTAAAAAACATATTTTTTAATTGTAGACTTTCTTACAATTTTGCAATTTTTAAATATTTTCTATCCATGGACTTCTAAAAGACAAGTGATTTCAAAAATAAACTATAACTTATACATAATCAATAAATATTTCTTGAAGATTTGGTTTTGTACTTTTATTGCCTTAGTGCAGTTACGAGGAAAAATAATCTTACAAATAAATATATATATATATATATATATACATATATATATTCATGAATAATTAGATTTATTTTTTTTTAAAAATAAAAAATCTGTTTGGAATTGTAAATAATAAGATCTATTTAATTCGTGACATATTTAAATATATGCAATAAAAAAAATACAATTTAAACTAACGGTGAGTTGATTCATGAATGAGTGCTTTTAAAATCTATTATAAAAGACTGTCAAGTGTCATGAAGTATTTTCATTAAAAAAGTATTTTGACTTAGTGAATATTTATTTTTATAATTATAAAATGATAGTTATTTTTGTAACTTATGGTTTCATTTTTAACTCTTTAAATGGAGGATAAAGAATGGTAGTAACATCAACGGCGTTTTCTATACATTTGCAAGTTGATAAGATCAAATACGACAAATTTATACAGTTACTTATAATATGAGTGTGTATATATATATATATATATATATATATATATATAAGCTTTAAAATCATACAAAAATATTTAATAATATTATCTTGTTAGTAGTACTTTTCGATTCTTGATTCCTGAAAGTTTTAAATTAACAAAATAATAAATTAAAATTCTTAAACTACGTTTATATCTCGTTACGTTAACGATTTATTATGAGTTATTTATTTATATTTGAATGGAAGAATATGAAAAATACCTTTTAATTAAGATCTGTTTGTACTAATTATATAATTATAATTCCTATATTTTTAAGATAAACTTTCATTTAATAATTATATTGAAATTGTGTGACTGTTATTTTATTAATATTATATATTTTTGTTGAATTGATTATTTTCTTATATAAAAAAAGTTGTAAGAGTTCACAGAATCCGCACGTTAGAAGTGAAACTTCTTTTATTTGATAGCATTGTGACTTAAATTTTTATTGGCTTTTTTTATAATTGAAAGGTGCATATAGGATGTATCGGTAAAAGGTACAACTGAATTAGAAGAATTAATTTATAAAATTTTAGAAAGCATTTTTATATAAGTGTATTTTATGTATTCGATTTACATATTTTCGTTATTATTACTTTTTACGTCATTGTGATTTCGGTTAATATTAGTTAGAACGTTTATAGGAGAATTCTTTAAAAATGAAACAATAGCTTTGTGATAGCTGAAATACGTTAAAAATGGGTTCGATTCTAATTTTTCAAGGTATCTTTGGAAGATGTGCATCGATAATATCGTATCTTGTCATCGGTTCGTTTGTGCATTGTGCGTTACTTTCGTTGTAAGTTCGTCACGAACGAAATTGCAGTCGGGTTTCGTGACAGAGAACTATTTGAGAAGAAGTTTCACTTTAATAATAATATATAATTATCGAGTACTCTTTTGCGTATAGAATAAAATAGTTATTTAAAAATTAAGCTTTTTTATTGTATTACACATTTATATACATTTTTTCAATTTTAAAAGTATTGAAACAGTACGAGTAAAACGATCGAAAATCAGTATGTTAAGTAGTAAATTTCCACTCAAACCTGAATACATTCTTTTAAAATGAATCATTTTATAATTTGTTTGTTGCGTATTAAAAAAAATAAATACCTATATTTTGTAAAAAGCCGCATTGAGACTAATTTAGTTAAATTTCTTTTAAAGATAAACGTAGAGCCTACTTTTCTAATCAAATATCACCACTAATCAATGACGTTTAATGCTTCAATTTTCAATGCGGTTGGTTGATCTATGATAAAAGTACGTACTCAATATCATCGTGAATATACACAACAGTAAGTGGTTTACGTACGCAACGATTTATGACAGCTGTCTACTGCAAACATATATTTGTCTCATTCATCCTATTGCTTCCTGCTATATGCAATAAGTCCTTGATATAAAGCAGCTTGACAATAGATGCTGTTGTTATAATGACTAACTAACCGCTAGCTTTGAACCACAAATGCTATCCATCCACATCTCATATCCTTGTAATACATATAACAAACATAATTTAACTACTCTTGACTTGTGAATGTTAACATGCGTATTTTGAATGTACGAGCAGTGAAATCTCAACCTACTTTATTACTTTCGTATTTTTTATTATATGTAAAATACATATTTAATATCTAATTAATAAACGTGCATATATTTATAAAAAAAAGAATTTTTGACTTATTTATCAAGAGCCATAAAATATTTGTGTACTAAATAAAAGAAGTAAGGGTCTGAAAAATAAATGTATCAGTATCTATTGCAAAACTGCCTTAGTTCTGAGAATAAACGTATAAAAGTACACTAAATTTGAATTTGTTATTATGAAAATATCAAAAACGATTTTATGAAAAAAAAATCGTATGAAAATCACTTCACCAAAAAAAAAACGATTGTCGAAATTCAAATATAAGATGAACAGTCGATACATAATAGATAAAAAAAATCATTTTTCTGATGTCGGAAATGGTTGAGTCGAGAAGTCAGACGAATTGTGGCTCTTGCGAACGCACCAGATTTCCGGCAACCAATTTTAAAACGAATTTTCTTTGACATCTTTGCAGGCAGTAGTCAATTTTCGCGTTTTCTGTGATTCTCGTGTGGCATTTCATCTCTCGCATATGCATATATATATATATATATATATATATATATATATATATATATATATATATATATATGCATACAGTGTATAATGCATACATATATTTGAATGTCGAAAAAAATAAGAAGTTGTGCAGGAATAAAAATTTTATAAATCATTTCTTCCATATTCAGAAAAATCGTTTCTTCAACGATTTGAAAAATAATATTTATATGTTTTAAGTGGACATTTGTTTTTATACAGTCGTTTTATAGCCAACAGTCCGATCGTAAAATAATAAAACGACTGGGTATATCTTGGGAGTATTTTTATATATTATTGACATTTTTCTGTGCCGAACCAATTTTATATGAAAATGAAATAAAAAATATATTTTTGATAAAAATATATTTTTATTCCAAATATTATTAAACATTAGTTATTATTGATTTATAGAATTAATTTTTTGATATTTTATAATTTAATAATCTTTTATTACAAAGAATTTCATACAATTATATATAAATATGTATATATATATATATATACACATAAGTACGTTAGATGCATGTCATATATGATAACGTATACTCCTACTCCTATTATTTATTTAAATATATATAGTTTTCACGTTACATATAAAAAACATTGATTTTTATATTTATTAAGAAAATTAAGTATATTATCAACAATTATATGAAGCATTTGCAGATTTTTAATTTTTTTACATAGTTTGTGGCAATTATATAAAAAAATGTAGTTTTCATTATTTCATAAAAAATTTAAAGATATACTTAAAAGAGCAATATTGAGATTATGTAGATATTTTATTGTACAAGTAAAATACAATAACAAAACACCTATTGAAAATAATGCAATCGTATTTGAATGAAAATATGAATAATAATTTTAAACTAAATTCAATAAATAAATTGATGTATTTTGTTGTTTGTTTAAATTGACGATTTTAAAGGAGAGAACATGCTTCTACTTTTTTTAAATTATGAAAACATAACATTAAATTATATTAATGTAGATTTTCATTATAGTTTCTATGATTTATAAGAACGTAAGAAAAGTAAAGTTAGTGATATTGAAATCGAACTCTAAAGAGAGAAAATGTCTATTTATTCTAGTAGAATCTTTTATGTACGTGCTATTGCAACTAGACAAAATCATGTTTTATTAATACAGCACGTGATACGGAACGTCTTCATACAAAACATTTTGTATTGTACAAACATTTTGAAATTGTGTGACTTCATGAAATGTTTAAACAATTTGAACGAAGTTAAGAAAATAAAAATAACGTAAATTTTCATTTCGTTTTAAAATAATTTTGTTTTACTATTTTAATAAGTTTTATAAAACAAGTTACTCTTTTATTCGCGCCATATTCCAAACATAAAAATTAAACAAAATGTAGTTATTAATAAATCAAACTGAATAAAAGGAGAAATGACTGATATAATATGTAAAACTATTCATTAGTGCTTTTAACAAAAATATTTAATAAAATAATTAAAATTTAAGATTATTAAAAAAATATATCTTTCTGATTTACGTACAATTACATAATACAAAAGCATCTGGATAATTTATAGATTATATATATATATATATATATATATATATATATATATATGTAGGATAATTCAACTAAGGCTTCGACACAAAAGTATTAAAAAACGCAAAAATTAAAAAAAATATGTATTCTATTTAGTATTTTAGTTCAATTGTATTTTAGTATTGAATTGAATTAAAATACTAAATAAAAAATAATATGGATTTTCTTAACCTCTGCGCCTCCTCGTAATACTTCCATGTAGAGCCTTGAAATGAATCACCTTTATAAATATGTATGTGTTTATATATATATATATATATATATATGTATATGTATATGTATATGTATATTTCTCATTTCTTTTTATTTAGTATTGGGTTACAGATTTAAATTTATGGCATTAAATTCGTTTAGGGTTTTTTTCCAACAATTTTTAATATGTTTGTCCTGCGTTTTTTAAAGATTTCTATATTTATTGGAACTTAGTATTAATACACAGTTCTCAATAAATAATTTACTTATATATTGAGTGTTTTCTTCCGAATATATGTATTTCAATTTTAAACTTTATTTTTTATTTTTTTTTTATAATTTATGTTTGTTTTTGAACCCATTTTATTCTTATTTTATTATAATTTACTATATTACCTTTATATATTACAGTAAAAGACAAAGAAATGAACATATTTTTTTCTCTCGCTTTGAAAGTATATAAACAAATAAAGTATAGTAATATAATATATAATGTTTATGAATATTTAATTGTTATTAAGCAGTTTATTAAAAATATTAGTTGATACATGCAAGATAGATCAGGATAAATTAAGTATTGTTTAAAGTATTAGATATAAATACCATGTTACTCTATATATTTTTAATATATTTTTCAAATGTATTTATATATACATTTTTTTGAAATTTTATAATAATTTCAATATATTTTTTTGTTCTAATATATTTTTCCTGATGAGTTAGATGGATACTTGACATTTCCTTGAAAATAAGATTTTCCTTTTTTGCCTTAAATAAATAATTCATTAATACAACTTTGCGCCTATTCAATATTTTTTTTAATAAATATATTTGGATATATATTACTCTAAATAGAAAAGTAACTGTACGTGATAATGAACATTTATAAACTTATCATTCACTATTAAAGCATAGGTTAAACAAATATGATTTCATCTAATTAGATTTCTACTCGGAAAAAATATATAAACTGACGAATGGTATTACTAGTTTGTGTATTACGTCCCTGACTTCTGTGTAAAAACGTCCACATATTATTGAAATATACTTCCAAAAAATATACATATTTAAAATTGGCATTAGTGTTGAAATTAAATGTATTAAATACCAAAAATTATTCCAAATTACAGACGAATAGGAGTATTATTAATATTTATTTATATAATATGTATATACATATATATATACATACATTTTATATATATATATATATATATATATATATATATATATATACATAATATGTGTGCAATTGTAGTGGGAATATTTGATTTGTAAATAGTTATTTATGTTATTTTACATTTTAAGTATCAAAATTATTTTGTTTATAAATACTCTCTCTAGTAGGCCTTTAGTACAACTAATGACATTGATAAATTTATTTTTAAAGAGTGTGTTCAATTAGAAATAATTTCCGCTATAAAACTCTTAATATCAGGAAATATTATAAATAATTTTAAAATGGTATTTCATGTATAGAATTCAGTCTTTGGAGAGTTATTTCGTAAACTTATATTAATATTTTTTATAATTACCCAAAATAATAGTTTGTACATAAATATTAATATACTAATTTTCTTTACTTGTAACTACCGTTGGAGTAATAAAATGATTAAGAATAAGAGTTGTTATAAATACAGTTGTGACATCATAGTAGTATTCTACAAAACTGCACATAGTATTCTTCAAAAATATTTTACAGAAGAAATTATACATATTAAAATATTACTCCTAGCTAAATTGTAGTATATCATTGACATACGAAATAGTATTAAAATTTAGGTAAGGGCATAAGAAAAGGTAAAATTTTGTTCAATATTTCTAAATGGAACAAATGTACAGTACGAAATGTATATAGAGAATATCAGTCTTTATGACATCCAATATATCAGTTACCGATATTCAGTTTAAAAATGTATTTTAATAAGTTTCATATTTCTTCTAAAATGTTAAGATGAATTACAAAATCATAACATATGATACGCTTCAACGAAGTATTCCCAAATGCTCTTATGCGATTTGCACCAACGTCAGACGTCAATAGATTGTGAACATCGAGTCAGTAGTCTCTTGAGAAATTGGTACAAAAATCAGTCTTATAAATTAAGTGTCAACTGACGCTTCTAAAAACACACTTGACTGTAGAAAAGCATATGCTTGCTTCAACAATCTTCGTAAAAACTTTACCTCAATAAATAAGCGTAACAAAATATGACATATGTATTGGACACTTTTAAGATGTGTTCACTACACTATGTTTCTTTTAGTTACATCACGTTATATATTTCGTGCAAATACTGAGATTTGTATTGTTATTTTAACGATTTATGCACATACAAGCATTAGTAGATGCATGAACATATATATACATGTATAATACATATATATTATATACGTTTATGCAAACACATTACAAACGTCGATGCATAAGAATATATATTTATATAAATATTAATAGAGAGAGAGATAGAGAAAGGAATACTTATATATATATATATATATATATATATATCTTTTGATTGATAGAATGTTTTTGGACTTCGATGGTACTTATTTTTTTAGTTATAATTTTGTTTATAATAACAGAAACATTATTTTTTCCATGATGCACTTCTCTTTAGCTGTGAAACCAGTTTATTTAATACTTTTCTTTTAATTATATTGAATTATTTTTATTAAATTTTCCTTTTTCATATTTAAATAGTTTTCGATATTTATTTAAAATATTTTTGAAGTTAAATAAGGGTGAATAACACAATGTTTCCTAAGAAAATTTAAAATAATGAATGAAGCACAAGTAAAAACTAAATTTTCGTCATGTTTATTTACTGTTTATTTGGGGTTTTATCCAAAGCTCTTACGTGTACATTTGTTACAATATGTGTAAGAAAAAGTATTTTTTTTTAAATATACTTGTCAATAATTGAGTTTATGAATATTATTTTTTTAGAAGTTTCATTTTCGAATAATAACGAAGTTAAAATAGCATTTACACACACACACACACACATATATATATATATATATATTATACACATTTATATATATATATATATATATTATACACATTTATACACATATATATATATATATATATATATATATATATATAGATAGATAGATAAAAATGTTTTGACAAAAGTAACTATCTTAAATAATCTAGACGTTAATTAAGTGCATTTGGTGTAGACATTTAATTTTAGTGTTGAATTTATAATGTTTTATAATATTTTATCACAACATATTATTTTGTAAACAAAAAGGTTAATTGGTAAGTTGGTTTAACATGTTTGAGTAACGTTTATTAAAAAAGTAAAATAAATTTCGCTTACATTACAAAATAATGAGCGAATTCGAGGAGCTAGGAAAAATTTTTAACGCTGACGAGTAAGACGTCGTTTATGGGAAACGTTCACAGAATCATATTTCAAACATTACAAAGAACTCGCGGTTAACGGCAATGGGATATAAATGAAATGATACTATGCCAGCTGACGCCATACCGCTACAACCTGTGGCCAGTTTGTTAATGTGCATGTCAGTAATGCGCACGCGCGCCACCGCATCCTGAAATTCCCATACAATTCGTAGTCAACCTCCCGGATTATAATCATTACGTTGTTTTAATAACACTTTGATATACTTGGACGCGGCGGCGTTTGTTCAGATGCAGACAAAGACACGACACCGTCGACACTGTCGGAAGACACAAAAGGTCATCAGCGTTGTGGAGCATGAAATTGCCCCCGACGTCTCCGAACACCCAACCACCTATGCTCCACCATTGGAAAACTCATACTACGATGGTCCATTCCGTGGAGGAATGTTCTGCAGACACGCCGCAGAGCAGCCCCATTAAACGAAGTACTGACATCACTAGTTCTGTGTATGGTAACATGAAAGTGTGTGTGCTCGTGTGTGGAGTGTGTGTGTACAAGGGCGCGTGCAAGTGTTGTATACATGTAGGTTTCTGTTCACATGTGTTGGTATTTGACAATAATAAGCCACTGGTGCCGGTTGTGCGCTCGTTAAGTTGTAGAGATAATGCGAATAAGATGATGAACAGATTGTTAACTTTAAATTTTAACTAGCTCCCCTATGTATTTTTAAATTAGCAATTTCAATTTTATTTGAATTAATTATTCGAGTACATACGAATACATGCAATTTAAAATGTTGAAATCCTTGTAAAGTAGATTTATTCAGGAAATATTTATATAAATGTCAAGGAAGTTATAAATTTGTTATTTATTTTATAAAATAAACAAATCGAGCAGAAAATAAAGCAAATGATGTACAGTTATTGTTTTTCATGTGTGTACACAAAAACCACACACCTACATACATGAAATAAACATCGAAAAATAAATTATAACATTATCTCGAAATTCATTATCACCATGAAATAAAAAAAATACAAACAAATTAATATTTATTTATTAATTTTTTCATTGTGCTATTGAGGGGATATCATATTTTTTACGAAAGTATAAAAAGCACTTATTTTTTAAATTTAATTACTGTTAATTCAGGAATTATATTCAAGATTGAAATAGTTACGAAAAGAAATTTGTCTCCTTAACAGGTCTCTAAAAAAATAGTGTATCGCTTTGAAGGAAACAATTCATTATATTGTATTTAGAAATTTAGTAAATGTATAAAAAAATATCAGACCATTACATTATTTATAAAAACATACATTAATAAAAACAAATTGAATCTTTATACAGTAAATGCTTCAAATTTTTCTGTATATTGAATAAAATAAAGAAATTCCAAACGTCTGTATGCAGTAAATTTTTATTGACTTCATATTAAATATTTGAGAATTCTTTACAGTTGAGACATATTTATGAAATATGCAACAAAAGTGATAGAAAACTGATAGAAATTTATATTAAATTGATTAATAATTATGAATAACATTAAAATGCTACAGAGTATTTATCTTTTTACTAACATATAATATATATATATATATATATATATATATATGTATGTATTAATAAATTGGTAAATTATTTTTAATTTCATTCATAATTATTACCATTCGAATTATTTATGAGATACGTTTGTATTAATATATGTTTTTATATAATAAGCTTGTTACACTAATTGAGAATGTTTTTGAAAATAAAATATTCAGTCGATTTCATAACATTATCAATTCCTCCTACCATGTCTGTAAATTTCAATGTCTGTTTATTTATATATTTTGAACTTAAAAAAATGCGTAATTAAATAACTTTTTACAATTGACTTTAAAGTTGTTTTTGTAGAACTTATTGTTACTAACTATAATAGTTTATATATATATATATATATATATATGTAAGTATATATATATATATATATATATATATATGTGTGTGTGTGTGGGGGGGTTATATCACGTGCCAGAATAAGATAAATCTATTATTAAGTTAGCAACTGAAAATAAAGTATTTTCTTACACAACTTGACAATATAGTATGTATTGAAATGGTCATATTTTCACAAATATATCAGAAATACTAGAAATTGTCTTCAGTAATACTTTATTGTTAAAATATAATTCTGGAAATGTGATTAAATTCACTGTTGTAAATAAACTTTTCAGGTTGATCCCAAATTATACATTTTTATGTTTATAAATGTTTAATAATTGATTATAAATAATTTTTGGTTGGTGAAAAATTTATTTGCCAGAGTAATTGCTAATTGTTCATTTTAATAGTTTATGCGCATTTAGGTATCAACGTTATTATCTCCAGAACGTAGACACGGCAAATATGATTCTGTGCCTGTGTTCTGAAGATAGCATCAAAATGTGCATAACGTATCAAAGTGAACGATAATCACTGGTTGAAGTTTTGGTTAAGAAAATTTCCTGATGTTTGATGTGATGATTTAATTAAAGACGCGAATTTAGTCACAGTCCCACAATCGAATTGTTATCGTAACATTTTGAATGGTAATGTATTTTCAGTAATAAATTGGTTTTTAGTTTTAGAATGCTATTTAAGTTGAAAATAGTGTCTTTAATACCATTTAGTGCTTATCATTGAATAATATTTTATTAACAAAATCTCAGATACTGATAGTGCCTAATAAATCAAATGTTATTCGTAGAGTAAAAAGATTTATTTATATCAGATATGTAAAACTTACAAATCGCAATTATTTTGGAAGTTGGACATACAATCAGTTTGTGCATCAAAACATTTATTAATGTAGTTTTAAAGAGAAACTAACGTTTGTTTATTTTTGCAATAAGATGGATCTACTTTCCATTTTCTAAATAACATTGTAAATTACTTGAGATAATATTAGATAACTAATAAAAGTTTAAATGAATACTTGATAAGACTGCCTTTGAATTTTATTTGTGATGATATTTTCAGGTAAATATGTAAGTAATTAATTATGAAATACGGAATATTTGAAAATAGATACCATACTAATTCCATTTGCAAAATTATTGTTCATGAAAATATTCGTACTAATCAATTGGTGGAGATAGACAGAAATACAATAACTCTTATAAAGGTTTGCATTGAAAAAAAATATATAATTTTGTTACAAATTTTCATGTTGCTTATACAAATTGACGTTGCGTCTTAGATTGTTTAAATTGTTTTAATGTGTTTCATATTTGAATGTTTCCAGAAAGTTATTAACTTGAGATATAATTGCGTAGAGATAAATATTTTATAAAGTAAATTTTATTTGGAAAGGAAATCAAATAAAAATTAAATATGCCTTAAAAAGAATTGAGAATTTATAACGAGAAATTTTACGAACATAAAATAAGAAGAAAATACTAGAAAAATAAAATCAGTTGAATGTCAAGTGTAATAAGTATTATTCCCATACTTTAAAAGAAATAAATTGGTTCTGGGAAAATTCTAGAAAATATCCCTGCAGGTAAAGATTACTTTTGATAAAAAATAGCAAAATATTTGATTTAGTATTCAAAAAGAGATTGTTTTTGTATTATATATATATATATATATATATATATATATATATAATTGATCTTATACATGCATTTTTAAAGCAAAAAATTTAAATTTTCCAACAAATACATATTACTCAATTTTAATATTATAATTAATTACAGCAAGTAAAAATGATTGCTTGCTGCAGTGAATTGGTTAATTAATTTAATTTTTTTATATGTATATTTATATATATACATTCTTACATACATACATATATATATATATATATATATATATATATATATATATATATATAGGAGCAATAGTATCATTGAAACATAATTTATTACAATTTATGAACTCAAATATATGTGTATATATATATATATAAACCTAAGATGCGACTGAAAAGTTCGACACGTACCTTATTTTAAAATATTTCTTTGAAGAGTTTTCTGAAAAATATAAGTTGAGTGTCTTGCAATAATAGCTTCTGATTTTGAAGTCGATTTAAATCTATTCACAATATAAATGACATCGGGAAAGCGTGGTGTCAAATATTAAATATTAAATCCGGGGAAAGGTAGTCGGAAATATTAAACTTGTATATACACACCCACACACACATGTATATATATATACATATTTATGTATATATATATATGTGTGTGTGTGTGTATAAGAATATATGTATGTATGAAAATTGTATTTTCATATTCGAACGTTTTCAAAGAGTCCTGTTTACAAGTAACATATTGAATTCACGAAACGATTTATGTATTTTTATTATGGAAATATGACGTGTATATTTTTATACATCCCCATAAACGTGTAAAGTAAACATAAAAATTGAAATAAATTGGTCATATTAAATTTTACAATTCTGACAAATAGCTGTTTAAATTACATTGTATTTTCAAACAGTAGGGGAACTACAAGTTTCAAATTGTTATAAATGTCATAACTTAAACGTAGAAAAATATTAATAATAATTATAATCGATCTATTGATTGGTTGAATATAGATTTATATATATATATATATATTCAAATATGAATGTATGATAGTGAGTAGAAATTGACGAATATGTCTGTTAATAGGCTTTGATAAACTATATAATACAAATTACTAGAAGAATAAATATTGTACTATATTTTATTTATATGGTAAAATATTTGGTCAATTTGAAATCAAAAATCAATCAACTTCTAATCAAAAGATATTTCTAAAAATAAAAATAGTGACTTGTATTTTTCAGTAATAATTGTTAATTCATCTAATTTACATGATACACATTCTTTATATATTTGTGTATCGTTTATTAAAAATTATATTTTTGAATATTCTCAAGAAATATTATATTGTTTAAAATACTTTTTCTAATACAAAACATATTTTTCTTGTTCATATTTAAAAATAAAGTTAAATACTCATTAAGGAACATCATTTATTCAGTCAGTTTTTTCATTGTTAGTAATATATTAATGTTTACTTTATAAAAGGTAATATTATTCTTTCATTTTATTTAAAATATGTTTTATTATTGTGGTGTACGTGTTTTTATTTCCGACATAGTTATTTTTAAGGTTAAATAAATTACTAACATAATGGAAAAAAAGATTCTTGTTACTCATGATTACATGACTATTTTGGTTCTATTCGTAAAATGTGTAATTAAATTTTGATAAATGAAATGTTTCAAGTGATTAAGGTATTTACTGCAAAGTGGGTGTATACAATCTGAAAATTCGTATTATATATATTATACACTAATTAATATTATAAGCGTTAAAGGAAACTCGGTGTTAATAATAGTTTGAAAAATAATTCTATTTTTATTTTTAAATATTCCAAAACGTTATGCTAGTATTGATATAGAAGTTTGGTATTAAATATTTATAATTCTGCTGTTTAATTAATGAAAATGAAATTCACAAATTATATAGTTAAAATTTTAACAAAAATCTAAAAGTATCTAAAAAATTGACACTATCACTGTAATTTTTCGTTAAAGTTAATGAACATTTTAAAATGTCGCGAATGCAAAGTATGAGAATAAAAACCATAATACAGAAAGATTAAAAATTTCCTCATTTCATTGGAAGTTTATTCGAATTAATTGCAATACATTGTTCAATATCTAAAATATTATTTATTATTCAAAGTTTATTTTTAATAGAGAATCACTAGACAAGGATAAATAAAAATAATTTTATTGTTTTTAAATAAATCGATCAAATGTGTACACACTGAACATCATCAGAATAAAATGAAATTATTACATTTGTCAATAAACATATTAAAATAATCAATCACTATCAAAAAGATTATTACAGAATTTGAAATAAAAAATAAATGTTTGAAATTATGTATTTTTCATTTCAAAATGATTTAAAATAATTAAAAAAAAAAACTTTAAATTACTTTGAAATAACCACCTATTAAATTTTTGAATCAGCACAGAAATATATATATATATATATATATATATATATATTTATATATATATATATATGTATGTATCTCTGTGTATGAGTAATAGTTCCATTAAGAATATTTAAAGATGCGGTCGTATTTAAATGGCCAGCACGTTAAGCATTTGACCAACGTTTAATAGGTCAAAGGGATAACCTTATAGTGTTTAGTGTAATTTACCTTCTATCAAGTAAGAGATTGTCTCACAGTTAAATAAATATTAGTTTTGGTTACATTACATATGTATGAAGGAAGTGTAGTTTATTTAATTATAAAAAATTAATGTTTTGCAGATAAAGAAAAAATATTTCGTAATGTTGACAATCACTAAAGATGATTATATGCTTAAACTCAATATTTGTATTAAAAATAAAATATATATTAGGATATATATATATATATATATATATATATATATATATATATATATATGTATGTAGGGTATGCATTGTATGTGGTGTATTTGCGAATGTGTCGAATATAGAAAATATCCAGTTTTATATTCGCAATTGTACCTTTAGTTTCACATTCGAAAATGTGTATTAAAGTGATAACAAACATATGTAACCGTATTCAATAGTATTACGAATACGAAAATCTATAACAGTACACAATATGTATATATATTCATGACATGACGGTATTACAAAACCGATTGTTACAAAGTCTTTGTCAGTTAGCGCTTCTAACAAAACGTGTCTTCACTTGACACAAACGCACACACATATTCCATACACCACGATCCTCGATCATGGAGTAAACAATACGCCAGCTTACGAGAAAAAGGTTTGAAAAATCCAGCTCGTCGAATCCTTAATGTGGCCATTGAAAAACATTATACGAGTATAGTAACACATTGACGGCAAGGATAAAAGATTGTGACGTTGCCATTCGACACTTTCCGACGTTCATGACGCTTGAAGATAAAGGCAAATCACCCTGTTCGCTAGCCCTTTGTGGACACCCCTGTATGTCGTGTGACGGACCCACAATGATCTTATTTTGCACCTATTTTTTGATGTTTTCGTTTCCACAAAAGGTTTGATTATCTAACCTTTTGTAGTTGGATGGTATTTAGGTTAGGCGATTGAAAAGATAATGCCGGCTCTATCGATTTCTTGACAGAATTGGGTTAAAACAAATGTTCTTTTTTTATTTCAGGTCTTGTATTGTAAGCGGTCAATGTAACGGCGATTTTAAAGTAAATGGCTTTCCATTTCAGCTGAAAGTGAACGTGTATATAATTTTACTGACCGAAAAAAATACATAAACAAATAATATATATATATATATATTTATAATAAATTAATATAAAAAGAAGTGTTCTCTAATTTATGGCTTAAATATCAAATGTAAGATTTACAGATTTTCAATTTAGTTTACCTTAATATTGAATCAAAATTAACCAAGTAAATAAAAGTGGTAGAAAATGAAAGTTTTTTTGTTAATATCTTCATTTTTGCAGATATTTCAAACTTAAAATAATACTTTAAATTTTTGACTAAAATATAGCATTTTAACGAAATCAAGGTTTTAGCTAATAAGTTATTAGGTAAAAATATTATAAAAACAATAGTTATATCAATTTAAGTCCATAAAATATTAAGATTTTTGGAAGTATATTGAGAAATTTAATTAAAATTAATACAAACATTTTTTTAACCAAACTGCTTATATTTTTAATATTAAGTACAATTCCTCCTATGTTTACATAGTAAAACTCTTCTAAAATGACTTGTATAAAAATTATATTATGTAAAATATGTATACCGTTTAATCCAAAAATGTATCTTTTATTTCAAATAATATATGCTATGTAGTCTTCAAGATTAACTTTAATATTTATTTATTTCGGAAGATTATTTTTTGCTATTAAGGTCGTTGAGTTATAATAAGGAACAAACATTATACTATAAAAGCCTATTAGATACGTAATAGTTTTCACGTATTTTAAAATACTTATAATAAATAAAATTATATTTACAGTAAAATAAATTTATATTTTAACAGAATTCAATTATAATTATTAATATTCACTTTATAATAATAAAACTTTTGCTTTAACTATAAAAAAAAACTAGGCCAATAAGAGTATGACTTTATGAATAATCTGCAGTTAAACTAGCTGAACTGTCAGAAACAGATAGCTTGGGAGGGTATGAAATGTTTCTCTATACCTATGTGAAAAATTTACGATCTCAGATACGAACAAATTACTTAACCTCACGCATGTGAGTCACATAGCTCAATATTTGCAGTACGAGGAACCACAGGAGTCATACAATTATACAACAGAGTATTGTCATAGTAAAAAATAGCTTTTAAATATGTGGAGTAAATTAAATATACCGTGCTCTATTAAATGATTGCAGATTGTCGCCATTTCTTATTTTAATAAAAATTAAGTGATTTTGTATAAGTTAATAAATATTTTTTTAATTAATATTTTAATTTTTCTTTTTTTGACTTCAGGTTAAGGAGGAAAATAACCTTCTATCACAAATATCAATTTCAAAAAAATATTTTTTTAAATCACTATTTTTTATTTTACAGTCCTGACCCTGAAGATAAATTCACTATCATAAATAAATTATGTTTTCAGCATAAAAACCATAAAAACTCTATTGTGGGTTGTGGGATGAAAAAAGAATTCATTAATGAAAGACTCATTTCTCGCCAAAAGAACTATTTATTGAAAAAGATTTTTTTCAAAATATTAGATATGTCTATGGCCATAGTTTTAAGACCTAACATAATAAAATTATTTCTTTATTTATATGCAAAAAGTTAGCTTTAAAAGTCATAAAAAATCTGTGCGGAAAAATAGTAGTAATAAATATGCAAAAAAGTATAGAAAATATTATTTTTTATTAAAATATCACACTAAAATTATTCTCTTATAAAAATTATGTATCAGTCATGTATTTTTATAGAAAAAGTAATACTATTAAATACCTATATACGAGGCTGCTTTTATAAGAAAGCAGAATTAATAATTTGGTCGTCATTGAAATGAATTGAAAACATATTTTAATAAAAAATTCTGTACAAGTTATAAATAAGTTTAAAAGAAAATTTAAATTAAATTGCATGTACTATGTTAATGAAAGCATTTTAAATTGGATTTAAGTTCTATGCGAGGTAAAGTAACGAGTTTTTTTTAATTCTGCCGAGTTTTCTAAGTTAAAATTGTTACAAAGTTGCAAGAAAAAGCAGATATAATAGTGTTGCTCTTTAACCTATCATTAAATTATTCATATATAGTAATTGAAACATGCTATAATTATTTTTTATTACGTTTAACGTTTTTATAACATATAATGTAAATATTATATAAAAAAAACGTACTTAAAATAAATTAAAAATCACTGCTTAAATACACTGGTCGTTTGTGTATTAAGTAAATCTTTAAGATTTATTCACAAAAGAGATCATAAACAAATTATTGCCACCCCTTTTTCATTGTCGTTTATAAAGATGATTAATCATAACGTGAAATCTTCAAAATTTGCCACATAAAACTGGTTTTGTTGAGCTGTTAAACGTACTGGCGTAATTTGTATTACTGACTTACACAGCGCCTATGGAATCCACAGATTGTTAGCGGAAACAAACAATAAAAATGCTATAAACATCCATCTTGATTAGAACGCACCTTAGAAACAACGATAGGAGGCAGTACTGTTACTGTATTCATTGTAAACATGCGCATATTGCGTGCGTATATAAAAGTTTAGAGTAAAATTGGAAATTAATTAAATTGAATCACACGTAGATAGTAATATTAATTTATGAAAGAGTTAAAATATTTTTTTTTCGAAACATTGTTTAATAAAATTAGATGTTTAACAGAAAGTTATTTTATTTACCAGTTTTCAAGGAGAGAAGATTTTTAGTTTGCACTACTTGATTTGAATTTTAAAATAAATATAAATTGTTTTAGTGTATTTTCTTTTTAGCAATAATAATTAGTTAAATGATAAATATCTACACTTTTGAAAAGTTTTATTAATTTTATTTTTACATATGCATTAAATATACCTCCCACTTCTTTCTATACATATATTAAATTGAATCATAAATTAACTCTTTTTCAGATACTATTTAAAATCTTCATCAACATCGTTTCTTATTGACTGTCTGTAAATCATTTAGTACGCACGTTTAGTGTATTCATAATACTATCTATACGCTTATATAGAACAATTATCTGTCCTTTAGCAAACTCTTTGTCTATGACAAAGAGTTACGCGGTACGCGTAATAACTTAATGTACGCGTAAACAGAGGTACGCGTACATTAAGTTATTCAAAAATTGATAGTGCTTCAATAATTAAACTGATTTATAGTGTAAATGATCAAAAAGCACAAAACTGATAACGCTGGTTTAATAAATTTCAAATAAGAAATTTTAATATTCAAACGACCCTTGTTCAGAAGAGCTGTTTTAGTTTTCGGATAATAACGTAGTTGTAGTTATGAATGCTGACCCTTAAGCAATTACAAGTGAATTTTCGTAGAAGCTAGTAACATTACAATCAATTGATGCAAGTCGAATACAGCAGTTGATAAATGTAAACAGATTTGGTATATAAATTCCTTAAACTTGTCAGATAGAATTTCAGTTTATGTTTCTTACTATGAATATCAAGTACCATTTTAAATATAACAATCAATAGCAAGTAAGTAATTTTTGCAAATACCTAAATATAAAATGATATTTTTCATTATCATGTGTGTTGTTCATAGGGAATGTTACTAATATCATAAGTATCATTATTTATAGTTTAATTTAATAGTATAATTCAAGGCAACAATTCTAAAGTGAAAGAAAAAGTTTATTTCATATAAGTAAAACCGTATTTGAGTATAGCAGGAGTGTATGGGATTAATATTTCATCATAAAAAAGCATGATATTAAATAAATTCAGAAAAAAGTAGCACGTTTTGTTTTGAATTAACATTTCAGGTTGAATAACTTAAGTAAAATAATTGAAAATATCAGATTAAAAAATTTAGAGAAAGTAAGAAAAAATAGCAGTGTTGGTGTGTATATAAAATCATTTATGAGTATCCATAAAGGATGGAATTTCATTGAAGGGCAAGTTATCACTGTTTTTATGAAAATAATGATTATACAGTTAAAATTAAATTATATAACTGAAAGCAGGGAAAGGTTAATTATCTCAAAATAATTTTCGTTTCTTATCTGATAAATCCAATTCTTTTATTAATAAATGCTTTTACGAATATATTGAAGAACGAAATCAATAAAAAATAAAACCATTTTTTTATTTTTGAAACTATTATAATCGTATTTTCTGCCTGAAACAAGTAAATTTTAAAATTAATGTTATTATGAAAAATTAATTGATGAACATAATATCTATGTAAATTTATATTTTATCGCAGGAACTGTACTCAAGAAATATTATGTTTTTTTATGGTACGGCATGTAAGTTAAAATATAATTTAAACCAATGGAACCAATTAAATTACAGAGACAACATTTACTCAACTGTCAACTTCAAAAAAGTAAATAAAAAACTATTTTAAAACATCATTCTTCAGTGAACAAAAAACTTTCATTTTTTCGTAACGGAAGTAAATCATAAATAGACACTAAAGAGGAAATACAAAAGATTAATTGAATATATTTATTACACCACACAAAAGTTGAAGCCTTGTACTAATTTAATATCAATTGGTTTAGATGTATGGAAAGTAGTTTCAATAATAGATTTTGAATACAATAAATTCTATTAAAACTCATTATTTTTTTGCACAAAACTCGAAAATTTTTAATAAAAAAGAAATTCAAAAATGTATAGTGGGGAGATATTAAGTGAATGCTTTTTTATTTTGGAAGAAATAAATTTTTTTTTTTCAAAAAATGTGTGTGTGTGTTTAAATTAACCATGTGTACATGGGAATGTATATATATATATATATATATATATAACAAAATGAATGTATCTAATTTCGTTTTTAAAATAATTGTTCAAATTATTAATTTTATAGAGAATTATTTAAAAAAGTTACTCTTGTCGTTTTCAAATAAGCAGAATATAATATTAAAACAAAATTTGTAATAGAAATTTTATACAATTATATTTCTTTCAAAAAAATTCATACATCAGGTAAGTTGCGATTATAAATTGCATTTTTATAAATACGAAATGTAGCTAGAAAAGTAAAATGGTTCAGTGAAGTCATATCTTTATAAACGTACAGCCCGAAAAACTTACATGATGAAATAATATATATACACATTAAAAAAATGTGTTATAACGCGGAAGGCCATAGAAATGTCATAAACATTCTCATGGTACTCCGCATTGTGGACAGAAAAAACACACGTACCGTGATAAACATAATATGGAAAAAAGGCTGTTACACACCCTAGTCTCCCCTAATTATTTACGTCTTTGTATTTGTTTTGTATACCAGTGTGTAAATGCATGAAAAAAACATTTATTTTGTAGTTTGGCCCGCTTGTATTATAATATTTATGTTGTAGTGAAAATACAAAACCTTATATTAGCTCGCACGACATGAAACTTATTCTGAAGGCACACATTCCAGCTATTACTTGAAAGTTGTTTATACGATAACAAAGTTCCACGATCAGATATGAAAAACATGCAATGAAATTGGTTTTACTATAACAGTTACTATATAATAGTTATAACATATATATTGAACGCCAACATTATTATTTTTAAGTTGTTTTATAACATATAATTCTCTACGATAAGCTTTCGATGTAACGAAAACTATATTGAAAGCTTACGATTTGTGTATTTAAAAACTGGTCTATTTCTGTAATAGAATTATATGTTGTGCTCAGTCATTATTCAATAATTCATTTATTAACAATTTCCATAATATAACAAGATTCAATAATATATATATATATATATATATATATATATATATGTATATATACATATATATATATATATATGGAGGATAAATGAAATGTATGAAAAATATTAATTTTTTATACTTGAAACTTAATACCAAAATTTGAACATTCGTCAGTATAAAATAAAGTGATATATTCCTTACATTAAACTGGTATAAAAATAATTGCCGTTTGTGACCTTCGAATTCATATACATTTTTTAATTTAAGTCATTCAGAACTGATTGATGAATAACGACTAACGTTTGTGTAAGCTATCGAATTGTTGTGGGTAGTTCTGATTTAACTAAAGCCTTCAGTTGGTCGTTATGAACTGAAGAATGATATCCGCAACCTTCTTCATCTTCATGGCTCTCGTTCCCAGCACGAAATTTTTGGAACCACCATTACACTATACGTCCCTTAACTAGTACCCACACTAAAAGCATCTTTAAGTTTACGAGCAATTTCTGCAGCTTTACCACCCGTTTTGAACTAATACACAAATTTTGCTTTTATTTGCTTCTTTTCTATCTTTATTTCCATAGCCCAACTTGAAGCAAAATTAATAATAAAACTAAACTCGTTGTTATCAAAATACAGACCAAAAAATCTACTTTAAATTGATATTAATATATATACGATTAAATGACACTTATTGAAAAAAATAAGGTGAGAATTTAGAAAACAAAAACCTCAATTCTTTTCTTACGAACCTAATATTTACTTACAGTATGATATTTTGACACAATTTAAATAAAATTTGGTAACTGTTAAAATTTAAATTTTTTAGTTAGTCATTTAAAATTACTTGAAAGTAGTTAAAATCGTATAGCAAATTGATTTTAAAAGAAGTTAGATTATGTTTATTTTATTTTCAAGAATATATATATATATATATATATATATACTTATTAATGCTATATTGGTTTCGTTAATACTGCATATTTATTAAAATAAGTTACTTATTAATAAATTAAAAAAATGTTTCTTGATTAACTAATAAGAAAACTGTATTTCATAAACACATTTTTAGTCTACAACTATAAATATATTATCAAATTTTTCTAATTGATGCTTTTTATTATTTGTCAAACGGGTTTTAATGAAATGTTATTATCTCCAGAGTATTAGGTTATATATATTTTTTTCGCCGCCCTTTAAGTGTTATAGATACAAAAGACTATAAAATTATTGGATAAATAATTTTTGATATTTAAGAAATTTTTAAGGTTTATGTAACTTACAGTGTGAATTCATTTGTAAATGTAAATTAAGTGATGGTGCCCAAAGTAATATTTATAAAGGAAATTATATTTAAATTGAATAAAATCAAGATATTATCTCATTCATTAGATCTTGATAATTTTTTAACAGAAAAAATATTAGAAAATAAGATTTACTAAAAATGAGTAATGATTATAAGAAATAACAAAACAAGTCATTTTGACCTTATTGGTATATATATTGTTAATTAATGGAGATAAAAGTAAACCCATTTTATAAATATTGGAATAAAATTACCATTAATATACATTTTAAGGCATAAAAATATATTTAACGATTACCAGTTTGTTACATCTATTGTCGAAGCTTTGTATACATCCGTAAGCAATACATAATATTTTTTTCTTTATATACTCGTACATACATAGTCGTACAAAAAGTCAATACTGGATTATGTTCAAATATAGAACAATGTATGGCAATGTATTGATATCTAAAAAAATCACGAATGATTGCTGGAATACGCGAAAATGTCTCTTTCATTTTTCATTACGGTAAATGAGTATCCGTATACTGATGTAGTATAAAACAATACTAATGAAAACCTACATATTTATATTTTTGCTGTATGTAAGCGGTACAATTTTTATTAAAGGATTTTGAAATTTTCCAATTCAGATAAGCTACCAAAATAATTTAAAAAAATGTATAGTTATTTTAATTCTTTATAAGTATGTTTTAATTATGTTATATATAAATCATTGCTGATGTACAAACTAATATGTTTTCATCAAAATAGGGTACTAATAATAAAGTATTGATTTTAAATAATTAAACAATTATATTAGAATTTCATTTTTTAATCTTGTTATTTGTTATTACTTTCCTTTGAATATAAAGTACATAATAGTTGATTTAAAGAAAATTGCGAGACTAAATATTTTTTTTTTATTTTAAAAATAAATATAAATTCATTTTTATTCTGTCTAAAAATGATACAATATAGATAATTAATTAATGATCTAATTATTCTCGTTTTTAAAAAACATTTCTAGTCATTATTATTTTGAATCCTTTTCTATGAACTGAAACAGTCTAAATCAATTCAGTTTACGATGTGATCATCATATGTGTACAGGACTATATTTTCGATGTTGATAGGTTAGTGCGGTTTAATCCAATACCGTTTCCCTGAAAAATGTTATATTGCCTCAGAGAGTCAACGTTACTTTTATAGTGTGGCTCGAGAAACTTAAAAATTTTAAATCTTTTATCTGTTTACATTATTTTTTTATCCTTTTCAGTACAACTTTTCATATTGATAAAAAAGTAAAAATCATTACAAATAATATATTTCGTTAAAAGAGTGTGAAGTGAAAATATTAAACATTATTTTAGTATAAATATAAAATCCTATAAAGAATTTGAAATTCACAACAAATTATATACTTTACAAATGAATTCTAAACTCATTTATATCTATAGTTGTTTTTTGATAAAAAATGGTTAATAATGGATAATTTATCATTTTTAATGTTGATAAACTCATTTCCATGGTGATAGTATTATCCCCAGAACATTAATCTACAGAAAAATTATGAAAAAAAATCAAAAATTTATGACAAAATGGCTGTATTTTAACGTTCTGAGAAAAATTTTATCTCCACTACAATGTGCATAAGCAACATGTTAAATGATTAATAATCAATTACTGAATATTTTTAATTATAAAAAAATATAGAATGTAGGGAATGTGAAAAACTGTCTCCGACAGTTATATTTTTTACTAATTTTATTTTATTAATGTAAAAATTGATTAGGTTAATGATTGTTGGTAAAAATTATTTATAAAAAAGTATTGTAAAATATTTTATATATAGTAATACAAGATCTTTTACGAAATATGTTCATTAAATTGATAAAGATTGTATTGAGTAACGTTTTGTGTTTATTAATAAAACAAAAAAATAATAATGTTAATTAATATTTTTTTATTTTAAGTTAGTATTATTACTGGATATCAAAGGATATTGATTTTTTCTCTGAAAATAATTTATCTACAAACATTTAATTATTGTTATATAATTTAAGATAATTTTCACTATTAATATTTATATTTATTTTTACTTTGGCAGTTATACTACTTTCTCACTTAAAATATAACTACTTCTTCACAGTATCAGGATTTTAATTTTTTATAAAACTCTTAGTTTATATTATTCTACAATATACAACTGTAAATAATTAAATAATGTAAAGACAAAGATAAATATTTTTCTGGTAAATTTTTGATCAATAATCCAAAAACGTTTTGATATATAAAATAATTTTATTCCAATACTTTTAAATATTAATCAGTAGAGGTTTTTTAAATTTGTAACAGTTATTTAACACAAGTATAGGCACATATGCACTTACACTTTAACAAATACTTAAACCTGTGTATATAGTTAGTAAATTAGAGAAAAAAAATATTTTTTATAAAAATATATACTAATAGGTTTATATATATATATATATATATATATATATATATATATGTGTATATATATATATATATATATACATATATTTAAATAACAATGATTTTATTCAGATTATCTTCAAGTGTACCTCATGCATTCATCTTATATTTTATTTTTTACATATTTCATAAACTTTAAAATTAGATTTTCGGGCTACTTAGTAATATATTTATGTTTATATACATGTGTATATATATATATATATATATATATATGTTATTATATTATCAATAGGATATTTCATAATGAAAACATATTTAACCTATTAAAATTAACAATACCAATTGTTTGAAGTTTTTGAATAATAAAGAAGTTGATAATAGATTACATAGTTATATTATCATTTTTTATATTATTTATAAAATTCGTTACATATTTTTTTCATATGTATATATATATATATATATATATATATACATGAAGCGATAAAATTTTAATATATAAAATAAATTATTAAATAAGTGGTTTGTTGTAGGAAATAAAAAGAATAATTTAGGTCGCCTCTTAAAGCACTTACTGATGTTATAGACTAAAATGTAATTAGTTTGTAATATAATTACACACTTAGCTTTCAGTTACACTAAAAGCTCGGAACTATGGTGTTAAAATCTTTACCTTAAATTGTCTTAATAATGCTGTCTTATATGTTTATGGAACATTACATTTATTATTTTTCTTTGTTTATACTTATTCTGAAATCATGTTTTTTTCTTATTTATAATTTTTAACAAATAAAATATCAAATTCCTATAATGTCGAAATTCATCTTAAAATAACAAAAAAATATAAGATCTTTTTTATGCTATTAATATAAAAAAATAATTATTGAAATTGATAATAACAACGTGTTATATTGCATTTTACTAATAATTTATTCATTTTAAATACTTTAATTTCATTTTCATACTTAATGGCTCATTAAGAAATTGCAAGCAGATTATACAGTTTTAGAATTTTTTAATAATTGAATATTATTATCAATTCTCAACGATAAAAAATATTTTTGTATTTTGTGTTCAATATATCAAAATTCACTAATATTTATATATATATATATATATATATATATATATATATATATGCATGTATAATATAATTAAATATAATATAAAATATTATGGTAACATTATCGTAAAAATATTATCTATTTTATCAATTTTTTACAAAGAATAAAGTACCAGTCTTTTCTTTATATTTTTTCTTGTCAAATCTATCTCTAATGGATTTTTTCTTCCTCTTAAGCTTAAGATTGTGTTAAAAGATAAAAGATTTAGGATGATACTGGAGATAATAAAAGAATCAAAATATAATCTACAAGAAATTAAAGATTAAAGTGTGGTTTCAAAGATATGAAGTAATATTTTAGTAAAACAGGAAAGATTCTTTTTGCAGGGACATTATTATATTTAATTTGTGTTTTTATATACATAATATTTTTGCTTTATGGATTATTTATTACATAGATATTTTAAAACATATTTAGTTCTTATGGTTATATATTTATTATATATATATATATGTATATATTAATGTGGTTAAACGAATATAGCTGAAAATATATTGAAACAATTATATATAAAAATAATTCAATTCCATCGTATGCTATTTATTATGCTATGAAAATTGAAATAGCACTAATTGTAAATTTAAAAGAAATATTAAGTAAATATTATGAAAATAAATAATATTAACAAAAATTCAAAGAAAATATAATTTCGACTGTTTTTTTTTCCCATTACGAAACAATATTTTATTTATAATTAAACGCAAATATTTTTATTATATTGGAAAAATATAAAGCAACTCATAAACATTGTTAAACTTTTCCTTCAAATATTCAAGAAATCAAAAAGCAAACAGTTTAAAAATTCTATATACAGAATGGAGATGAAGTATCAAACAAATACCAAAACGACTGATATAACGTTGTTCCCAAGAAAAAAATAAACAAAAAAGTAGACTTGAATAAAAATAATGTTCCCCGACGGAAACTATCTGAACAAATCGTCCGCACTTCAAGTAGAGCAGAATGAACGAATTACGGGGACGAGTGCACATTAAATACTCACATATAAGATATAAAAAACATTCTAGAACACAAAAGAAAACGAAAAATGTCTACAGATCTTTTAGTCGGCTTTATTTTCTTACTGTGTCTACGGCGTTGTATTGATTTTGCGAAATCTTTTGTACCTGTAACAAGTTCAAACCTTAATTATATTGGAAAAAATGGAAGCATGGTAGCTGATAATTAAGTAATTAATTTCAAATATCGATTTACCTTCAGAGAATATTCCGTGTCGACAAATTTATGGAAAAATGTTCAAGGCGGTGGAAATGTGCTCGCGAAAAATTAACATTTATTGATGAAGAGAACGTCATTATAAATAATATTGTTCCTGTTTTAAAGCAGATATACATCGAACTTAAAATTTGATAACAAACAAACGATTTCATTTTATGTTTTGTATTACGTGAATAAAACCTGTTTTAAAAAAAATATTTATAAATATACACAAAATTACAGGTTCTCTTTATTCGTTCATGCTTTGATTATAAATATATTTATTTTTATACAATACTCATATACTTACAAAAATTGAAACTAAAACTAATTTATAGTTTAAAAATGTCCTGCAAAAACATTAATAAGGAGAGTTTGGTCATTTGAAACTTGAATTTATGTAATGTATTTTTTAACAAAACCGAAATTTGGAAATATATTCCTGGGTTAACTTAATTTATTTTCATTAAACAAACCATAAATTAAAATTAGAATAAATTTGAGTATTTCACTTAGTCCCTTTCCTTCTTAAATGAACCAAAAGCATTTCAAGATTTCGATCTTCTAAAAATATAGTCATATATATATATATATATATGCGTGTATGTAACTATTTGTCAATAAAAGAAAACTTGAAATTAGAGTGTAATATTTTACCTATATCTAATATATTTAACAACATACTAGATATACATGTAATAGATTTTGATTTTTAATGAGAGGAGATATATATATATATATATATATATATATATATATATTTATACATATAAAGATTTAAATTATAATTTTAAAATAATTCCTACATATAATGAGAAATAATACCCCAATGTAATTTATTCGGACACTGAATGATAAAAAAGGGTTTGTGTATATTTCTGGCGATAAAGAATTCGTCTTAAAAAACCGGTAACACTTTTCTGAGGTCGGAATCGACGTAGATGCTTTTGAAACGAAAGAAAAAATATAACTTGTGGAAAAGATAGTCACTATCTAATAAAAAAGGTATTGTAAAAAAATATTCGATAACCTGGACAAACATTCCATTCAACACTTTACTTTCATTGATAAAATACTTGATTGGAACAATATTTGTTATAGTAAGGTAAATTTGAAATGTAAATACGAAAGGATAGAAAGAGAAAACGTGGGGCACTTGATAAATTAATGATTATGATCGTGTTTTACATATGCTATACTAGTATTAAAATATTTAGAATTACATCATAGATATAATTATTGATAAGTATATGCATGATAATTGAATTTATTTCATATGTAATAGCAAGTGATGAGTCTTTTTATTAAGAAACTGAAAATAAACCCACCAAGTGTGGCATAAAATTATTTTCTGCAGTTGACAGCTGCAAATTCTAAATATAAAGCTTAAATTCTTATTAAGAAAAAAAACGCGAGGGTACTTATGCAATAAACTGCGGACCAATTGCAAAAATTTGTTATTTATAAAACAGTAGCGGTAATATTAATGGCAAAAATTAATTCGTTGTTTTACTTTATTAGTATTTTCTTCGAAAACTATTTCAATGGTTGGACATTTCAAAAAGTAAAAAAACTCATATTTGGTTATCTGTCAAAAAGTATGTAATTATATTAGTGTGTTTCAAAAAAAATCATAATATTATCTTACAAGACGAAAAGAAACAAGTTTGTTTTTCTTCTTGTTTCATTATTTGGATGATAAAATTTCGGATGATTAAAAGAAAAATTCGATTTAATGTTATTTTCTAACAGTACGAAAGGGATAATAAATATTATTACTATCAATTCTAGAATAATATTCCTACCCACCAATGGAATAAAAAAGTAGGAAATTACTCATAAAGAATTACCATTGAGCCTTATTGAATTTTGCATAATTAATTGTAAAATATTAGGTATATAGGAAAATAATTTGACTATTGAATTAAAGATGGAAAAGAAGTAAATAAGAGAAAAATTTTTATGAATTCAAAACTAGTGGTAAAGCAATAGAAACTGTTCGTAAACCAAATGATGCTTTTAGTGTTGGTACAGTTAAGGAAAGTATGGTGCAATAATGGTACCAAAAATTTCGTGCCGGAGACGAGAGCTGAAGATGAAGAAGGTTGTGAGCTTTCTTTTTCAGTTCACAACGACCAACTGAAGGCGTTAGTTGAATCACAACCATACACGACAATTCGAGAGCTTACGCAAAAGTTAGGTGTCAGTCATCAATCAGTTCTAGACCACTTAAAACCACTTAAAGTAAAAAATGTATATAAATTTGAAGATCATAAACCGAAATTACTTTCTGCCAACCTAACACCAATGCTTCTTGTCTACTTGAAAAGTTTCTCTTAAAAGATTTTTGGGTGTTATTGATCAGACACAATAAGCAAGTACGTTCTCAAATCTGCAAGAATAATCGACCATGCATTTGCATGTGAAAGTGTATTTTCTGCATGCAATATATTTATTTGAAACACACTGAAACAGTCTTAATTATTCCCAGAAAAATTTCAACTAAGAAAACAAATGCTATTAATACGACTGGCTGTAAATGTTTAGTTTTTATATATTTTCTTTTTATTATAAATATTGTATTATATATATATTTTTATAGAAGAAAAAAATTAAATGCTCATTTTTATTTTTATATGTGGTAATTTAGTATATTTATCTTGTTAGTTGTTCGAAGTTAAATACAAAAACAACATAAGAATATTATGATTTTTTAATATTTACATATAAATTTACATTTAAATAGATAATCATTTATACATGATATAGGAATAGCAAGCATAATAATTATTCATGATAGACAAAAATGATTTTAATTTACAAATGAAACATTATACATGATTTTTTTTGTTTATAATTTCACTTGAAAAGTTCTTCGTTCACATTAAATTTAAACAAAATATTGACATTTAATGAAACACTTGTGAAAACATTTATAATTGTTGAAGTTTTTATTATATATATATATATATATATATATACATATACATAAATTGCTTACCTGGAATTCAAAATTATTTTTTTGAATAAAGTTTAGCAAGCTTATTTTATCAGTTAAGAATATTATAAATCGTCTAAATAAATTTATCTATAAATAAAAAATGAAAGTATTAATTGGTTACTAACTTCATTATCTTCATTTATTATATTGATTATATTATCGACTATTTTTTTTATTTTTATTAATTCAAAATTTATTTTTTTTGTTTCAATATAGATTGCGTCAGTTTTTATGTCCTAAAAAATTCTAACATCTTATTCAAATAATAGAAATACAAACATTATAAAAAACTGAATGAAACTCAATACTCATAATGGCAAGAAAATAAATAGCGTGATCAGTTTATTTCAACAAATTTATATTGAGTGCACGGATTTGTCGACAAGACTCGGTAGATCGCGTGTAACGGTCTCATCACGAGCTGCCAAGCAACACTTCAGTTAGATATCCTAGTATTTTCTGAAATAAACACACGCGCACGTTCATAACATTACATAATAAGTACATACACACACACACACACATATATATATATATATATATACATATATACATAAAAGCAGGTAACTTGAATTCAGAACATACATTAATGGTACATATAATGAAAGAAGTATCATCTTACGAAGAACTGAAAATGATTATAATTTCATTTTAAAATACAATAGGTAAATGAATAAATAATAGTACATATACTAAAGAACATTTCTACCCTAATTTTATTTAAACGTGGGCTTGATTACATTTGAATTAAGTCCAATGAAAATGAAAGCTTATATCCTTTTATTAAAAAATTCTTTGCATAAAAAACATAATTTTATCATATCATTTTAAAAATCATATAATTGTAATGTACTTTTGATAAACAAAATTAGAAATTGATATTTGATATAAAATATTTTTACTTTAGTTATTTATTTTTTTATAAAATGGTATTTCATGAATGTTAGAAAAATAACTAACAAAATCATATATTTTTGTATTATTTTCTCATATTATTTTATACATACATCGTGATATTGACTATTTTATTATTGATTAATTCTTTTCGTTATATATTTTAATCAATTGATAAATAAAGTTGTTATTGTGTTTTTAATATATTTGTGAAGATTTAAAATATAAGTTAATAATATATGTCTTTTTACTAAAAAATGGTCATTTTAAATCCTTCATAAGCTTTAATATAAACCTATAACGTAAATATCAACAGACTTAAAAATATATTGATATCAATATAGAACGTAACACATTGTAGACGATAACTTTGTGCTTATGTGTTAAAATATAATTGTAATTAGTTATTTGAAAATTAGCAAAAACAAAACAACATTAGTAATTGAAAAAAAAATAACATAACCCTCTTAAGTGATATGCACATGATGTGATTAAAAGTTATAATTTTTAATAATAAATAAGGAAAATATAAATTTAAAAACGAATGTATAGAAATAATCATATGAAAACTAACTAATAATCATTATTTGAGACGAAATAAAGACACATGTGGAAACATGTTAAATATCAGGAACATTCAAGCAAGAAGTAGAACCCTCTATTTGTTCTTAGAACGTTTTTGAAAGGTGTATGAAATGAGACAATAGGTTCCACATCGAAGTCAACAATAAACGTCAAACATCATCAACTTGCTTATCGTTGATTTTGTACTAAAAGAACAAACTGTTTTTGAATTGGTTCTTGGCATGTGAAGAAAATAGCTTAAATATAACATAACATTGAACTATCGAGTCATTGGTGACCATCCGGCGAAACTTTTCTGC